>VYXC01000155.1:169632-225241 GCA_013397175.1 Platysteira castanea
CACGCTGCTGACTTTGCGCCGGCGATGGGTCCTTTCCCCCCCGCCCCCCCCCCATTTCAGATTGAAGTTTCTCAGTCAGGCTCTCTTTAGAGCTGTCTGTGCATTTTTGAAAATCCCTTCCCTGAAGTTCTCATTTGTCCATTTCCTATCTTTATGTTCCTTTCCTCCTCTGTAATCCTCTGTAAATGAACGTAATCCATTTTTTTTGCTGAGCTGCTTGAACAGAGCACTGTCTGCTGGCAACTTCAATGGCACTTCACTGTATCTTCAGTGTCGTGGCTAAGAATTTGGTCACCACAGAGCACAATTCAAAGCTGATGCCAGTCAGTGGTGACCATAAACTCCTTGATCTATTTGTCATTGCTGTGAATTGCAGTTTACAACTCACTATTTCTTTTGTGAGAAATACAGCAACAGTGAATAAAGGAGAAGCAGGTGGTCCTCTATAGCGGTCCTCATTGTTTCCTGTTACCATTCTACAGACCCAAATGCATGTTTTTACCAGTGTAATTTCAGTAATGATTTTGGTTCCTAGGAAGTAGCACCCAGCACGGGAAATGGGGAACACTGTATTCCATTCCTGGCTCCACAGTGGACTCTGAATCAAACACAGAGAATTCCTGAAAATACCGCTTCCCACTTCTGGGAAGTACTTTGAGATCTGCAGTAGAAAACTGCCACCAAAAGAACCAGGTGTTACTAATTAATACTTTTTACAGGTGGATATTTTCAGTGTTATTTCAATTTTGCCTGCCTTCCCCCCAAAATATACACAGAGGGAGTAGAAAGGGAGTGAGAACAAAAGAGAAAGAAATCTACTGTGGCACAAAGGCTGATCTGGAAATGAGCAAAAGCCTCTGCCCATCAGTGGGCATTCTTGGTTTAGTCATGCCAAATCCATTCCTCATGCAAACCCGTTGCCTAGGAATGTTGTTAGGTGCTGTGGCCACAGTATCTTTGCCAGTCCTGAAGACTTTATTATTTACATAAATATATAATTTTTTGCAATAGGCTGGAGAAGAATAATTAAAAGGAAACATTTTCTAGTGACCTATTTATAACTCCAAGCTGCAGAAGATGTGGGGCCTAAAACCTTAATGGTTCCTCCTTTAAATATGTGTAGTTTCACAGTGGACTGTAATCTCTATTTCCTTGATTGATAGGACCATAATGCCTGGGAAAGAGTGGAAGTCAGTCAGAAATAAAGACCCAAGAAAAGGTCAAAATGGTGGAGCACTTCACTATATTTCTTGAAAGTCTTTGGGTATTAAATGTCATATGCAATCTTTGTCATGAAAATGAAGTAACAAGCCACTAGTGTGACCCTTTTGTTTGAATGATAGTCTTGTCACTTTCTCTAATGCTCTTTTCCCAGGATTTAAATTGAGGGAGAACACTGTCTATCTTGTAAGATATTTAATACAATATATTCAGGAAACAGAGGGAAAATAGGGAAATGTGGAAAACAACAAAAAAAAATCTCCTTGTTAGATACTTGCTTTTCAAACTTTGTCTCTTAAAATGTATTTCATACTAGTATAAACCAGATACTAAGAGTTCGATATATAGTGGTTGCATTATTGTTTTATCAAGATGTTTTTTACTTTGTCTGTTGACTGCCTTCAGTCCACCTAGAAGTAGCAACAGCTTTGTGGTGTTTGTCCCAATATGAACAGACAGGACAGTTTAGTTAGTGAGACAAAAGAAACATCTACTGAAAGTAAAGAAATTTTACAGTCTTTTCTAGAAACATTACTTCCCAGCTGAGATATAGAGCCTTTTATAATGCTTGGCACTATATTTTAACATGTATTCCTATATCATTATAGTACTGCCTCAGAGTCTTTCAATCAATAAAACTTAAACATTCTATCAAAGATTCAGCTTGGTCATCAGTTCTATGCCCAGCACCTCTCTGTTCTGGCAGCCGTGTCCCCCTTGATCTTTGTCAGCTGCATCCTCCGCTTTTAAAATTTCCCAGCATAAAAAGTTATCTGGTTGCTGAAGGGCATGCCTGGAGAAGGATATTAGGAGATTGCTGCTCTGCTGTCACCCTTTCCTTATAAACATTCCTCTATCTTTTCAGTGGGTGCACTCACTGGCAGAGCTGCTAGGGAAAATAATTTGAAAATTTTCTGCTGGAAAGATTTGCCAGGCTTACCAAAGCTCCAATGAAACTTGCTTTATTTATGCATATAAGAAAACCAGGAAGCACAGGATGGATGCAAGTGGAAGCTCATGACTTGTAATAAATTACTCAGCTTGGGTTATCTACTGGAGCATCATGTTTCTGCCTCACCCTTGCCACAAACAATTCACTGCTACTTGGGATGGAATCAATAAACAAATAAAATAGTTTTGCAAGTTTAACCCATGATGTTATTGCTATTTCTGCATCCTTGCAGTGTAGTTAGTGTTGGGCATGGTTTAACCTCTATAGAAATGGAAAAAACTCTCTTGGTTGGGCAGAATCACAGAGAACTGCCATCAGGACAAAAGCAATTTGTCTCTGACTGTACTGGCAGGTCACCCACTGCGGCCCTGGCTTGGTGCCCTCAGAGACAAGGTCACAGTGGTCGTGTCCAGCCTGCAGAGCACGCAGACATACAGATAGATAGACATGCAGATACTCCCTGCAGTCCTGTCCCTAACACTGTAAACTTGGAACTGGTTGCACACTTTGAAGTTCCTCTTCTTGCCCCATGATTCCTGGGTTTTTTTCACCTGAAAGTGCAGGCACGGAATGATGGGATTTCACACCTTGGCATTTATCTCAGTAAGGGGTAAGGGAGTGGCCAGAACACCCATCAGATCTGAGAGCTGTGACCTGGGAAGTTCTCCTAGTGCCTTCTTAAGGATGTATTGTAGACATATTTCCACTTAGGCTAGTGTGGCAAATACTCTAGGCTGAGATTATGGATTGATCATTCCCTTTTCCTTCCAGACCCTTGGTTTTTCCCATGCTTGGCAAAATAGCAGAGGTCTGACTTGACTCCTTACGTGCAAAATATAAAAGTCAGACACAAACAAGAGCAGAAAGACAAAGTTAGCACTGTCAAGAGTGAGCTATAGATGCCACTACGTAGGAAAGATAATGAGAAGGCCTAAATTGTGAATAATGAAAAGCTAACTTGTTCCGCATACTGCATATTTATAGATTTTTAGCAGAAGACTGGAAGTGACTGAATGGAAAACTTCATGTAATGTGCTCCACCTCCTACCCAGTCTCACTCCATTGAGCTTTACTTTTTTCACCCCTTTCCTGTGACAAGAACACATGAGTTTTTACCTCCTTCCCTGGCCTTCTCGAAGTTCTTAAATAATACATGACTTTACCATCCCCACCTACAAGACCACCTGCACTGCCTCTCACTTTCCTTCTTTCTTTCTTATTGTCTCATGTTTAATGGAAAGATTGATTAGCAGTCTAGGAATGCAACTTTTGTCTGTCTAGATAAAAGCTTTATCTCAAATAGCGCAGCACTGCTACACGTTTGCTGGATGCACAGATGTCAGACTAGACAATGTGCTGGACTCGTGTTCCCACACCAATGACCTTGGACCTACAAATCAACAGGATAGAAATAAATCACATCTTCTCCCTTTACTGGTCTTTTCTCACCTTGACTGTTTGTCTTATGCACATTTTAAAGTGTTGCAGTAACAACATCTCAGTTGATCCTTCCCCTCCGATAAGGACAACCAATAACATCTTTCATATCATCTGAAAGACTGCCAAACAGAGGTTTTGTATATAACAATTCTCTGAAAGTAATGAGAAAGGGATAAAGAGATGCTATCAAAATGAAATATGTGACATTTAAAATCTTTTATTGTTTTGTTTTTTTCCTTCTCTACTTTAAAAGAAATTTTATTATTTCTTTCAGTGACTATTTCTGTGAAGATGACGAGGCTGAGATCTCTGTTCACACATCTAGAGCTTATCTAACAGTCTACTCTTGTACAAGACTGTGTCAGTTTCTTTAGCCTACTGGAGCTCATTTATTGGTTTTATTCTTTCAAGCTCATGTTACCAGAATAAGCTCAAAACCAGTCTTATCGGACAGGACTTTTCCCCTCATACAGCACAGAGGAAACCAATTCTGCTTTCTGCACACCTTCTCCATTCCTTCCTTCATCTCCACCAGCAGCCATGGAGACCTGCCAACTGCAGACTGAAAGGGAATCTTTCACCCAGTAGCTCGTCAGAGAAGATCACAGCCATCAGCCAGTTGAGCATGAACTATTGCAGAACAATACCTGCAGCCTCCATTTTCAGGATGCAAAGGAGCAAAGACAGGAAATACTCGAAGTCTCCCAATTCTGCTCAGATTGATGCCATCCATTTGCTTCCCTTTCAGGCAACTGCAGAGGGAGGGTGCTGAACTGTAAGTGGCAGTTGTTTCATTGGAGTGCAGAAGTCTCAAATTCCATCCATGACTTTCTTATTGCTAAGCATTCTTTACGACAGCAAAAGTATTTGTTTAATGGGAACCAGATTTGGGTCATAAACTTTAAGCCTATCAAGCTTTATGTTGGTTGAAGTTTACCTTATTGTGTTTGGAGTTTTTTTTTTAACTCTCTCTGGTAGAAAAAGACATTGCTGTAAAGGGAATGCAGGGAAGCAAATAAAGCAAAGGAAATCAGGAAATACTATGAACTGCATGTGACTTGCAGCTGCAGGGTTCCTCACAATAAAGAACCCTGCCTCAACAGAGTGGCTTATGTGCTTTAACAAATATCAGCTGTTTGTTTGGGGTGTAATGAACAAACTAGAGCCAGAATGACAACTGCTTCAAGTAATTATGAAGACAGCTTGCAAACTATGGCCCCACTTGTTTAAGATTCTAAATGACGACAGTCGGGCTGCTGTTGCTGCCAGCTTTATTTCTGAGCACTTTTATTTCCATATTTCAAAGGTCAGTGTGTGGTGGTGATAGCAGCCAAGGAAAGCCTGTGTGAATGGGGTGTGTGTGCCTGTGTCTGTGAGAGAGAAAAAAAAAAAGAAGTAAAAGCATTTTTCAGCATTACCAGTAACTGCTATATTACTAGTAAACTCTTAATGAAACATTTCTAATATGTTAAAGGCCAGGAGCCCAGAAGAGTTTGGAGCTTCTTTGCTGCAGGCATCATTTATGTGTGTAGTGAGGGTGACTCTGCCCTGAGTAGTTTACAGTGCTAATGGTAGAAAAGGCAGAACAGTGATCCCAGGAAAACAGTGCTGTTCCACCACAGAGAGCCACAGAAACATAAATCTCTTATCTGGGCATATCGATGGTTTTACATCCAGGTAGAACCTGAATTGATTTGAAAGCCCCTGAATCTCAGGCCATTACTTAGGCTTTATCTTTTCCTTCCTCTGATGTCTATCATTTCTGTATTATGATGCTGTCGATTTATGTTTATAGTGAGACTGAGGATCTTTTGTTATAGAATAGTAAATATATATACTGGTATATAATATATATTATATTAATGTATATATAATGTATATAATAAAAGAACAAGCCCTTGTGCTGAAGAGATTATCACCTATGCAGAACAATGTCTGGCAGAACATCTACAGGACTTTTTGAGACATTTTACTGGCGTACTACTCTGATTCTTCTACAAAATCATCATTTTTTTTTCTTTTTTAAAATTAATTTACCTACTAAATATCTAATGAGATAAATGTCAGTAGGTAACATAAAATCTGTGGAGACTTAAAAGCAATAATTTTGCATGTGACACCACAAGAGTTAAACCATTGTACTGATTTCCAAGGAAAAGACTGTGGACTTATGTGAACCACCTGGGTAGACTGGAAAAAGAAGCCAAGCAGGGTCAAGGCAGCATCTTGGCTGCACTAACGAGGAAGGCAGGTCAGGAAGTATGAAATTGCTAATGAAATAGGAGAAGGGTTATGAAAACATGGAAAATAGTGTGACAAAAGCAGGGAGGCATTTTTGAGATGATATGGATGTGAAAGGGGCAGCAGTTATCCTGGTTTTTGGGAAAGAGTACAGCTGACAGCCAAGTGGTTGGAAGACTTGGATTTGGGAAGCCTAAAGATTATCTTCTCAGATGCTTATGTGTATGAGCTGAGATCACAGGAATAGGGTAAAAAGGAAAATAAATAATGCATCCTATCCTCCCATCAAGCTGATGATCCTTTGCAAAACACGCTTTTTCCCAAATTAAAGGAAATTAGAAATTTCTTCAATCAATTCCATAGATAAATGCAAAACAACTGATGAAGAGCAATAGGCTGCAGCCAGTTCCTTCAGTGAATTCTGTAGTGTTTAATAATCAGATGTAAATAGCCTTTCTTCTAACACAGTTTAAGTTTGGCAGCTGTCTAATCTTGTTTTTTTCCCTGGTTTTGAAAAGACAGCAATTTCACTTACTCTTAAGCCCACTCCCAGGCCTTCCCTTGAGTCAGAAACTCTTTTAAACACCTATCTCATTATAAACATCTACATTTCTCCAATACCCACCATCAATGAGACTCCATATATGGTGTCTTTACTAATTTAAATTTAGATTCATCATCTGTTTAAATTATGCTTTCATGGGTTCATGGAAGGAAACTGTTAAATTTTGTGAGGTTTCCTTGTCTTGGTGCTCCTGCTTTTGTGTGTAGAATTGTCTCTTCCATGACAGATTTGACCAGTTCACACGTGATGTATCCTTGCAGACAAAGCCCACATTAGGCTACACGTGCCTGAAGAACAGAGCATCAAGAGAAAAACAGCTGAGGAGAGAAACAGAAGTGATGAATTATCTGACATTATGCATTTCTAATGTATAAAACCTTGAGTAAGAAAAGCTGAGAAAATATCCTACTGACTTTGATTGTTTTCTATATAAGATAATTTGTGGAATCTACTCGCAATATGTGAGTGGTAAACTATACATAAGTAAAATTTGAATCCCTTTTATGATAGTGCTTTTCTTGGTTTCTTTCATAGTAATAGTTTTGTCTTCCTCAAGCCTCACTTGGCAGATTTCCCAGCCTGACTTTTTGTGGGGGGCTCCATTAAATTGAGCAGAGAGTGGCACGTGCCACTCTGAAATAGCCAAGTGGTCTCTGAATTTCTTTTAGTGCTGAGTGCATTTAGTTTCTGGATTTTTTTTCCTGATAGTCTTAAAGCACAGGCTCACCCAAAGGCAGTAAAATCTCAGATGTTCCAGTGCTGCTGAAATGAGGGAGGCAGGGAGCTATTGCTCTAGCTGTCTCTCATGGCTGTCATTTATAGATTTCTTTCCCATTTGAAGTTTCCAGATATTTTTGCTTCTGAGCAAACAAGCTGATGCAGTGTCATAGCTTCCCTCTTCTAGTGCACAGTTGTATGTGTGTAGAAACTGGATTGTTAAATGCAGATATGCATTTAAGTACCAGTAAAAACCAAAATAGCATAAAGAAAACCTTGAAAAGTAATCTGCTTTTTTTTTTGTTACTATTAATGAGGAATTAGATTTGTTCTCAGTAACATTTCCACAGGTTAGAGTTGTAAATGGTAGCAAAAATGCAATATTGCTAAGTAAGTACGTGGTAGATTGGAGATAAATGCTGATTACTACATTTCAGAACAGACTGAGAAGGAGACCTAGCAACACCTCAGTAGAACACAGTCACATTTAATAATTGGTTTATCTTTTTGTTTTATAGACCTGAACTTTTTACTTTGAAGTTTGGTTGTTTGCTATTTCCTTCAAGGACAGACACCATAAAAAAGGGAGATAATCAGTTGTAAGGGCCACCCAGTGGCTAAATGATCATGATGAGACTAAAATACATGTTTTGACTTGCACGTTTGTTGAGGTGAGCAGTGTTAAGCTGGGCTCTTGCACCATATCTAGGACCCTATAGCTGACACTTTCAGAAAGACATTACCATCTGAAATCAGAGTTGATCAGCTGTGTTGACTAAAGTGTTTGATTCAGTGGCAAATAACCCAAAAACGATTTAAATACAGATAACTGATGTGGCTCAGGTCCGAATAAAGTATTTGAAAGAACAGATCATGGATTTCAAGGATGTCTTATAAAGTAGGCTAGTGATAACAACGTTATTCTGTTTTGTTTTGGTTTTTTTTCTAGAAAGAGGAGAAAAATACCCTTTTCCTTTGATTTAACTCTTCTAGAATTCTGTGGGCCAGGACAAGGGAAACCACACATTTTGCCTCCACCATATTAGACTTCTGCATGAATGACATCTTGCAGGCTATTTGTGAGCAGAGTGGTGCCAGTGCAGAGTGTCTTGTAGGGAGGCTCTTATTTTAGAAACATACTGGGTATGCTGGGAGATTACCATTTCTCCCCTTAGGTATCTCTACTTTTATTATTCTTTTACAAGAAACTTAGGCTTTGATGCCAAGAAGCACAAAGAAAAAAAATGTTTTTCCCTTGTCCATTACCTTCCTCTTTGTTGAATGTGAGAATGAACTCATTTATTTCTATGAGAGGTTAACTCAAGAGTAGGAAGATACTTTTTAATTTTCACCTGCGTTCTCAAATCCAATTCCTGCTTTATGATGGAATGGATGGAATTATTTAGTACTTTTTCATACAAGTTTAAAAGAAAGGTGTATAGGCAATTGCAGTATGACAAGTAAATTTAAAAATCCTTGCTATAGCTGTCATTCTTGGAGCATTTCTAGTTTTTATCACAATATCATCCATTCTCCTTATTATCAGCTATATTTGTCATTGATCTTAGCAACAGAAAAAGGCAAAACAGAACAAAAAAAACCCAGTCCAAACCAAGAAAGTACAAAAACCTGCAGATCATGCAGAAAATACTGATATATTAAGTTAATAAGGGATTCCCAAAAGATCTTCTTCTAAGATCCCAGTGCTGAAGCACTTAGGACCTTTAATCATAAGAAGTGCCTGACATTTCTTTAGTTCAAGGTTCTTCGTGCATTCTGTACAGCACAGGCCTTACACTTGCAAAAAGAGGAAGAAGAGGAATCCTCATTAGGCAAAACCTTTCTCATTTTCACATCTGCTCTATAAGGTGATACCATGCTGCAAATAGACTTTGAAAATACAGATTTTTCTGCAAAGACGTATCCTTTGCTTCTGCAAATTAAATGTAATGGTGGAACAGTACAATGTCAGGTTTTACTGTGTGAAGAGAGAGACAGGCTAGAAGATCCTTCCTTAGAAAATTATTTTGAAATTCCTGGCATGTGGTGAAATCTGAAAAAAACCAAAATATTTACCCAGAAACACTTTCAAATCTTTGTATTAAATTTCATGTCACTTATTTCCTTGCTAACAATGTGCCTTAAGGTGGCCTGAGGACAAGTTCTTTTCCACTGCAGGTACAGTAGCAGTATTCAAAGGTGAGCAATACCATGAAACAGAAATCATACTCCTCATTGTTGTGTTCAATATTTTCATAATATTGCTCACAGCACCAACTAAATTTCAGCTCAAAATGAGCAGATATAATAGAGGATAAAACGTGGTCTTTGTTTATGATCCAGGACAAAACAATGTCATATTGTAGCTGCCGAGAGAATGCAGAAGGCATTTTGCTAAAACCAATGTCTTTACATCAGTAAAATGACAGGGTGAAAATGATTATGCAAGATTTCAATGAAAAACAAAACTGAAGTGGTTCTGGCCAGTGAAGTGAAGTAAAAAGTTGGTTATACATCATCTCAGCCTCCCCACTGAAGGCATATACCTATTTGTCAACATGTGACAAAATCTTGGGAAGATGACTTGTTTATCTGCTGATGAAATTGGGACAAACAGCTAGTGTTGTTTTCTAGAGTGAGATAAGAGCAAAGAGATGTCTGAGAAACATCCATTTAAGGCATCACTGTATCCATCAATGAATATAAAAGTTTAAGATAAGACAAGATTCCTTCCCTAAAGGAATCACCAAACCTGAGCAAAAAATGTTGGGCAGCATGCTGATGACATGTATCTGATGCTTAATTTTAAAAGCAACGTGGCTCAGTGTTAGCATCCAGCTTGGAGAAAATATCCCCACGCAGCAGGTACCAGCTGTTCTAGGTAAAACAAGCATAGCACATGGCATCCATGCCATGTGGGGATTCGGAGGACTATGAGGAATTCAGCACTAAAACATATCTAAAACTGAGTTTATTTGAATAGGTGGGTCGGACAAAATTCCATTACTTTTTCCAGGCAAATGCAAAGGTTGACAAAGGGTGGCATTTCTGCAAAATTTTGTTAAGCCCATGGATATTTATCAAGTCGGTATAGAAAACTTTCCCACACTACATGTTAATTTATGAATTTTATTAATTTACTTGTTTATTAAAAAGAGTGCTGTTAATTTTATCTGTTCTTTGGGAAAGACTGCTCCTAAGTGCTTGGCCCCAGTTAGTTGTCCTTCCCTCCCATTCTCTGTCCAATCTGTCCTTGCAACTTTTGAAGAGAGCACGCCACAGAAACAAGGGGCTGGAGAGACTCTTGCCACTGAGGCAGTGCAGCTTTGGCTTAAGGCTTGCAAGAATTATAGCCTGGAATGTCCGTGGCCACCGTTTGTGAGCCAAGGGGCTCAGATTGCTCTTGGCTTGGGGATCTCTGCACCACACTGTTTCCCTCATCTTGATAGCCACAGCTGTTGAGCCCTTGTCTTTCCCCGACTGGTAACTGTGTAAAGGAGACATTTATGAGCTGTACGCATGTCAAATCCTTTCAGACTATCAAGGTCAGAAAAAGCTAGCATGACCATTTCTCTCGCCCTCTGCATTTGCTCATAATTTATTACTTATGTTAATGTTTCTTTTCAAATGCTCTGTTTTTGTTGAATTAAATAGGGTGGAGGTGAAGTTGGAGATAATGTAGAATATTAAAGTTATTTTCATGTGGATTGAAGGCAAATTTGGAGGCTGATGCTCTACAGACATGCATTGAAGGTAATTATATCTTTAATCTTTTATATTAAAACCTAGCAATAAACTAAGGAAAGATGACATTGATCTGCAAGAACTTGATGGGGACAAAGCAAGGAATACAGATAACCAGAAATATTATGCATAATTAAGGAAATTGCTAATGATAACTTTAATCAATGACATTAGAGACAGAAAGGCTGCTAGGTCAATTATTTCATCCAAGGCCTCTGACAGTGTTCCTTATCACTGAGAGAACAGTTTTCAATTTCGTGCTTGGTTTTGACTCGTCTTTCATGTCTAGCTAACCAACAAAAACTGTCTGAATGTCACAAACCTGATCCTGTTTTTTCCAGAAAGCTTGAGGCAAAATGAAGAAGGCATTTTCAAGAATGGAGGGTTAAAAATATGAAGGATTTACAATAGAAAACACTTCCACAGCTCACTCTAATCTGTTGTGGCTTTGCCTGGAACAGCTTTGCATTTATTCTGTGCCTTAACAACATCTTGCATCTTTGGCAGACTACTAGAATTTGGGAGGTAGTGCTGTGGACAGCTGAGGCTCTCCTTGAAATAAGATTGTACTGTGTTATGACTTGGGCACTTTCCACCAGGTAGCTACAAGCTCCCTCAAACATGACTCTGAGCCTTCAGAGAAACACAACATCACTGAAGTTTGGGCACAGGCTTCAGCAAGGCTGAACTGGAGCAGCTGCCCTGTGTGGCATTTTGCAGGACACTGGGACATCCATCTGTCTCACGTTTCCAGACTCAGTAGCAAGGCAGAGGAAGCAGGAAAAGTGCTTGATTGGTTCTGCGTCTGCTGATAAATGACCTTGGGAGTGATGGGTTTTGGGCAGTGAAGGTTAGCACTCCGGTGTATCTTTCTGCATCTAGGTAAACTGAAATTCATCATATTAAATGTAAGTAGGTCCACTGCCTTACTAAAGCAGCAGGTGCACATTCCTCTCTAAATTCGTTCTGGAGTCAGTTTTTTATCAAGAAAGACTGGATAGGGAGGGGAGGACTGTATGGAAAGTGGTAGAGAAGACAGGCCTGTCTGTGCATCACAAAAATCAGCCATAGAGCTGTATCAGCTGAGGGAGCTGGGGTTCTTTAGCCTGGAGGAAAGAAAGCTGAGGGGAGACCTTATCTTTCTCTACAACTACCTGAAAGGAGATTGTAGACAGGTGGAGATCAACCTCTTCTCCCAAGTAGCACGTGACAGGACAAGAGGAAATGGTCTCAAATTGTGCCAGGGGAGATTTAGATTGGATATTGAGATATTCTTCACCAAAAGATTTCTCAAGCCCTAGAGTAGGCTTCTCAGGGAAATGGTCATCACCTCTGGAAGTCTTCAAAAAAAGGGCAGATGTGACACTTAGGGACATGGTTTAGTGGTGAACATGGTGGTCCTGGGATTAAAGTTGGACTAATGATCTTAGAGTTCTTTTCCAACCTAAATGATTCAATGGTTATATATATAACCTGAGAGATGGAACAAATGCTTGAGTCCTCTCTGTTCACACCTTGGTCTTAAACAATAGGATGGATGTAGCATAGATGTAGCATAGGTATAAGAAAACTGAGTAACAGGAATATGATTTAGCTGTCTCATGCCATGAGTGTAAAGAAATTAAACAGAATTTTAAGTACATACTCCAAATATCGCACTTACATAGAAAAACACTCTTTGAATTTTGAAAGACCAGAATGTTTCCCCATGGATACCAGACATGCCACCCTCAGAAAACATATTTATGGCTAGGCTAGATAAACCTGAGAACCACAAAGATTAAATATGTACAAAGAATAGGTGTGGGGAAAGAGGGAAAATTTCAGGGGTAAAGAGCAGAATAAGCATTTTATTCAGGGTGGAAAAAGATTTTACACATAGACACAGAAAAAAAAGATACCGAATAGTAGTATTGTTTAGTGCTTTTCCTGTTGAAAGTGACTAATCTCCCTAGAGCCATAGGTCAAAATCTAGGCAGGATTAGTTTTGCCCTTCATCCTCAGTTTTCCTCTCTAGGGGAATAGATTAGTATTTAGCAGCACACACTGCAGGAGGAGTCTCAGTGTGTGCCATTCCTCTGATCAAGAGCATTTCCTTGCTCAGTACACATCTATAATTGACTAAGGGTTTCTTTTTTTTCACGTCCAGCAAAGCCTTCTGCATTATTAGAACCAAATGATGAAGTTGCAGAGTTGTATCACTTACATAATTTAATCAGTGCTTTTTGCATCTCCATATAGGAGAACAATATCGATCTATCCATCTATCTATCTATCATCTATCTATCTATCTATCTATCTGTCTATCTATCTATCTATCTATCCATATGTATATATAAACTCAGGTTTTTCAGCTTTTGTTCCTTTTTTTCTACCCTAGATGGAGTCTATGTATAAAGCAATGAGAAGAACCAACAAATCAGATCAATTAAGTTAAGACAACTAAGTTCTAGATTTTTACACAGGACTCACCAGCCCTGCTTCATCTGACACACTTGTTAAGGTAATTTTTTACTTGCATTAATATAAAATTAGATGAGTAAATCAGTGGTACATATGTTGTTTAGATTAGTTACCAGTTAAGTCTCTAAACTTGCCAGACACAGGGATATAGCCCTGTGTTATTTCAGGGTGACATTGAGCTACTGATCTGTGTTTTTAAACTGAAGGGTGGTCAATGGCCATACTTTGTGGCTTTTGCGCAACTTGAAAATTGCAGCTCCAAAAGACAAATGCATCCGCCAAAGTGCTGAGCACATTCATAGACTAACTCTCTGTCAAAGTGTTTATGATTAAAGGAATGTAATTGACAACGCTTGATTCAAAAAATTTGCTTTTGTGGTGAAACCTCTGTCAAATCTACTCTTCGTTTCTAAACCTCACTGTTGTATTTTGTGTTGCACCAGCTTTATAATTATGTGCAATACAAGGAAAAAATACTTACGACTCTTTCCTGCAGTCAATAAGGAAAAAGGGCTTCCAACACTGGGCTGCAAGCATTTCAGCTTCTTTCTCCTGAGACTGAAGTATCATAGCAATTGAGGTTGTCAATTACTTTTAAAGCAAGCTGTTTATAGACCATTATTCCTGAGGCTTTATTTGCCTGCTTTCTCTGCAAGTAAGATGATGAAAACAGTTCAGCTATTCAAAAATCTGCCACCATCTCTTCTAATGAGTTCCTACCATTAGTTCCTACCAAAAAAGACCCTCTTTTTATCTTCTGTCTCTTCTGTCCCCTTGTTTCTCAGAGTTTTTCCTATGGACAGGAGGGTTTTGAGAATAAAATCATCATTCACATATGGACACGAGTATCACATATGGAATATATATTGAACTAAGCATCTGAAAATTAGAATCAAACATTTTTCTTTGATTTGTTTTGATCTTTGAAGGGTTACATATTGTGACCATCATGTTGAATAAAGAAATGCCTTCTCTTTTGTGTTTCTGATTGTAGGATAAAAAAGGACTTTTGATGGCTGATAAATATTGGGTTTCACAAAAGTAATTTGACTTGGTAGAGCTATTTTGATAAAATATTCTGCCTTTTAAAGGGAAGAGGTGAAAACCAGATAAATTAGAAGTCAGTTCTAATTTCCATGACAAGATGTAATGCTGTAATAGTCTTTTTCAGCATAGTTTAGCCTGGTGTTTTCAGACACGCATGAATTCATACACAGACTAAGAGAAGGATAGTATGATGATGTTTTCCACAATATGTCAGAGGAATGATTCCTAATGATGTCAAAGACTCATTAATCCCATCAAACAGGGTCCAGGTAAACCATACCTGGAGTTTGTTGTTGCTCAGTGAGAACAGAATTACATGGGAACAACTGAAGAGGACTACAGGACTGTAGTCTACAGGACTATAAGTGAAAGGAGAGTAGACATTAGAAATAAAGATGACCAAACCCAACTCTTTAGACTCACAGGGCAAAGACTGAGGAGGGAAAATAAGGTTCTGTATGACTACGAATGTCCTTCAGACACCAAAGAGGGAGAGGAGTCTTTTAAACTAAAGACAGTACTTGCTCTGGGAAACAAGGTAGATAAGACCTGGCAATAAATAAACTTGAATGCAAATGGGAAGATGGTTTAGAGACATCAGAGGATTAAAGCTCTGGGATAGCTTCTGGACAGGATCATAATTGCAAAATCCATAGGTGTTTTAAGGAGTTCAGTGTTTTCATATCTTTGTTTATGCAAGTGGGGTTGATGGAAATAGCTGAGGATCAGTCTCATTAACCCAGAAGACCTCTTCTGCTGTCAAGTACCAAAAATGGCATTTGACTGACTAATTAGTCTTTTATTTTTGTGTGTGAGGGGGGAAAAACTCATGTGCAATTGCAATTGTTTTTTGGTTGTTTTCTTTTAGTTTTGACTTGGATTTTTGAGCATGCAATGGTGTGACCTTGATGTGCCTTAAAATAGTCTCCAAGGTGGATATATATTACACAAAGATATATGTGCTAATTAATGCCACACATAATACATTACAGCTTCAGAGTAGAGAAAAATGCTCAATTCTAAATAAAAGAGTACACTATTAACATATCTGTGAGTTCAACACCTTTAAATAATCCCCCAGACTGCTTTTACTTGTGGACAAAGCACCGGTGCATTGGTATGTGCTCCGATTTATCAGTCTGATTAAATTATTTTTATTTTACTTTTGTTTGTTACCATAGTAACATTCAATAATTTTTTCCCCAATTGTTCCATTTCAGAGGAATTCTAGAAAACTCACAGGAATGAGAACAAAACAATAGCTGAGGAAAACACAGCTGAAGCACTATAGGGGAAACTCTAGACAACAGATGATAATTTGTAAGCACGCAGAGCTCGGGTTTTCTTATCAACAGGAAGTGTCTTTCTGTAGCTGCCATTTGGTTTCTCTTCCAGTAAATCTGTGCCATTTTAACAGAAAGCAATATGTAGTTCAAGTATTTATAAGATAAATGTATAATTAATTCATGAGGGTCTTTTTTTTTTAAATAGAAATTTTACTATAGTAATGGAAAAATAATGGGAAGAAAGTATTTGAGAAAAATTGGTAGTGCAGATTTATCTGAAGATTCTTTTTCAATTAGGATAACTCCACAATTTTTTTTCCTTCTGTATTTTAAGTATGGTACAATAAATATAGGTATATTAATTTGTACTGCATGTGCTCTCTGGTTTGTTTTGCTACCAAGTGCTACAGCTGAGTTGGGTAATACGTTTAGTATTGCCCTGGCATAGGCTGAGAACAGGAAATTAATGTCTGCTGTCAGGGGAGGAATGGTTCAAAGCCCTACGAGGTCAACAGATGATTTTCCATTTACTGCAGTAGGTTTGGTGCATTCTGTTTATCTCTGATAATTCATTATGATTTCAAGTGAGGTAAAGGAGCTGCAGAACCAAATCCCTGTATACGTGACTGTGGAATGGCAGCTTGCAGTGTTTAATACACTGTGTGCAAGAGGCAGCTGGGTGCTTTTCTTATCAAAATGTGTGACAGAAGGTTGAGGGTGGACTTTAGAGGACGAAGTATCGCCAAGTAGGAGGGAGTTTAGTGCAGTAATAAAGACAAGCAAATAAGCTCTATAATCAAATCAGAAACATAAATTGTAAAGGATTTGGTTTATTATATTCTTGCAATAAATTCTGGTTTTGATTTATAATCTCTACAACTATACTTGCAAAATACTGAGTTATATTACTATATCTGTCGGGAAAATTACTTCACATTGTATAACTCTCTACCTATTGTAACTATAAGCCTGATTGAAATAACATCTGACTGTGGAGCATAAAATCCCACATACCTTATTCTTTAAATCTGCAGTATTTGATAGCACTAGTAAATATACTATAAGGAATGCTGCTTTTATTTATTTCACTCACTTTTTCACACTTTAAAAATGATACTGACTATATTTATATGCTAGAATCCCCCTTTTATTGCTTATCTTTGTAAAAAGGTTTTATTTACTTGAAACATACCTTCTGTACAAAAAAATAAATTTTTTTACTAATCCAAATGCTGCTTAAAAGAAATCTACTATTAACTAACCCATTCCACAGAAAAATGGCTTTAATCTCAGAGACTGCATTAAACTTAGAAGGGAACTAAATCAATAAAGGTGAAGGTCATGGAAACAGATGATTAGAGGAAACAACAGGCTGCCTACTGTACAATAGGGTTATAAAATCAAAACAAAAGTCTATCAGAATACATCAAAGATGAACTTTATGAATAGGTTCCTCTTCAGAATGCTGAATGGTCAGATTTATCTCCTGCAGGTTTTTTCCCCCACTTTTTTGCTTCCCTTTCCCTCAGCTCCTTTCTCTCAGTTCTTTTCCTCTTGTTTCCTGCTATGTTGTAAACTAAATTACCCTGTGGAAAGACCAGTGAGCCCTGATTAACTAATGTGTCAGGTTTTAAATGCCCACAAGTACCTTAGGATGACACATATGTGACGTGAAATTAAAATTACTCTGAAATAGGTGAAAAATGGACCACTTCATTAACCGTGTAGCTGGCTTTTATCTCCCTGAACACATGTAATACAGATTCCCACATGAAATTTTGAGCTGATTTTTTGGAGCAAGATTCAGGGGAGAATTTGGGGGATGGATCTGTAAATAGGAAGGGTGAATAGTAGCCACAGTGACTGAGGACTTGGTTTAGGTCCTAGAGCTTAATAACAGTTAGGGTTAATGGTTTGAGGTGATTAGCTGGTTCCAACCCATCATTAATCCGCAGGAGATGTCTTTAGTCTTGCTCTCTGTTGGTAAGAAATGACACCCTAGCATTTTGCTTGAACTTTGGTCTTCTGTTGTTGACAAATGAGTCTGAAAACAAATGAGATGAAATCAAATCCTACAGCATGGTGTCACTTTTCTGACTGCTCATATCAAGGGCTTTCCCAGAGCTGGGGTGGAGTTCTGACCTGACAGTGCTGGCAAAAATTTGACTCCTAACTCTGCATCTCAGTGTCTATTTTTTTTTTTTTTTTACTTCCTTTTCTCCAGCAGTGTACTGCATGTCTGGTAATTCTAAGCACTATTGAAAATTGGGACATTCACTAACTAGATGGGGATTTGAGCCACATCTTNGAAAAATAGAAGATGTTAAAGGTTTACAGGTACAGAAAGAGAGTATCTTTCAAATACTAATTTAAACTTGCTCTATTATTGAAGGCCTGTTTTTCACCCCCACAGAAGTGTGTAAAAAGTGACTGGCACCTGCAATTATATTTTAAGATAAAATGCGTAAAAAAAGCCTAGCATTATCTTTTTATGAAATGTTAAATCTACCCTTCCTCTCTCTTTTATATCATAGTTGCTGAAAAGAAAAGAAAGGAAAAAAAAAGAAAAAGGAAAGAAAAGAGCAAAGAATTGGTCTTATTCAAGAATGAAAGAGGAGGAATTCAAGGAAACTACAGCACAGAAGAAACTTTGGTGGTAACAGTGGATGTCATGGATAAAGAACAGTAGTTGGCAAGAAATTACTCTGACTCTAGAATTGAATTATACTTGGTGCAAATATGCCAACCTTTGCTGTTGAACTTAAAGCTAACATCCAATCAAATATCAGGATATGGGTGCTGCTGCATTCCGCACTGTCCCTGTTTGAGACAAAATTCAGAGGAACATTCGAATTTGAATGTCCTCTCTTAGAAGGCAGGTTACAGCCACCGCTACCCCACCAGGTTTGGAAAAGAAATATTCCTCGGAGGAAAGTGAAAGGGAATAAACTATTTATTTAACAAACACACAGGAAAAGAATAAAAATGCTAAATAATAAAACCTCTCGCTGTGGAGAGAAACCTGGGAAGATTTTAGAGTCCTTCTGTGGGTGTGGTCTCTCTCCTCCTCTTTGGAGCTGGGTTGGCGTGGGCTCATCTCTGGGCTTCAGTGGAAAGCTCTCCCAGTGTGTTCTGATGTTGAAACAGTCCAGAAGAGAAGAAGGGAAAAAAACCCCAAGGCCCCAGGGAAAAAAGGTTTAACTCTCCGTCTCTCTCTGGAGAAACAGAGCTGAAAGCTGGCTGAAAAGCAAGAAGGGTGCTTCCTCTGCTCTTCTCGTCTCAGCAGCTATCTCTGTGTCCTTGGAGCACAAACTGCTTTGAAAAGTTCATCTGTTTTGTTTTTTTTTCTCTTGCACCCAGTTTTAAAGGCACAGAAAGGCAAAAGATTCGTGTCTGAGTATAGAGTAGTGATAGGGGATACAACATCATAAAGTCACCCCCAGATATTGGCTCCCACTGCTTCTGGAGTGGCCTATTTATTTAAATGACTGGAGTTTGTGCACATGCAGTAGATTGCCTCCTGGGAGTTGAGTGCTTTGTAAAATTACATCGCAAAAACATCACTGACTGTGACAGACCTTGAATTTCTCATATGGTGGAACAAACAGAATAGCACAATGTTGTCTTTCAGGTACACACTTCAGAGAGATTGACAAAGTGGGTGAACGTCTACATTTAAGTCAAAAGCAGCAAGCCCTGGAAGCTGTTTAAATCAAAGAATCATAGAAATCTTGAGTTGGAAGAAACCCATAAGGGTTGTCAAGTCCAACTTCTTATTCCTCACAGGACGACCTAAAAGCAAACCATATAACCACAAGTGTCATTCAGGCGTTCCTTGAACTCTGATAGGCTTGGTGCCAAGTGACGGCCTTGGACCAGGTCTGCCTGCTGTTATGACTAAGGGTTCTTGTGTAAATAACACTTTAGTCCTAATACAAATGATGTCACAGCAGACAGTAGCAAACAGATGACTGGTTTGATGTGGGTCAAGTGTTGCTGTGGATGGGATCACTCCTCTCTAAGGGTGCAGACCTGTTGTGCCCAGGAGGTGTTTCTGCATAGCTTCTACAGCAGAGCTTTCAGGGGCACCTCTGCACTGGCTGCCCCTATGACCACATAAGCATTGACCACACCAGCCAGGTGGAGAGGAATTTCTGATCTTTCCTGGGCAATATAATAATGCTCCTGGACTAGTGGTCTGTGTCTCTCAGCGTGTTGTGGGAGGTAAAGCTACACCTCCTTGGACCAGACATCTTTGCACTACTGCATCCCCACAGCAATGGCTTCAGCACCTGTGTGCAAGTCCGTGTGCCATTTCTGGGCTGTGGATCATGTCCAGAGGTTTCAGTGTCCTCACTACGTTTCTGTGCTGGAGGCAGAGGAGGAATTGCATGTGCATAAGCTGCTACATGCCAGAAGTTAATTGCCAAACAAAAAGACATTGGCAGTATGGGAAATGGGGTGCACAAAGCTGTGGTTTGCCCATGGCACACATGCACATGGCAGTCTGGACACTTTCCTGGTGGTCTCTTGCCTGGCCTGGCCATGAGTTTGTTTAAGGAATGGCTACTGAACATGGAAATTTTGGCCATCAAAGCAGCTGAAGGTAGCCTGAATCTCTCCAGAGCAGTGGGCAGAACAGTGGTGCCTCCTATGGCTCTTCCAGCACATGAGGAAGGAGGAGGTTAGAGTGAGATTGAGGATAGCTGCGCTTTTTAATCTGGTGCCCCTTTCACCATCTCTTTTATCTGCTGCCCTCTTTTCCACCCCATTAACTGTATGAGCATACCCTTTTATCAGCTGAAAGGCCTTAAAATACAGTATTTCATATGTGGATTAAGGACCATATGCAGCCCTAAGGAACCCATGCTGATGAATTCCTCTTCGGGGTCAAGTTGTAGAGGAATGCCGCAAGGTTGAATGCCTTTTCTGTGTCACCTACAAAAATAACAGATAAATAGATGCAATTTGTCAAACCCCCAGTTAGAATAATACATTTATGCCTGAATAGTGTTTCCCCTAGAGTTTAAATTAGTTTACTTACATTCAATATCAGAAACCAGAATGCATGTACTTGTAGTTTTACAACCAAATCCATGACAATTTATTTTGTATGAAAGGTTAAATGACTTAGTAACAGCTCTCTCAGAATGTTTTTTCATTTTCTGGATGTTGGAAAAGAAGTGCAATTTTTTTGCTCCTAGATAGTGAAAAAATACATCATTATGTTCTCCGTTTAGCTATGTAAATGACCTTACTGATAAATGAAAATTGATATTTCAAAGCTGTAGTTTATTATAGCCTGGTGGCATGTTAGCCCTTATCGTTCAAGACAGTACTTAACTCTGAATAATACATTATGCTAACTCTCTAAAACTGTTATTATGAGATTTTAATGCACCATAAAACATGTCTTATGATCTTCAGCATGTTCAAACGTCAGTCTAACACATTAATCTCACATATATCTTGGAAAAACAGTACTTTGGTAAAAACTGCCTTCATATGTAGCATCTCTCGTACTATGTTTCATACATGGATTTATGTGTAAGTATGGGATTTGCAATATCTGAATAAAATAATTATCTTTTCTGCTCACAAAACATAGAAAAATGAGATCTGAGCCATAACTGGGAATCCTAGATTCTGTCAAAATATCCTTATTAAATAAAGAGTGTTGTTGACAAAGCAGACATGATGCTGAGGGAATGCATGTGAATATATTCTTGGGTTTGCATTTGGACTTTTCATGTTGTTCCTCCTTGATTGGAAATTATCTGTCTTAGTTTAGATGATACTATTTTATTTTGACATTTACGAGGAAAATGCATCAGCTAATCTTGAACTGGAGGATGATGGGCAAGAACAAGGACAGAGAAATATGTTCTTCTCAGCTCAGATTCTTGCAATGTGGAATTGATGCATAGTATGGGAAAAAGTAGTTTGTGAACTGCTATCTCCATCCAGGTGGGCCAATTTTGTGCTTGTTCACATTAGTGCCCACTCAGTCTCAGAGATGCTGTGGGCCATGTGAGGACAACTGCTGAAGGAGGTTTGTTGTCCTGTTTTCTTGCTAAGCCTTCTGTTGCAACCTTGGAGTCAGAAAATTTTCACACACTTTAATGTAAATAATAGCCAATGTTTACTTAGCTGTTCTTTTGCTTACATTTTTGTACTATCAGAGAAAGTTTGATGAGCATCCTTTTTCTCCAGTGGGATTGAAGAGGAAGTGACATGTCCTCCAATCCCTTGTGGAATTGAGAAACCTATAATTACGAGAAATGTAAATAAACTTTCCTCTTTTCCTTTTTCTGCTCAACCTAGCAGGTGTCAGAGTCTCTTTTCTTGTGTCCTCTAGTGACAGAGGTTAATACAGACAATCTGCTTCTCTCAAAACTAGGGCTAAACAATAGGCAGTGTGTCTGCTGAGCCAAAGATGTTTGCTAATCATCAGAGTCTGCCGGGGCAAGATGGCAACTCCATCATACCACGTCCTTTTTTTTTTGTGATGGCTAAAGTGGAAAAGAAGCTGTCAGAGAGATGTTCAGTCATCCAAACATTCCTGTGGCTGATCAACACAAGTGGAGGAGTGCTCTGCAAGGCTTAACTCCAGCAAGTTTAGCATTGTATCATTGGACCGTAGCTGGAAAAATCACTCAAGGGCTGTGTTCTAAACTTAGCAAAGGGAAGTCCCAAATTTAAGGGTTTTGTCTCATTTGTGCCTGCATTAATCAAAATTTTGTAATTCTGGACTTGATAGGCCCCATATGAAAAATGGTTTAGAGGCCATCCCTAGAAAAGATTGTTCCCAAATTAGATTAGACCTATTCCAAACTAATCTAAAAATTCAACATATGTGTTGTTACATATGTTCTGCATGTTCTTTCCTAAGTAAGAAAATTAGTTACTGTAACTTATAACCCTTCAAAATGTAACAGATCTTTAAATTAAGCAAACTGCAAAAGGCAAAAATGTTCTTATTTATTCATACTGATTATTTAGGCAATGAGGTCTGGTCCAAAAAGCTCTGTAAAGAAAAATAATTTTCGTCCAAATCCCAATGTTGTTCAACTGCCAGATCACATTCTTTCTCTAGCTGTGGGCTAGTTGTAGTTCTGTAACACAGTAAGTTCTTCTGAAATAAAAATGCAGCAAAAGCTGTCCTTGAACATGCATTACATTTTCTAGTTCTAAACCTAAAGGGGTTGACTGCTGCCACACTTGACATTATAAGCATATATTATATTTTCTGTCTCACCAGGTTTAGAATTTGTGTTAAAAACACACAGTCTGAAGGCTCTGTTGAAATCTGTATTTACACCATTTGAGGATACATGCTTAGAACCATCTATCTTAACATGTTTAAAACTATCTAATCCAAGACTTTTACAGTTAGGTGGTCTAATTTTCTACAATTTATCTTTGCAGCCTACAGGAACTACCTTTGCTTGTCCTGATTACATGTCTGCAATGATCAGAGACACTATTTTCTGATTTTAAAGAGGCAACAATGAGAAAGAAGGAGAGAAATAATGACCAGATATAATGCTGGAGGCACAATAATTGAAAGGAAGGGCAGTATTTCTTAGTCTATTGCAAACTGAATGGAGGTTGTGCAGTTTAAAGGAGAGGTTACAGGGTCTATTGCACAAGAAGATTTCCATTCGGGGCCAGCAGTGGCCACCTGCGGTAAGGAAGATGCTGGTGAGGAGGAGGAAATGGGTAGTGTGATGCATGGATAATAGGCCTTGTAAAGAGAGGATTCAATAAAGCAGCAGCTGGAGAGGCATCATGGCACTTCAGCAGTCTTTGTTATGTGTGGTGCTGCTGTATGCTGCTCTTCTCATTTCTATTGAAAAACTCAACAAGAGACTAAGTAATGCTTAGGAAAATTAGATTGCATTTTCACCTTATAATAGAAAACAGGCTTTTTGTCCAGTAGAAAGTAACAGAAAAATCTATTTGTTATTAAGGAGGTTTATGTATATCTTCTTTCATCAAGAAATCTCCAATGAGTCTTTTTCACAGAGAATTCAGGGAAATAGTTTTCTGGTTATATCTAAGGGAAATTTATGGACTGCCACTCATAAGAATTGTTCGGGGCAGACACAGATTTCTCCATTCCAAACCAAAGATTTGCAACGTGTTCATAATGACTGATCTTCAGGAGCTACATATAAGTAGACATAAGAATATTTACAGGTAGATAATTTTTCCTGAATGTTATCGACACTAACCAACCACAGACAAATGGCAGTATGTAAAAATATATGAACATCCAGTCATCACCAAAGAGCTCAGTGCCAATTCCTTAATCCAAGTGGATGGTTCTTGAAATGAAGCATATAAAGCATATTAAAAATTCACATCTTCAAAACATTTTTAAAGGTGAATAAAGCTCCACTGAAATGGCTGGAGTTGCTCACACATATATGCAAAAATGGGGATTTTTGAGCTTGAATGCTTGGCATAACTACTGAAACTTCAGGGATGCATTTGTACCAGGGTCCAAGTCAGGGGCACACACTGAAATCAACATTCTGCAAGCCCTGGTTGACTTGAAGTGGAATATTTCAAATCTTTTAACTTCATATTTCCTCACTTATAGAATTGATCACATCATCTGCTTTTAAATGTATTTCAGTAGCATGGTATCCAATACCAAACCAGCCAAATATCTGCTTATCAAATAAGAGAGCTTTGTATCCTAAGATGAGAGCAGACAAATTATTCCCTGGGATGACATCAAGGAAGAAATGAATCACAGAATATTTCCACCAAGAAGTTGTTGACAGTTTGAGGAAGGCAAATAATTCAACAATTAAGTGAGAAGTGTGTTATCTTCCTTTGTTGTGTATAATTTGTGAAGTGTGATTTTTATTTTTATACTTTCTGAGTAACAGTAGACGAGAAAGGATAACTAACATAAGAGAGGGAAAAATGTCACTTTGAAATATGCGAAAGATGTGATCTCAGATGAAGTTTCCTCATGAAGGAACTGAGAACACTTAAGGAGCTGAAAAATAATAAAAAAAAAGAATGTGGATCAGTGTCATTGCATGAAGAAATGCCTCTGTATCTTTTGTTTCAAGTTGACCCCAGGGTAATCAATCATGGTAAGACTGCCACCCATGCAAGTTTAAGTGTGAGATGAGGCAGCTCCTCACCAGCAAACACTTGGAAACAGGAAAAATATCTTCTGTAGGTACCTCAAAGTGGAGAAAAGTATTTCTGAATTTAATCCAAATTGGATCATGTGAAGTTTTATGTGTTCTTTTTTCTTTTTAAAAAAATATTTATTTCGATTTCCCATGTCATAGATCATGATAGCTCTGTTGAAATCAGTGAAGTTACGGCAAGATACCCCAGTCATATATTTAATCTATAATGCAGAGTGACAGTGTTTTCAACAGGCTGGAGGTGATTTTTGCCATGACCCTCTTGAGCACAGCTGCATTAACACAAGCCAACTCACTTGTACTGCCATCCTTTATTTTTCTGCAAGCAAGCAAGCAAGGATGACAAATATTATGGCCCTCACTTCATCCAGACAGCTGACAACAGAAGGTTTTCACTTGAACCATAGCTGTTTACAAAATGTTTTGTTCTGCTCTGACTAATAATTGGTCAGGGAAATTATGCAGGGAAGTTTCTACACAGAACTGACACATCATGTAGATGACTAAGTCAATAAAATATCACTCTTCCTTTTCATCCAACAGCGTGGTACTATAGACGAAGTCATTTGGATGACCCAAAAGGGGAGATATTAGAAAGACCAGGGCATCTTCATTTAGAGCAGAGCTGCTGGTTCTGGTATTCTGGCTAAAGTGATGTCTGGTGTGCTAAGATCTCTTGAGGTTTACAATACATTATCAGTGTCTGGCATCTCACTTTCTTTTTCTCTCCTATCTAGGTCAAACAGTTCTCGTTATATGCTGTTTATGGTAGGTATATCTCATGATGCTTAAACCAGAAATTCTTAGTCATAAGAGAGAAGCTATTCAATTGCCAATATTTATTCATAACAGAGAGGCATGCCTGCTTGCAGATATAATTCCTCATTTTCTTCACACACAAATGGAGATCAAATCTTGGCTCTCCTTAGCAACACCCATTTGTAGAAAATCTAGATATGTTAGTTTATTGCAATTTTAAAATATTGTATGTCATAAGTTCCATTTCAGCTGGGATCAATATGAAAAATACCAGTCCTGAAATGAAATTATATATTTATTGTTTAGTAAAATGATCAATAATGACTGCTCATGAGTTCTTTCATTTTACTTATGTTTTTAAAGCTTTCTTTAAAACTATGGTTATTTAGATATGCATTGACGCTTTCCCTACAAGTTTAGCATGACAAGCATAGAAATAATTTTCTGTCTTAATATAGCATAAAAATTGTTAAGATGTTTCTGACTCTTCTAATTTAAAACCTTCTCCTGCTACTCATCCCCCTGCAAATAGTTTCATTACCTTAATTTCTTTTGGAAATTGGAGACAGCTTGTGACTAAGAGACTGCAAAGCTTGATTCAGTGCTTATTTGGCAACTAAATTATGAAGGTCTTTTTAATATTGCAGAGTTCAGACACAGAAAGGACAACTTTAACTCTCAAAATGAGTGCTCCATTACAAATCATTCAAAAGGACTTATTTTCATTGGCCTACATTTTCTAAAAAGCAGGCTCAATTATTTTGTCTCAAATATGAGTTTCAAAACCCTTGGTTTAGAGAAATTTAAGATATGGTGCTACCAGTGGTTTACACACTTTCTGCTCTGCTGTTCTAAATGGCAAATTGACCTTGCTTTATCAGATAGTAACACTGCTACTAAAGCTTCTAGAGCATTTTGGGAACATTGTGGCTGGGGTTTGAGTCTGAGGTGGTGTTGAGCCTTCCAAATCTCAAATCATGACAGCATATATTTTTGATGTATGCTATGTTTTAGAGTTCCATTTTTTCTGTTTGTCTGGTTTTCTGAAGGCCATAGCAGGATTTCTACTATGCACAAAACTAAAAAGTTGCTGGTTTGTTTTCCGACATGGTATTTATGAGCATATTATGAAACTCAGTAAAACAAATTGAGAGAAGAATTCTCAGTGTATTTCTTTCTTGCAGTTTTTCCAACAAAATTCAATACTCATAAACATTTAGGTAAAGCTTATTTATTGCCACCTAACGGAATGATCTCCAAGACCAGAAGCTCACTTCTTCCAGCCCAAAGGAGGTGCAGATATCTTTCTGGGTAAGTGTAAAACCCCAGCACATACATGGGAAAAGTTTCTTTCTCTACAGGCTGGTTTTTACATGTAAGACTTATCCTCCTTTCCTAAATTGCCAAAACTTCTGCAGGATCATAAGTGATGATAACCAGAACAGGGAGAAAGTGTGTATATTGCCTAATATTTTTGTTAAATGTGTCAATTAAGAGGAAACAAAGGAAGAGGAAGAAATCTTTGGTAATTTCTTTTTCAGACATGTATTTGCACCACAGAGGCCAACATTGCGTTCCCTTAGGTATAAAATTGCTAGAGTAAAGTCTGAGAGCTTCTCTCTCTGACAGTCAAACACAGCTGCATGAGCTGGAAAAGCATTGTGTAGGCTGTAAAATGGGATGTACAAATAATCACACTTTACTTTCCGAAATTCTCTCTCCTCTGCATTAAAGGTCAAGCAGAACAGCTCTTTCATCTCCTAGTGTTCACGGCTAGGGACATGCATGGTAATCTTCCTCAACACTGAGGAGTATTACTAAAACCACATTATTCATACTTAAGCACTGGGGCCTTATAGAGCAGCTGCTCTGTAAATTCACCAGAGGAAGGTGATTAAGTCCTTGTATGGCCACTGTATGATATGCAGACCTCTTGGTGCTCTCTTGCTGTGCCATTCTGAATCTGAGGTGTCAGTGATTAAAAGTCGGTGTGAGATGACTATTTGCAGCTCAGCACTGATGTGACACAGTAGTTAGTCCTACTGTCATCGAAAAGGTGCCAAAAGAACTGGGGGCTAGTCCTACTGTCATCAAAAAGGTGCCAAAAGATCGAGGGGCCCTTTGGCATGTCATGAGCTCTTCAATCTGGTGTAAAATTGTGTTTGTTTTCTTGTGCCTATCTTTGCACCCTTTCTGACTTCTTATCTTCTACTATTTCTCTCCTTTTGTGGTTTTTCTGCCTCTTGATCCTCTTTCATTTCTTGTTTTGTTGTCTCAATCTTGTGCTAGTGATCCTTCTTCCCTTTGTCTGTTTTAGCTCCCCGCCCTCTTACACTGAGGGATGCCTTGCAGTTGGTATTATTATGAGATTAGTAATGCTCCCAAGACAGCATGGAGCATGCCACACTTAGCTAATCTGGTCCTTTCCCTGCTCTCTGTAGATGGCTTCAGAACAAGCAGAGCAGAGAGAGGCCCCAGTGAGGGCAGTGTAATGATCCACTTCCATATGGGGTATAAAGTTCTTTCTTTTAAAAGAGGGCTATTATTTTTCCATTTTATTGTTTTCTGCCTTTCCCCTCCTACCCTGCCACAAGGCACACAGATGCAGATCTGCCCTGCTTTCTGGAGAGGGCACGTTTTTACAGTCTAGGTGGACTTTAAAATTACCCCCCTGTGCCATTCCATCACGCCTGTAACACTGCGTGAATGATATATATGTTATATACCCAGAGGTGGCAGCATTATTTTCATGGTGTGATTTCCTTGGTGTCCTGTAACAGCTGTGTCAGGCAGCAACTGTCTTTGCAAGGATGCCCCTCAGAAATGAGATCTTTAGGTCTCCATTGTAAGCAAAGTCCCTGGGGGAGAAATACAAGCAAGCTGATCTGCTGATGAGCTTGGCCAAAGACATGAAAGCTGAAAGGGCTGACTTGGCACAACTTTCTTAGTGAGATCAGGTTAAGCAGAATCCACATTTAAGTCTAACAATGAAAAAATGTACATAGAAGGAAGAAGGGACACAGGGAAGCTGAAAGCAAAGTAGTGAAAGAACAGATTGCCATTCTGGAAGAGAATAACAGCTCTTGCTTTGTATCTGGCATGGTCTCACTCCTGGGTCCAAGCAGCTCATTAAATCCCTTAGTAAGACTAATATGGTACAGAGGGATGTACAGTTGACTCTCAGGTAAATTCATGGGCCTTTTTTCCTGGTCTGTGCTCCCTGAAATTCTATGCTGCTGTGCAACTCCTGTACAGCAGCTTAATTTTTTAGAATCCCTTCAGAAGTAATTGCAAAAAACCAGTTCCTTCACTTCCAGCCTTAAAGAAAGTACAAATTCCTAAAGGCAATACTGTTTTTTTGAGAACTGATGTCAGTAAACCTGAATATAGAATCACAAGCTAAACTGACCAGTGTTGTATTTTGCTTATTCATTATTCAAAGCATTCATGACTTTGACAGATACATCTCTAATAGGAAATTATTTTATATGAAACAATCTAGTTTTCCATATCACACCATAACTCTTTTAATGACAACACATCTACAGAAATCTATCTGGCCTGCAAGGGGAAAAAAGCATATGCAAAACATGGAGCTAAACACAGTCTGTGTTTCAATAACATCTGTAACTTGACAAGTGCCTCAGTCTGTGGGATCCAATTTGAGGCACTTCTAAAGAGAGTTTGGTGTATCTGAGAATGCAGAGCGTTTCCTCTGGAAAGCAATGGCTTAACTGGCATCATGCTTCTTTTTTGGGGGTGGTGGTATTGGTGCTGTTACTGTATGTAGCATAAAACTGTATTTGTTATCTCTAAAATACAGCTACTTGGCATACACCTTTACCTGTGCCCGCATCACTCACTCTCTTGCCTTTTGAGATAAGCTTCAAGTATTTGCAGGTGATGCTCCCATCTAAAAGGCAAATCCTATAAATGTGTTTTTCCTTCATAATATTCCATACAGGCTAAAGGTTCAATTTCCACAACACACAAAAGACTGAACAGGGTTTCTTTTACCATCTTCAGTGCTGTTTTAGTGTTCTTTAGCAAAATAGGCTTGTGTGTAGGTCAAGCTTACCCAGTGTACATTAGAATTCCAGGGCCTCTGATTATCCATCCTATTTACCCAACCTTATAATTTCTATGGGTTTTCAGGCACTTCACTTTTTTATACTGTTTTCACGCTAGATCACCTTATCTATTTCCTAGAAAACATTTTTTTTCTGCTATTTGTCCATTAAAGGGAAAGATTTTTTTCTCCTTAACTCCTAAAGAAGGCAGAGTTAATCAGCTATGAATTCTTATACCGTTGATCAATGTCATTATAAATTGTGTAGCAAGGTAATTTCTTGTTTCTGCACTAGAGAATTACAGAAACAATGCAGACCAAGGACAAAGACATATCCTATATAAGGAGACAGATTCCTGCAAGTGTAATCTGTAAGTGGGAAGTTAACACTTGGATTTTGAAACAAGTTCTGACCTGACAACAGCAATAATCTTCTCACAACTGGGTCAGAGAGACTGAAGAGTCAAAAAATTAATTAATGTTCTGCTGAAACAACATGATTTTGGTACTGCTGAGCATGCAGACATTCTTCCCTGCTTCTGCTCTGAAGTAACATACTCAGAAAAGTTACAGGAAATGTATCTTTCTACTGATCCTGAATAAAACATAGAAATATTTTAAAACTATATGAAATCAGTGCTAGTAATACTTTAAGTAGTTTTAGCTACTTTCCTTTCCTTTCCTTTCTTTTTCTTTTTCTTTTTCTTTTTCTTTTTCTTTTTCTTTTTCTTTTTCTTTTTCTTTTTCTTTTTCTTTTTCTTTTTCTTTTTCTTTTTCTTTTTCTTTTTCTTCTTCTTTTTCTTTTTCTTTTTCTTTTTCTTTTTCTTTTTCTTTTTCTTTTTCTTTTTCTTTTTCTTTTTCTTTCCTTTTTCTTTTTCTTATCACGAGAGATAAAATAGGTATCATCTCTCCATCTCTCGAAAATGATACATATGTCTAAAATATTTGTGCTTTGGCTATACATCTCCCAGCTGTGGTATTGTTACTAATTATTAAATGTCTCCATGACTAAACAAAATCTGTTGGATGATGGTTTTCTAAATTTATGTGGAATGATTTCACAGGGATCTGTGAAGTATAGAGACAAAAGGCTCACCTGAATACAAGTGCAGGAATGAGCCCAGTTACCTCTTCTCTCTTCCTCCTCCTCCTCCCCTCTGCCATCACCTAGAGCAGTTGTAAAGGGCACTCTTTTTGTTTGGTTTTATCCGTCTGCCTTGTAGTGTCAGTCTGCTTACTGTCAAGCTTGCACGTGTGAAGGAACTTGTACTCCTTCTTGTCTGGATGAGCAGTGTCTCCTAGGATGAGAAAAGCCATTGGAGTGACTGTTCTGGTGCTGGAAGTGTGATAGTAGCAGCATATTTAAACATGACTCTCCCACAGGATGAATCACTTTATCAGCCTGTTTAGACATGAGTCATGGAAGCCCATGAAAGGGTTCCAATGGCTTGTTGTTGCTTTAATAAATTTCCTGTTGTAAATTAATTTATGTTCCTGCTTTGTATCTTTTTTCATTTCTCAGGAGAAATCTTAGCTAGGAAATACCCCGCACCAATAAAGATTGCGAAGTATCTCTTGGGAACTTTTTGCTCCAGGGTCTTCAGCGATGGTTGAGTTACAGTAGAAGTAAATCTGGGAGACAACATCAACCTTATAAGAAATTCAAGTTTCTATTTTTTGCTGTGGATTGGTGCATGAAAGGTTAAGTGGTTCACAATAGAAAGAACAAAGAGAAATGCTGATGGGATTGAGAGGAAACAAGGAAAAAGGTTCAGGGTGTAGGTGTTGATTTCATTGAGCAAGTGTTCCATGGTGCCTCTGCACAATGAACAATATGGGGAAAACTGAGCAAAAATGTTTCTTCTTTGATTTGGCCCCGTGGGAATTTCTTGAGGCAGTGCTCTGTGTGTGGCCCACAACTCTACCTCAGTGGACTCAGGGCTGGGCTGGAGCTGGAGGGCACGGGCGGCTTAGGACCAGCCTCTCCGCAGGTCTGCTGAGCAGGGAGGGTTTGGCAACGGCAGATAGTGCTACCCTGGAAAGCCAAACGGGGCTCGGCAGCTGAGCTGCAGTCCCTACTCTCCCATGGTAAATGGATCTTCCTGTTGGGGTACATTCACTTGAGACCAAGGTGCAGGGTTTTTATGTATTTGTTGACTTTTATGCTGCTTGTGTGAACACATGCTAGCCCTTGGCGCACCGTGACTAATGCCCAGGGCATGTGGTGTTCGTAACCGGGTGTTTGCACAGGGCTACTGCCCTTGAAGTGGTAGCTGCCAGCTCTGCTGCCTGGCAGACTGCACAGAAAGGAGCCCCTTGTTTGGGTACCTCAGCTGCTGCTCCCACAGCTCGCTCCCCACACCACTGCCAGCCCCCTTGTGATAAACCAAGTTAGTGCCAAACGCTGCGGTGTGCGCGGGCAGGTGTGCACCTGCCTGCTATGCACACGTGTGCAGCTTGTGTTTATGCAGAAATATGGGCTCACAGGAGGTTTGGGGTGCTTTTAGCCCTTTCGGTCAACTGTTGTGGGAAAAATACTCTGTGAACACCTGTAGGAGCAAAAAAATCTCACACGTGCTGCTGACTGACAGACATCCTCCAGTGCTCAACAGAGTAAAGACTTATTCTTTCTGTGAATCTTGCAGAGTTGTAGCTGGGATGCTCTAATGCAGCTTGCCATATCTTTAATCAGATACTTTTAAACTGAAGAAATAATTCAAGTTCAAAAAATGGTTTAGCTTCTATGTTTTTAATTATTTGTTGGCAAACACTTTTATTACCAGGGCCCTGTTAATTAATGAACAATCAATTGAACTGCTGCTTCCCCCTTGTTATTTTAAGAAATAATTTTAAATATGCTACCCATTTGTAGCCATATGCCACAAACATTTTCTTTAAAGGCTTGAACCCAAGAAGTATATCCTTTAGGTTCCCTTTCCAAACTGAAGCAAATGCTTTAAATGCACTTGCATTCTCACTTGCCATCATGCCAGTTGCTCTCTATCAGCTACATAAAGCTGCTGTTTCAGCATACTTGAGTCTTACCGCAGCTTGGGGGCTGAAACTTTCTGTCGAATTCAGGAGCTTTCTGTTTTTGGTTTTTTTTCTCTACTGGGTTCACAGTTGAAGTGCTCGAGTCATCTGTAACTCTGGCAATAGCTGTGTTTCCCTGCTGGCCAGGGTCAAAGTCTGGCTCCATTCAAGTCACATAAGCTCCACATTTTGTGCCCTGCTACCAAAACTGGACTAAAACACCTTTTTCCTAATCTGCCTCTACCTCTCCAACTATGTAAGGTGATAAGAGACTATCAGCTTAATATCTAAAGGAGAGGGATTTATTTTGTGCATGGGTTAGGTAAAACGTTATTTGCTTAGATGACAGTTACCCCAAGTAGACACACTGCAGTTGGCTGTGTGTTGCCTGGAATAAAACCAGTTGGATTCATAGCTGTGACAGCAAATGAGGATTAAAATGACATCCTGTGGTTTCAGCATCTGTGCTCTGAAAAGAGATACAGGAGTATATATTCTAAATGTATAATCAAGGAATGGGAAAGATTAACAAGCACTATCTGTGCTCTGTAATCAGCTTTGAAAACAACAGTAACAATTCTCACTTGCTTGATTATTTGATGGGGTCTAGTAAATATTTGAACCAAATAGTAATATATGTCTATAAACAGCTGAAAATGCAGGACTTCAGATAATCTTATCCTCAAGAAGCAGGAGTGACTAAACACTTCCTTTTGTATCTCCTCACCTTTGATTCATCCACTTTTCATCTGTGTACCACCTTTCTGCTGTCTGTGTCCTGACACAAATAGTATCTTGCTGATGAGGCAGAATTAGGATTTTGTGAAGCTTTGCCTGGCTGACCTGAGTGGGGCTCTGCTGGCGTTATCAGCTTTGTCAGATGGTGGGCCACTTAGCGCTGTTGCCCTGGTCCAGACACCTGTCTCCTCAGCACTGGTTCTTCCTTAAAAATCCAATTTTACTGGGTAAAAAAATTCTCATCTTATTTACTGTCTCCATAAGCATTACCAAATATTTGAGAAACTTAAACACCAGAGCTCTGATACTGGCTGTGTTTGCAGAGAAAGGCAAAGTCGCCCTGCTCACTTAGCAAGAAGAACACTTTCAGTTTTCAGGACCATACTTAGCCCAATAGAACTACATCAAAGATATCTTAGTTCATCAAAGGTGAGTCTGCAAGGAAAAAACCCGTTTTCCCTTGATTTACTGACCTCATCTATTTTGGATTTGTAGTGTCTTTCAGCAGTTTTCTAATAGCCCTTACAAGTCCCATCAAAGAACAGCTAAGAACAACTTTTAATTTGTATCTTGCATACATAATGATGCAGAATTGCATACACTGGGAAAATGTAATATATTTTTTTTTGACTTTATGTAATCCAAATAATAGCTTCCTTCTTATGTTTTTTGTAGATGAATATGCTAACAGAATTATTCTTTACTGTTTTAAAGAGTATCAGTGACCAAAACCAGACAGTGATGTGCATATACAACCTTGTACTTTCATGTTATTTGGGGTTAGCTCATTGTCCATGCTCCAGACATGACACAAAACTGCAGGATTATTGTGGGAACTGGAACAGCATTACCACCAGAACAAAAATGGTTGGAAAAAAGATTACTGTGACAAACATAATATTTAATGGCTTTAACTTGGATTCCAAAATCACTTTCTATCTGTCATTCGCCAGGAACAGGAAGGAAGGGAAATTTGTATTCAGCAAGAAGCAGCATGCTGGTCTTTAATACTCTGTACTTGGAGAGTGACACTGGGCCAATTTTTGGAGTCTTGTTCCCATAATTTTTCAAAGTCACTAGGTTTTGCTTAAACTATAAAACCACAGTTTTCTCATCATTTGGTTATGCAATGGCTTACAAGAAACAGCAAAAATCCAGTGCGGAATCTTTGAGAGAAGCATATAGACCTTACAACATCCAAAAATGCTGGTTATAGAAGAAAAAATGGGTATGGTTTTGGTTTTGTTACTAAACCCTTTGAACTATTTGGGTAATTTTTGCCCATGTTAAATAATTTCCGGGCTATTTTCTTCCTGAAGACAGCAATTTTTCTTACTCTGTCCAAACACTGACAAAGTAACAGATGTGTTTAAAGCATATTCCATTATTAGTACACAAACTAAAACCGAAGTCCTTCATCAAGAACACAACTAAGTATCTGACATTAAACGTTTGAATCTCGCTTCTGTAATGAATTTCCATTGCCATAAAACACAACAAATGTGCTGGACATAAACTTAAGTAGTTGAAATGACCTCCCTCTGAAACAGCATTTACGATCTGGCCATAGTATATGGGTTTTCTGTGTGGGTAGGAGAGGGATGATCAGTCTATTGGTTGGTCTTCCTCTTCGCTGCATGTATTTTGAGCAGGCTCAATATAAAAATCTTTTTTTAAACAGGAACTTATGTTCTCATTCAAAACCAGAAATTAAATCTGATGCCTTCACAAATACGCTTACAGTTAAATAAACACGTATACTTCACAAAAACAAAAACCTGCTAAGCAACCTTCAAATTATTACTAAAAAAATAGCCGGTGAATAAATTCTCTTTGGTTTGCAACTTGATTTTGAAATCATTTACAAAGCCATGGTTAAAGTCCTACTAGACAAGCTATAGAGCTCTGCACTATTAAATGCACTTATTATAAACTGGGTTAGTCTGTCCTTCAGGGCAATGCCACAATAGTTAAGGCAGTGCCAAAATATCACACGCTTGCAGAATATTTACTTGGAAATAAGGAGGGTATTGAAAGCCAATGTCAATGGCTTCAAGATCCTGCCTCACCAACCCAGTGATTCCAGGTAGTGGGATGCACATATGGACGGGTTTCCAGAGGCACAATGTGAGCAGCATTGTGCAGGGGGTGGGAAAGGCTTAACCTCATATGGCTGCAGGGTTCAAAAAGTGCTTAATATTTGCTTTTTTTTTCTTCCTTCTTCTTCTTAGTTTTTTTTTTTTTAGAGTTTAACTTTGTTGTGTGATCAGGCAATCGGATGCATTACAGGAACAGCTCATTTCCTTTAAATGGAATGACATAGCACAGCAGTTCCCAAGCTGTAATATGTTGATTAGGGTTGTGTGTAAACTGCAATCAGGTGATAGCTGAACTGGTTTGAAAGTATAAAATCAGAGGAGGAATACATTTTAAATGCATGATTAAGAAAGATGGTATAACCAGGTGTCTGAGCCTCAAGAGCAGTGTGTTCTTGGAATGATCCGAGAGCGTCTGATAAATGTCCAAGTGGAGAAAAGGAGCCAAGTTGGTGCTTCTCTCCTGGGTTGTACAGTGCTGAGCACTGCACATTATAAATAATAGATCTTTCTACAGAGAGTTAACTTATTCCTTAATCACCATGAAGGCTGTGGTTGATGTGTTTGAAACCCAGTTCAAGCATTTGCAGCTGCTCTGACATGTATTCCTTTATGCCCTTGGAAGCCAGCCACCCCTTCCCAAAGAGCAGTCTTTATTTTTTCTTTCCCTATGCTTGGCCTCTGAGGGGAAAATTTCAGTGTAGTTTAAGAAAAATCATTACATTTGTCTTGAAACATTCCTTCTATCTTAGAAAACAGTCTGTGAAACAACAGCATTTGAGCACTTTAAAGATCTGCTACTCGTATTTAGAAAGTTTACCTCTGTGTATGAGAGTAGATTTGTGTGTGTGTGTTATGTCAAGATAACAAACTGTGACCTAGAAAAACAAAGGGTCACTTGAAGCTTGTCTTTATGTTAGCTGCAGTTGTTTTACTTTGTTTTAAACTGAGCAATACAAAACTCTTTGGAACACATATACTGGAAAGCAAACATTACCCTACATCAGCCTTTCTTCTCTAAAAAAGTGTTACCACCTTCTCCATGAAACATGTCTGTGCTAGTGCGCAGCTGGCTGACATTTGTGCTTCTCTATGCTGTTGTCATCTTTGATTGCTGGATTAAACTTTGGAAAAGGCAGGGAAGAATATTTTTGTACGCCATTTATATAGGTCAGAAATTGCTTACTTGATGTACTGAATGTGAGAGAAAGAAAACAATATGAAATTCATTTTGGCAAATACTGTACGAATGCCTAAATTCTTGCATAATCATTCAGTAACTTAAAGATCATAACATGTCATGAAAGTAGTCACATGCTTTATTTCTGAATCAAGTTTCACCATGCCATACAGCTTTTACTTCGGTACTGCTTAACTTCAGGTTAAAAAGTTCATGTAAATAGAGATAGAACTTGTTCTAAGTTATTTCATTTTTGGCATGGGCGTGTTGGTGTCTGCAAATACACCAATGACCTGGGCATATATTTTTTGCATGCAGTATCACTCACCCACCCCAAGTCACACTGTGAGACACCTCCACAAAGCTCAGAGAGGAAGTAAGCAGCTCAAACAAATATCCAAAGATAAACGCTCTGACATTCATGAAATAAGAGCCGGTATTGTATGTGAATGCATGTGTACACATTTTATCTCAGACCATCAAGCCAGACCTCTGACAACACTGAGGGTAAGAGGAAAGTACAGATGTATTGTTACTGAGAATGCAGCTGAGGAAAGACTTTTCTTAAAGCTGGTTTGGCTGGGAGAAAACCTAAAGACACACTTCTGAAGATCTCATTAACATGACCCAGCTGAGTTGCAGTGCATGTAAGGAGTTTGACATTTAGATATGCAGGCAAGCATGTACATCTTACATGTATGATACAAAACTGGCAGTCAAATCCACAGTGGTGAGGCTTGCTAACACCTACAATTTCCTTTAGGCCATTGATAGCAACTGTCTGTTGTAAGCAGAGTGAAAAGATTGTCTTCCTAAAGCTTCAGTGAATACAGTGAATTCTGTATTGTTGTCTGCTTCCTACTGTGAGTAACTGCATTATGTAAATGAGGTTTAAATTCTTAATTTACTTTGAGCAACGTATGCAGTTATACAGGTTTTCCTGTGTTTCATCACAGAGTTGGTTTTTCTATATCCTATCTGGAGCTAAAGTTGTTACTTGTTGCCCTAATAATGTGCTTTCAGCTTTTTTGGAAGCAGGAATAAGAAGTAATTTTGCTGGAATAAAAAGTAATTTTATTCACGATGCGTCCTCTCAGCAGAAGTATATGGCAATTATTCAAACTTGCAAATCGTAGTTTTTTACTTGGATCAGCCAGCACTCATGCAATTTCTGGACATCAGTTTCTGAATAAATAACATTTTCCTGTTACAAGAACGGACTTGAACAGTTATAGTCAGGGACTTAAGGCTGAACTGTTCCTATCAGTGGGACAAGTGGCAGTATTTGGCTTCTCTGATGACCCAGAATGTCTCAGGCTGGAAGTGCAGATGGGATGATGGACTGGCTCATTTGCTCTGGAGGTCTGGTCATTCATGTTAGGGGAGCTACACGTACAGCAGTTTTTAAACGTCTTTTCTCTGTGCATTATACAAGATCCGTTTTTACATTTTCTCTGGAGGTTCCTCCCAAGAGGATGTGTTCTCTCTCTTGACCTGAATCAGTGGAAAGGATCAGTTCTGCAGCAAAACTGTGTCCATATGCCCCCATGGCGTAGGTGCTGCTCAGCACAGTGACGTGCACCCAGGTTTTACAGCCATGAGAAGATGAACTCAGTTCCCTCAGGACATACACCATGTAAACACTACTTTCTGTCTTTCAACACTTTCTCAGAATTTCCTCACCTCCAGAAGCTCCACCTGGAATTGCAGTCAGAATCTCATGGGAGGATGAAGTTGTGATACTGTAGATGAAAATGCATCTGGGGAGGAAAGTAAATACTTCTACATCCCCCCTTTCATATTTCCATAGTGTCCCCTTCCCCTTGCAGCCTGTGCTTAGCATCAGGCTGAGCAGCTCTGGTAACTAAGTAAGTGCTGAAGATGTGAGGGCTCTCCTCTCCCCAGCAATTATCTGATCTTTGGGTTGCCTAAGATGCCACAAAAGCAACAGGCTAGTAAGCAAGTCCCTCCTCCATCTGGCTCCAGCTCTTCTGTCCCTGTTCAGACACCCCCCATGGCTCAGAAACAATAACTGGTTTAACAGTAAACTTTCACTGTTTGTAATTCAAATGGTTTCAAAGGCTACTTTGTTGCCATAAAACAATTTGAGTAAGCTTTTGAGCCTTTCAGGGTATTCTTACCCATCTAGCAGAACTCAGCTCTGTTTTCACAATTGCTTTGTTCCGTGCCATTAATGAGGGACAAATGGTCAAGGCAGGGCTGTGAGCGGGTAACTGCCCTTTGTTTAAAAGCGTGTCTTCTTTGTGCCTACAGCAACTGAACATGTCATGACAGCGACGGAGGGTGACAGGTACTCAGAGCAAGCTTGGGCTGGATTTTCATTATTCTGAGCAATGCTGTCCTGGCTTACTTTGGAGGTGAGTGAATGTTTTAAGGCTTACATAAAAGGCACTGCCTGATCTTTAATTTTCCAAGACTTGGAGTAAGTGAGTTCCTTACAGTTACTATCCTGCGGATTCTTTAGTGTGTGAACTCTACTCACAATAACAACGGGAACAGCTGTTAAAGAAAGGGTGTCAAATTTGGCACCCAGAGACACCAGCCCTTTCTGAAAATTATCATCAGAAGTCCACGATATTTTTGTTCAAACAGGGAAATCAACTCAGAATGTACTACAGGTACCATCTAATGATTATCCATTAAACACAGAATAGAATTTAAACACTGATGATGAAAGAATGAAACAGTAACACGTCAGACTTTCTCTCCCCTTTTGTTCAACTAAGTACAGTTAATAATAAAAGTAAGATGTTGTTAAGGATTGGATATGAAACAATTCAATATTAAAAATACTTTTAATAATAGATGACGCTTATGTATTCTTGCAAATCAAAATCATTTACATGTGATTCTCAACTTCCACCAACATATATTAAACCTAAGTGTTTAACCTAATACACCTAAGTGTAAGAAATTTTTTGTTTTTTTGTTTTAAGTTCTGTCAGTTGACATGAGCTTTTTTGTGTTCCTGAAGAAAGAGACCATGCACATTTAGTAAGCCAAAAAAGATAAAAAAGTTAGGACCTTTATTTCCAAGGAAATGTATGTATATATGTAAAATGCAGAAGAGATGATCTCATGGAAAGTCGTCCTATTTCTGTTAGTGCCTTGTCATAGCTTTTGTTTGCTGAATCTGGCCAGTTCTATTGTTCCCCTTAAAAATGACAGAAAACAGAATGTACAGTGATTGAATTGTGTGTTGCTCCATGCACTACCACAAAACACGGTCTGCTTCTGAGCTCTGCAACATCTACTCTTTGAGTTCGACCCCAAATTCGCTGGGGGGTTTAAATACCTATTACAGGCTGTAGGCACGTTCTCTCTGCTCTTCCTTCAGCACAGGGTATGCATAGGCCTAAATATATATAAAGGGCTCCCTATCTGGAAAATGTTTTTGGTTTTTTGTTTTTTTTGTTTTTTTGTTTTTTTGGGGTTTTTTTTGAGCTGGTGTGTAGAATGTTTGTGTCAGAGTATCCATGCCCTTTTACAGGGCTTCCCATGAACACAGTCAATAGCTCACTGTTCCATGCCATATGCTCTCCTCATTCGCCCATAGAAAGGGGACCCTACAGTGGTCAATGCACTACAGATGCCTAAATAAATTAGTGAAAATATAAAATAGAACATACATTAAAGAAGCCTCGGGCAGCACTGCAATATGTTAATGGAATAACTGCACAGTACAGTGACCATGAAAAACAAGATTAATGAGGTCAGGCAGCACAGACATACCAAGGAGGTGCAGTAAAGCCCAAGAGCCAGCTTTTTCACTAGAAGTAAATTACTCCTTATACAATGCTCCTGCAGAAGAAACTCTCTAAGTATAAGCTATGAGACCCACACTGCTGTCCTAAGAAGGACAAGGTTGGACATTTACATAAGGAGAAGGTTCCTCCCATTTCACACTTTGAGATATTCTGTGACTCAAGAGTTTCTGGGAGAAGAAGATGAGCAAACTAGCTTGCCAATGTATCATTGCTTTCAGTCCATTCAGAGTTCCTCCCTGGGAATGTTCTGATCAGTTTGAATCTAATCAATATTCCAGAGTGAAAAGTGAGAGAATATAAAGCTATCTGCTTTTTAAAATCCCTGTTGTGAGAGAGGATCTGTATGTAGATACATGAGCGACAGCTGCTACCTGACTTCCCCTGATAGGAGGTGAGAATTTGATGCCTTTTTTGGTCCAATCATCAAAAATGTGTACAGCCAATATTGTCCATATTTCTCTTTTTTTTTTTTTTTTTTGTCATTATTTAATTGAACAACGTGCCTGAGAAAAGTACAGGTCTTTAAATACACCATGTCAATTATTTCAATATCTTTCTTGATCATGAAATCTACTTCTGCAGATATTTTCAGCAGATTTAGGTATTTTCATGGGTTTCAGGGGATAGGATTTGTTAGACATTTTTCTGAGTATTTTTTCACGTTATATTTTTTTCCTCCTCTGGGTCAGAATAGGTATTCCAGAGTTCTTTGTTTAGTACTACATGAATGTGTGTCAGTGTAAAAGTAACATGCATATTTTTTTTATCAATAACATATTTTTCTGTTTTCCTATTGCCTATTTTTATTTACTCCTTAAGTCTTGGGATCAGGATGATGATCCTTCCTTTCGAATACACTAATGATTTTAAGCCTAAATTCCATTTTCTCTAAAGTCCCACATTTGGCAGTAAATACTTTGACCACACAAGAAACCCCGCATATCTTTGGGTCTTTACACGACCTCTCACACATCCTCCAAACATGTCTGCAATCCTCAGACTGTAATCCCAAATTCCATCTAAATCAATCCATTATTTGTGCTTTTGTTTTCCCCCTAGGCTCCAAATGCAGGCAATGCAAGTAAAATGTATGCCATTGATGTCTTCAGACTACAGAAGGCCATTTAGAAAATATAAATGCTTCTTTGCACCTCAAGTACCTAAATCCTGTGGCCTATTTTAAATCAAGGACTGAAGAAAGTCAGTCAGGAATTCATCAATAATTTTGTCATCTCCTAGGCAAACTAACCTGCTTTAGAAGGGAAATCTCATAACAAAAAGGCTACTTGAATTGTTTATATGCCATTAATTTTTTTGGCAGATACATTATCAGTAGCAATAGTATCTGACTCTTGCTAGCTCTTTGCTTTAGCTTAGGGCCTTAATTGAATTAAAGGGTATGAACATGGAAGAAGTTTCAAGGCTCCCCTGTGTGTAACTTCATGCTAAAATAATGAACAATTAAAGGAATAAGGTCCTTTTTTTCCCCTTGCTTCCCAATTCCCAGTTGTATTTATTTGGAAAAGATAAGGCAACTTTGTTATCCTCTGGATGGAAAAATTGCGGTTGATTTTGCCATACTAGCAAAGCAAGTCATTGCCTAGGGAAAAATGCATGAAGAATTGAATCTTCCATAATTATACTGGGGATTTCTGAGGGAGAGCAAAGGGACTCCTGTTTGTCAAGGCAGCAATGCCTTAAATTCAGCTCTGGATAGACAAGCAATTAGAATGGCTTGTTCAGGATCACAGGATCAATTTCTGTCCCCTGAAATGTGTAAGAGAGATAAAAGAGGCCCCTGTATAAGAGGAGGTGGAATTATCACAAAACAGGGTATCTTATACATCATTACTATAGTGGTGATAAAATGAAATGCTTGGATTTGAGCTTTTACTTAAAGCTTTTGGTGATACTTAATACCAAAATGTTATGGTTCTTTTTGTTGGGTTTTTTTTTTGGTGGTTTTAGTGGGGTTTCTTGTTTGTTTGTGATTTTGGTTTTTTTGCTGTTAAAAATACAAGGTGGCATACTTAGAGGCATCTCAAACATTAAAGAGATGACCTCCTAATCATGTTGCCTGCTCCAATTCAATTTACAGAACTGAAGGAAGCCATCCTTGGAGAAGGGATTACATTTGTTGGGATCCACTCTTACAGGCAGTGACCCAGTATATTTAAAGCATGCTCTAAAAAACAGTTTGAAAAAACAGGTCATAAAGTTCATGTTTGTGCTGTCATCAGGCCAACTGTTGTGCCTCAGCTGGGAGATACAGAGCTGTGACTTTAATCTGTGCAGGGTAGCCCTAATCATGGATATATTTAGACAGCCACATTATCAGCTGCAAGGGGGACCTGATTGCTGCTGAGAGCCCAGATCCTCTGCCGCACCGGTGCCCTGACTGGTGTAGCTGCCACAAGTAGGCAGCAAAAATATTCTGGGGTGGCCGACTTCCCTCTGTCCTGTCAGCCATGGGGCTGTCCAGAGTGCTCCCCACACTCGGACCTCACTGCAGCACCGCAGTGACGCCTTTGTCTGTGGTCACACACGCCAGCAGCCCGATGCACCCTGTCCTCATGAAGGACCACACACACAGTGTGCTCCATCCACTGGTGCACTTACAGCCCAAGGGATCAGAACAGAGCGGGTCACACTCAGCCCACAGCACCAGGCACCAGGAGCTGTATGTTGTGGGTTTTGGGCCTTGGCAACTGAAGTTTTGCTTTGTAGATTCTCTTCTCTCAGTGACAGCACACAGGGACGGTGACTGTGTGGGCAGAGCCATGGGCTGTAACTCAGGGTGAGGAGATGCACAGCAGGCTAAAGGAGTGTTAGTTACCCAGTGCTGAAACAGGCATCATAGAGGAACAAAACCACTCTCCCGTCCTGGTTTTTCCTCTGTACATGTCTGTGGAAGATGTTTGTGTTATCTAAACCCTCTGCAGCTCTCCCAGAGGGGGTCAGGGGCCTTTGTTATCAGCCCAATGTCCCCTCATCTCTGGAGGGGAGACAGAACTGAGGCCAAGCAGAAGGTGCATGGGAGAGCATGCATGAATCTGAAAGGAGGAAAGGGCTGACTTTCATTTTTCTTTTCTTTTTGGAAAAAGCTTTGTTAAGTGGATCTGAAAACAATTACCCATCTTTTATGAGCTCTGGGATGTACAAATGACATACCTAAATAAATTTGAAGTGTTTCACTATCTTCATTTCCATCATTTCCATGTTGTCTTTGCTTTCTGTCCTGGCAGCTTAAAGAGTGGTTTTTGTTTTTGTGGTTTTTTTGTTGTTGTTGTTGTTGTTGTTGTTGTTGTTATTGTTTGTTTTGTTTTGTTTTTTGTGGGTTTTTTTTTTAATCAGGGAATATACTTGATTCTCTTGAAAGTAGCAACTGTGTGTATGAAATGGAAAGTAGGAATGTATTTAGTTCTCTTAAGGAGTGGCATTATTTGTACCAATAGAATAATCCCAATTTAACAGCAAAACTTCAAATTCTGATAACTGAAAACATTTTCAAATTTCTTTAGCATTTAATACTCTGTATGGATCTAAATTGCAAATGAACTGTTGAAGAAAGTCTTTGTTGAAGTGTGTTTTATGAGTGCTGTAATCCACATGGTAATCTGCAGGTTTTTAAAAATTAACAGTTCTTGTATTTTGTAACAAAATATACCATTAAAAACTTTAACTGTTCTGGGACCAATTTTTAAAAATGGATCTTAGTTCTTTCAGTATTAGTAGAGGGGTTCAAATAATTCAAATCAGCATAGGGATGATATTCATTGCTGTTTGTGTTGCTTGATTTCCAAGGTAAAACCAGTTTATTCAGCCATCCTAGAAATAAAAATAACTGCTTTTTCAATAATGTATATGTCTAAGTACCTTTGAAGTGACCCTTCAGTATTTCAATAAATCTGATAGCCTTTAAACCCATTTGTCATGTGCAAAGGGTAACAAGTGTTCTCAATTCTCAGGACTTAGAGCCACCTGCTAAAGGACCACTGAGAAGATACAGTTCCTAACAAGCATCCTCTGGACTCTGCCTCTCCACAGCTTCTGATCTCATACTCTGCTGTTGGCAAGAAGGAACTCATCTATTTCCCAGCATTTGAATGTTTTGTCAGTTAAAACTGAGAAAAAAAAAACCCAAACCAAACCAAAAACCAAGCATGAAAGTCAGTCAGTAGGTTAAAAGCCACCAAGTGAAAGAAAAGAAAGTAGGCTTGGTAAATTTTAAAGGTAAACCATTCAACACAGTGAAAAATCCTTGTACAGAAATTCATGGCAAAACTCCTCTGACACCAGAAGAAAGCATGTTGGATTTGGGATGTGTATGCGCCAGCAAACAGCTGATGTTAGCGCACACCAATATGTTGATCTTACGCTTCCAGAAGAGGAAGGTATGGATAAATAGGCTGGTCAGCGTCTTTTCAAGGAGTTAGTGTGACTGACACATAATCAATGAAGAAGTTAGTACCGATAACTATAAAAATACTTGGAAAGAACTCATGGCAGTTATAAAAGAAAAATATGCCACTACCTTTGTTTCATTTGCTTCAGAAATGAGTGCACATAAAGTTCTCTTCCACCCTCCATTAAACAACTGTTTGGTCTCCAATCTTTGGAGTTAATGAGCAACATTACTGCATTTTTATGTGACCATCCATAACTTTATTAACTACAGGTAATCTTTTATTCATCTGTCTTCATAAAGAAGGGTGTTAACCTTCATCAGGAGTAGTAAAACTGCTGTTGCCTTTGCTCTAAAACCTCCACTGATGAAATGGGCATTTCTGTGGTTGTCGTAACTGCTTTATAGCTGGAGTGGGGAATCTAAAGCAAGTTTCTGGTATTTACAAACACAGGGTCAAAAGGATTTGAGAGTATTAGATTAAAAATGAAATGAGATACACAGTTATCTAATGCGCTCCAAGCTGGCAAAAGGTGAAATTTCTACCTGCACCCAAAGAAAGTGGGATTCTTCATATCATCAAAACTTCTCGAGGTACTGAACCCTCATAGGTGTTGTGTTAGGCTGAGGGTCGCAGCTACTGTTCTCTTTAAATCTTGAGCAACTGAAGCTCATCCCTGCTGTACTTTTGGCCATTGGGTGAAATGTTGAGTTTAAATCAACAAAGCAGTGAAGTATGGCTCAGTTCATCCTTCTAAGACTGTTTTGTGTTGAAATCACTGCATTAGTCTAGCAACTTAAAACATGTACGTGAAAAATTCAGGTTTCAATCACTATTTCTTACTGTACATTCCACTACCTTAAGAACAAAAAATATGCCCAGTCTTCAGGAAATGTCAGCTATTACTAAGCTATCTTTATACAAACTATTGAATCTACTTTTGATGCAAAGTAGGAAATTGCATAACCGATGGACAGATAATTTTCTTTAGGACTGCAGCAACTGAAGGAGTTTTCTTATAATCACTCCAGGACATCCATACTATCTTTGTACTGTGATATCGATATAGAAAATCCAGGGACTACGCACTCACATTTGGAGGTAGCTTTGAACAGATCTGGAAATTTCAGGACAAGGGGGACAGTTGGAAAAGCTTTTTCTTGTTGCTGTTGTCTTTTGGTTTTATGAATCTTACGTGAAACAGAAGTGTCTGGGTGCTGGCATCACCAGCTTTGGCATGGCCCTACTGAAACCATGCTGTCTGGTAGATGAGACTGAAGCTCTGAGTTGGTGGGAGGAGATGACTCTGCAGGAAATACCCTACAGCTCCAGGGTAACAAAACTGAGTGGAAACAATAAAGGCATGTCTACGCGGAGGAAAGGAATGTGTTGCAGACATTCCCTGCCTTGGCCTTGTACATGCTGGTTTCTTGGTATGAAGTGGCGCAGTTTCGGGGCCTGAGCTGGCTGCAGTGACGTGGCACCAGAGAGGGCTGAGACAGCTGGTGGGGCTCCACCTGCTTCTGGTGGAGCACAGCCCCGTGTTCTTGTTCCACAGTGTAGATGCACATGACTCTAGGTCTCCCTTCTCCCCCATGATCTCAGATGAATTTCTACTTGTTCCCTCTCCACTGACTGCTAGCTGAGCTATGGGGCACAAAATCCCAAAGGGAGAACAATGGGGCTGCAAAGACATTTTATGAAGTTCCTCAAGGGATGAATAATGCAACTGATATATCTCTTACAAAATTTTTTATAAGCAGGCTTTCATAAAGCAGCGAATTTTTAAAAAATCGTATTTAAAAAAAAAAAAACCCCAGAGAGTCCTCTTAAATAATTTAAAAGTGAATTAAGACATGAAAAAGAAAAAAAAAGTTCTGAGACCGTAGGTTCATCCTTTGCAAGCTTGGGATCATGTATCAATGCACTGCATAGTTGTGAAGAAAATGGCTTTCTATCTTTGTCTACATGTTAGATCCTGCTGGAACACTCTGTTCCCTGCTCCCAGGAACACTTAATGCCACTCGAAGCATGTGTTCCCAGTGTTACATGGAAGAATTGAGCGGCTCCTCCCACACAGCTAGGCACATCTCCTTGCTATTGTAAGAGGGGTATCAAGCAGCTTTTGTTCCTCTGTCTCTGAAAATGCATCAGAGACAAACATGGGGGGGAAATGGTCACTGAAGGTGCTATTGGAAGCAGAAAATGAAAAGTCATAGATCAAAAGGCTGGGATTTTTTGATTCATAAATGCTATGCATCTCCATTTTTTATTTTCTTTTTTCTAAAAATTAAAAATCTTTGCTCTTCTTGTTTTTCATCACAGGCCTGTTTAAGACATCTGGTTAATCTAAGTCAGAACTGATGGCCTAATTTTATAGAGGTGTATGTTTCTGCTGTCAAGATTTTTGTTTCTATTTTAGTTAGTCTTTTGTAATTTCCTTTTAAAAATGGAGGAAAACCCCCCAACTTTCCTTTTTTTTGGTGAAATAACTGTCGATTACTGCGTCTGCTTGTATTCAGGCCCCTCTCCCTGCTTTTCTAGTGTTATCAAGCATGGTCATATAAGATACTTACATAAATGGTCAGATGGCTCTTGTTTCCTGTAAAATAGTTCCATTAAAAAATGAGAACCTTTATTTCCGTTTTTTTGGTTTTTTTTTTTTTTGTTTGTTTGTTTGTTTGTTTGTTGTTGTTTTGTTTTTTTTTTTTTTTGTTAGGAATAGGTGATTTATAGGCAGTATAGGACAAAGCAGGTTCCTCAGTTTATGGCACATGTCTAACAAAGGAGCAAAACCAGTGGGAGCTCTGATATTCAAAGTCTTGGATTATGTGCCCTAAAATCACAACCCTGTTCATTTGCAATTATATAAGGATAATCTCATCATCGTCAGGGACATTACTCACATGACTGAATTTAGGAAAGTAAGTTATTGAGTGTTCAGGTTTCTTCATCACATCTGGGGAAAGAATTCAAGTTGCATGGGGAGTGGCCAAACAGCTTAATTTTTGGCATGTGACACGCACTACAACCCCGTTAAAGGGATGAGTGACTACACTTTCACACTAGCCTGACTGAAGTGTTCACACCTAAATGCAGTTGAACAGCACTGTATATACAGCTACACAATCAAGTAAGGACTGTGTAGCTGTGATTTTAATTTTTCTTCCCACCTGATAATATCCAGAAAATCTCAGTACTCAAAGGAAGGTAATACACAGACTCTCTATGTGATGTTCCCTCAGCCTGCCAAATCTGTCCTAGAGAACTAATTATATTAATTTTGTCCTGAGAATTCTGTCTGAGACTGATTAAAATGCCTGAGTTAATACCATTGCAAGGAGAAAAAAAGCTCTAACAGGAGCAGCGCCATGACTACAAATGACAGTGGGAAAGTGAATAAGTTGTGGCAAGTGCTGGCTAGAAAAAAAAACAAGGGGGAAAAAAAATAAGTGTCTGCTCTTTCAACAAAGTATTCACTTCATTGATATGCAGGATTTAGATAAACAGACCACAGTAAAAGGAAAAAAGAAAACCAGCTACAATGAAATAATTCGACCTCCACTGCCAGACCCTTCACAAAATGAAACACATGCAGAGACACCTGATTTACAAGCCAAAAAACCCACATGCCCAGCTTTGGTGGAGAAATGTTTGGAGTATAGTGAGGTAGGTACGTACGTCTAGCTAAATACCGCAATCACTGTTTTACTGGTTTTTTTCCTGTCTTAGTAAGTGCATAGTAGGTAATATCCTTTGTAGTCTATGAAGACCTGGCCTACAATCTCCAGTGTTACATTTACAACATCTCCATGTTTTGCTATTTTGTGGCATTTTTGAGACAGGCAGATTTGGTGAAGGTTTGGTTGCTACTGCTTAATAACTGGTCCAAAGGAGACATCTATTTAAAAGTGTACCTGACTTCCACATCACAAATCTTAATAAAGCTGCTTAAGAAATTTTTATGACATCATTGGGAAATAAATGAAAGGGGGTTTTATCAGATGTTTATTAAAAGATTTAAAAAATATGTCTAGATTTTTAACTACATCATAAATTAAAGTACATAAGGTGCAAATACTAAGAAAAAAAAATGCTTGCAGGATCAACACATTGGTTTCTTAAAATCTTTAAGTATTTTGGTGGAATTTGCACTTAAAATCTGCAGACGGTCACAGTCTTAATTCTAACAGTCAGGAAATACTGTTATAAAAGTATCATAAAAAATTCCTCGTTTTTCCTTTGCCTGACCACAGGGTGACTGAGAGCCCTGTGTTGAACAATGTAGGCTGCTCTGGCAGTCACCAGGCAGTGCAAGAGCCCATAGCACAGCCACTATGGACAAGGTTGTTTGAAATTATTTCAGGTCTTCCTAAAATTATATGGCAGGCTAGAAAAAAAAAAAACAAACCCTGAGAAGCAGAGAACTATAAACCTCTTTATCATCCCTCCCATCCCAGCCTTACCATGAAAAACTACAGGAAAGGTAAAAATTTGGAATTTGAGATGACATCATCTGATTGCAGAGCACACCAACAAATGGTTGAATCATTCTTTTCACTTACAAGCTACTTTCACTTTAATATTACTGGTAACAACTTCCATTCAGGATTGCAGTGAATGATTGTTTATCTCACCTAGGTTAGTCTATCCTGTTTTATTCACAAGTTCATAAAAATGAAGACCTGAATATATAATAATGGTTATGTATTGCTATGTTGCAAAGAGTTCTCTATCGACAAGCTTGCAAAGGACCTGTTTCTATTGTCTTTTTAAATTTTTGTTTTTACTGGATCCTAACTATGATTGCTTTATTTAAAACAAGTGTTCCATGTGCTGCCACACTGCAACTATTCCATTTAGGAAAAAAAAAAATCTTTATAAGCAAAACAGAATACTATGTTCTGAATTTGCTTTTTATCTGCTGCATGTGCATGCTGTCACATGTTCTTTGCTGAAGTCAAAGCAACAGGATAGGAAAAGTCTTCTGTTGAATCTGTCCTGGCCAGATTCTGGTTTCTGCCACCTGAGGCTCACGCCACAAGGAATATCTTCTCAGTGAGTGACCCCTTTGAAATCAAGCTTATCCCCCACAGAGCAAACCTTTTTCTCTATGGAGTAAGTGCTGCAGAATTTTGTCATTTTAGGAAGTCATGAGATGGTTTTCCTGAAATGAACATGCCACAGTTATGACCAATGCTGATACCCTGCCCTTGCCCTTCTGAGTCTTTCCATCCCCTCTTCAGCTTCCTGCAGTGGCAGAAATGTTTGTTGAACAACTGCCGGACTGTAGAATGAGACTCTGGCTTACTGGACTAGTCCCACTTGCTTACGGGACCCTACTTATGTGAGAAGTGGTTTGAGGAATTCACTGCCTGGTAGACCAATTCAGAAATGCAGACTGCAGGCGTGTGGGTTTGCATGTAAGCATGAGCATGTTGAAGAGAGAGGGAAGTTCCCAGTGTGGTCACAAAGCAGACTTTTGCCCTTTCTCTGACTCATACCAGTCTATCTTATCCTTTCAGATGTGAGACTTCTCCATTTTGGAAGAATATGTGACCGACTCCTTCACCCCCACACTTTTTCAGGATGAAACACTCAGTGCTCCAACTCTGCAGTTATGCAGAGTGTTGCAATGCTGGGTTCAGAGAGAGCCGTACATCGGAGCTGAAAAGCCCTTACCTCACTGCAGACTGCTGCTTTTCCAGTGGGATGGATCCATATGAAATTTCTGAGCCCAAGTCTGAGCCTGAGCTCAAGTCCAAACATTTCTAGTGGCAACACAATAGGAATGACAGCCTGCTCCCAGGGTTTTAGGGAAAATGTTCCCCTTGGAAGGCAGGTAAGGGCACTCACCTGCAGCAAGAGGGGCTGGCTACTGCTGTCTCTGTCTACAACCAAGCCATGCAGCCAAAGTTTTTCCAGGCAGGACTCCCATATCACCACTGTAGCTTGAGAACTTCACTCAACATGGTGGGAACTCACAAGCAAGCCGTGGGGTCCCCTGAGGAGCAGCACAGCATGTAGGGCTGGCTATGGACTCTGGGTTACATCTGCCTCCTGGAGCAGCAATTTAATGTCTCCACGGCTGCCACTGCATATTCAAAAATTGAAAAGAGCTAAAACATTGAAAAATGTTTTAAGCATCCCATGGAAAGCTTTCTTCTGCATAAAGGAAAAAATAAAAGAGACAACCTCTTCCTATACATTTTCAAATACTTGGTAAATGACAAAAATACTGTGGCATTTTAATAATATCGACCTATGCTAAGAACTAAACTGTATATATAGAATGGATCATTACTGTATTTTATGTATTGCAAACAGCACTCTTCAGCTTACAGGTGAGAGAAAGCTTATGCCAATCTAAGGCATACGTACAGCTTTTTGGAAACAAATACCAATTATTTCTCAACTGTTATTTCTTTATTAGGTAAATGCCAAAAAATGCAAAAAATTATCTAGAATTGACAGTGAAACAGGAAGAGGAGAGACCTAACACTTTTCTACACTGAAAGGCTTTAACAAAACACCACATAAAAATACTTTCACACTTTCTTGTATTTCCTTATTCTGTGAGGAATCATTTCTTAAACAGGAAAAAGCATCCATGCTAAATAAGTAGTGTATTTATTTTCATAAACAAATATACACTAATTCAGACCCTAAGACCAGAGAAAATCTTTTAAAAAATCAAGTAACTCTAATTTTAATCCTTTGAATCTTGAATCTTCTCACTTACCATAGAGAACCCTCAGTAGCTTCCTTCAGAAAAAGCTGTGTAAAGAGCATGTTGCAATAGTTGCAGGGTGTGTATGTGTGTGTGTGGCACAGATAAAAGTGTATTTCTATTGCTTATTTCCATTATGACAGAACTCACAAAGTGCTAGGCTCTCTCCAAACCAATGTCAAGAAAAAGATCCTGCCAAAACAACATGAAAGAAATGTTGTAAAGGTTGCATTGTATTCCTTAAAACTTAGGAAATATCAGAAGCTGGGATGCCAGTATAACCTTAATTCAACCCTTCTGTGCATATCCATTATGATCCAGTCTTTAATTACATGATCACATACTCTTTTTCTTTATTCTTTCTCCCTAGGGCCTCTGCTTCATTTAAAGTATCAGATGGGCTGAATAAGGCAGTTCTTAAATGTTTACATTTATCTTCTTCAGCACCCTGCCATTAATGTATCAGTGAGCATCTTGCACAATTAACCAGGCAAACTGCCTCCTCTGTGTCTGGAGCTGCAGCAACAGGAGTAGACAGCTGGAACCCGGCCAGAGAAAAAAGAACCACTTTGAATATCCCAAAATGTGGAAGTGCTGAAGTTCAGAGTGGCGTGGCAGATCAGTGAAACATGCTGGCAGCTGGCAGGAAGCTAAGCTACAAACCAGCAACAGGCTACGGTGTGGCCAGTTTATTTGAGGCTCTCCATTAAAGTCCAATCAAGAAAAGTTGACCTTGCTTGATCCCATGAGCTGCCTGCCAAAGTCTTCCTCATCAATAAGAGCCTTCAGACTTTAAAGATGAGGATCTTCGGGAGAATTTCACAGGCCAGAAATGGCAGCAGCTCCTTTGCTGTGCCACCACAGCACTGAAATGGAAATGGACTTGCCTGGACTGGGAAAACAAGACAGTTCTCAGCATCAGCAGCTCCAGTTACCTTGTCCACACCCACAGATAGGGATGAGATCCTTCTTGCAGGCATCTCAAGCCTTGGCCTTGAAGTTACACTTGGTGGCTTGGTGGCTGCTAGCAGTGAACACCAAGGTAGTTCATTCCTCACCAGTGGACTGGATCTGTATGCACAGCATTTTACCCTTTCCACAGACAAGACTGTTTTATACATGCTGTTACTATTTGGAATCAATAGGACCTATGAAAACTTGATTGCTAAGGAGTTCTGAATTTATTGATTTTGCAAGAGATTTGAGAGGAACTCCTTGATGGTCTAGAAGGCTTTTTTTTTTAAAGAAAAAAGATAAAAAATGATCTTTTAAATTTCTCCCCCTCTCACAGAGAGTCACATGAAATACACGTTGCCACATTATGTCCTTAAAAGCACAGCTCAAGGGGGATGATTCAAATCTGAACAGCCTTGCTGTCCATGGCAATTATGGCTGGGGACAACTTTCTAAACCTCATAGTTTTGGGGTGCTACTCTATAAGACCACTTACCTACTTGAGAGTTCCTAAAACTCCTTCTGAGCATTTGATTCTGAATGGAACCAAGAAGAAGAGTTGAGAAAGTGGCCCAAATAGTAACGCTCAGGTCCAGGCAAAGGTGGCAAACATTATATATTTTTGTTGTTGTCATTTTTTGAAGTATTTCCAGTAATTATTTTAGTGTAATTGTGAGGCTCAAACATCACTTTCACACTAGGCAAGCGACAGTTTCCAGTAGGATGGTGGACCTTGCTGGGAAGGGGGAGAGAAGCATCTACTGCTTCAAGGTTTGAAAGAGCACTGCATTTTCCAAGCTATGAACAGAGCAGAAATGGCAGCTCTGGACATACCTCGCATATGCCGCAGAAGCACAGAGAAGAAAGGATGGCTGGCACCTAAGGAGCAGCAAGAGCACAGGCCAGGTTGGCAGCTCTTCCGTTCTCACACAACAGAGGGTCAGCTCATGATTGTTAATGTCATACTCAGAAGTTAGCAGGGGGGAAATGGATGAGGCTGTGCTCTAAAACCCGCACCAACATTTTTTAGTATGCAGTAAAGCTGTGAGTTTGATCTCTCAGGATTGTCTGTTGAAGGCGTTTTGCAGATTTCCCTTGTGTATAGAGCCAAAGAGAGCCCCTTGAGGCTGGCAGCCTAAGATAGACTAGATCTCGTGTGCAAAGAAAAGACCAAAAGCACTATACAGTTACACTTCTCACACTAGATAAGCAAAAAAACTGTGTACTTTCATCATTTATTCAAATTATTTCACACCGGTATTTTTAGATATTTCATTAGTGAATTCTTTTCACTGAAAAGAAATTGTGTGTTATGTGTGCCTTTGTTGGGCTGATTGCTGACTGTAACAACTGTACGTGCAAGTATCAGGCATCAGGCTGTATTTCATCTGCAGCTTTGCATGGAGGCAGGGCACATACCCTCGGGAAAGAATAAGGTTTCTGTCAAAGAAGCTAGGCTTTTGTGTTTTTAACAAAACCAAAACAAACCAACCAAACAGAAAACTTCTGCCGCTTCTTTGGTCTCCCTTTTTGTTTTGCAAAAACGGAGACACAGGACTGGAAGGCCTGAGATTGACACTCTTCTCGGCAGTCACTAGCTGATGCACCACTCCCCCCAGGGGTTCTGTGACAGGACAGCTTGGGTACCACCACACAGCGAGGGGGAACGCGCAGAGTGCAGGGGGGCGTGCAGGGCCAGCCGCTGTGTTTGGGACGGCCGCAGAGAGCCAGGGCCCAGGCCAGGCCCGCGGCCTGTGAGAAGGCCTCGCCGTGCTCCCGCACAAGGGCCCGGGGCCGCCGGCTGCCCGACGAAGGGTTCGCTCTGCACCGAGTACCCCAGCCGGAGACCCCAGCGGGGACGCGGTCTGAAGGCCACGGTTCACAAGCGTGAGGGAGCACCACGTTCGGGCTCCCGGGCCGCCGGGCACCGGCGGTGCCACCGCCACCACTGCGTGGTGNTGATCTCTCAGGATTGTCTGTTGAAGGCGTTTTGCAGATTTCCCTTGTGTATAGAGCCAAAGAGAGCCCCTTGAGGCTGGCAGCCTAAGATAGACTAGATCTCGTGTGCAAAGAAAAGACCAAAAGCACTATACAGTTACACTTCTCACACTAGATAAGCAAAAAAACTGTGTACTTTCATCATTTATTCAAATTATTTCACACCGGTATTTTTAGATATTTCATTAGTGAATTCTTTTCACTGAAAAGAAATTGTGTGTTATGTGTGCCTTTGTTGGGCTAACTTCTGATTGTTGACTGCAACAACTGTACGTGCAAGTACCAGGCATCAGGCTGTATTTCACCTGCAGCTTTGCATGGAGGCAAGGCACATACCCTCGGGAAAGAACAAGGTTTCTGTCAAAGAAGCTAGGCTTTTGTGTTTTTAACAAAACCAAAACAAACCAACCAAACAGAAAACTTCTGCCGCTTCTTTGGTCTCCCTTTTTGTTTTGCAAAAACGGAGACACAGGACTGGAAGGCCTGAGATTGACACTCTTCTCGGCAGTCACTAGCTGATGCACCACCCCCCCCAGGGGTTCTGTGACAGGACAGCTGGGGTACCACCACACAGCGAGGGGGAACGCGCAGAGTGCAGGGGGGCGTGCAGGGCCAGCCGCTGTGTTTGGGACGGCCGCAGAGAGCCAGGGCCCAGGCCAGGCCCGCGGCCTGTGAGAAGGCCTCGCCGTGCTCCCGCACAAGGGCCCGGGGCCGCCGGCTGCCCGACGAAGGGTTCGCTCTGCACCGAGTACCCCAGCCGGAGACCCCAGCGGGGACGCGGTCTGAAGGCCACGGTTCACAAGCGTGAGGGAGCACCACGTTCGGGCTCCCGGGCCGCCGGGCACCGGCGGTGCCCCCGCCACCACTGCGTGGTGCCCTGAGCTCCCAGAAAAGGAAAGGGGGCACAGACACGTCACCGCCGCCGCCTGCGGCCATAAACAATCACCGGTCTGGGAGCGCCCACGTCCTGCTGCGGCCGCCCTTGCGTGGGGAGGTACCAGCG
>VYXC01000155.1:226572-248894 GCA_013397175.1 Platysteira castanea
GCCTGCCCGGGCAGGGCTGGCGGCGGTGCGGGCGGCGCCGCGCCCCGCGGGCGGCCGGAGGTGGGAAGGGAAAAATCGGCCCTTTCGAGGGGCTGGAGCCCCTGCGGGGGGCGACCGGGGCTCCGGTGCCGTGGCTCGCCCCTTGCGGGGACCCTCCGTGCCGAGCCGGCCCCGGCGGGTGTGGGAGGCAGAGCGGGCTGTAAACAAAAGGGGCTCGGGCGTCGCGCAGGCAGCTCCCCCCTCCCCACACACACATACAATCCTTGGCTCCACAGACAAAGCTTTCGAGCAGCCCGGACTCGAGCTCCGCGCCAAGGGATCAAACAGCCCGGTTTCCAGAAAGAAAAATGCTCCTAAGTTTATTTTTGTCAAGTAAAATTAATCGGTGGACGATGAGTCTCAGTTCCCCTTTCTTCTGGAAGCGTCTCTTAGCCGCCCCACAGCCCCGGTTAGGAACAAATACTGTGGGGTTTCTTCTCTGCCCTGTGGGTTTTGTAATCCCAAGCCTGCGTCCCAGTGGGCTCGATAGTGCCTACAAGTACCCTCAGATCGATAGGGTTTGGGGTGGGATAAAACTCCTGAGGTAAGTGAAGTCCTTGGTTTCTCGCCATGGAACACAGGCTGGGAAGAACAGTGGTGAAATACAGCCTGAGTCAGTCGGTAAATGCTGCCCAGCTTCTTCCCTAGTTATTTCTGGGTGTTCTTACAATGTGAGAAGCTAAGCATGGGTGTCATCTCAAGAGGATGCTGGAAAGGGTCTTTTCTTCCTGTCTGGTCTATGAAGTTTTAAAGCTCTTGAGTTTTTCTGTTACATATGTAATCGTTTTTTATATTTTTAATATTTGTTTTTCTTACTGCCAGGAAGTTGCTTTTCACTCCTTTCTGGTGGAGGACGTTGTTCTCTATGCAGTAGCACAAAACAGTAACTTTGTATGAGTGCTTCCCAGGGGACATTGCACTTACATAAGTCATCAGCAGAAATAAAGCCTATAATGATAGTCAAGTAATTTGATGCTAAAATAACAAGCTTTCTAAGATCTTGAGGTGTGAAATTTGCAAGGGACCAATAATCACTGAATGCGTCTTTGAACATGGAATTAAGGAGGATAATGTTTGTTTTTTATTTTATAGAACATTATAAACACCACTGGTTCCCAGAAAAGCCATGCAAGGGATCAGGTTACCGATGTATCCGGATCAACCATAAAATGGATCCTCTCATTGGACAGGCAGCACAGCGGATTGGATTGAGCAGTCAGGAACTGTTTCAGCTTCTTCCGAGCGAACTCACTCTCTGGGTTGACCCGTATGAAGTGTCCTATCGCATTGGAGAGGATGGCTCGATCTGTGTGCTGTACGAAGCTGCACCAGCAGGAGGTAGCCAAAGTAACAACAACATGCAAATGGTAGACAGCAGAATAAGCTGTAAGGAGGAACTTCTCTTGGGCAGAACTAGCCCTTCCAAAAGCTACAATATGATGACTGTATCAGGTTAAGATATAGTCTGTGGATGGATCACCTTAAAATGGATGGATAAGTTTGGTTTTTACTTTGGGTGGGCACCTCTGGGGATGGATTATGGAATTTAAACCATGTCACAGCTGTGAAGATCTGGCACACGTTAGAGTGGTATACTTTAAAGTGACAGTGCCATAGTTTGGACAGTACCTTTCAGTGATTTAATAGCCTGTGAGTCAAAATGATTGCAGCTTGCTAGGGAGTAAGAAGATCTAGGAAGTGTCAGTTTCTCCAAGACATCTGACTTAATTTCTACACCAATTTTCAACCCCAATCTGTATTTATAAAGTGATTCTCTGCAGTAGGTCTTGCAGAGTAAATTTGCACTATTACATTTATTAATTGTTAGCATTTTTGGCAGCTCAGTAACAAGACTTACGAACACCATAGTACTGGAAATTTTATTTTTCAGACTTTTACCTAGCACTTACAAATATGTATAAATGTACATAAGATAAACTAGTAAGAATGACCTGGGGAAATGGTCAGATCTTTACATTGGCCTCAAAAGTAGCAAGTGATCAGAATCTGCCATGGCAACAGGCTTTAAAAAGACCATATAAAGACACTGTCTGAACTGTGGTGTTAGCACCAGCCAGCTATCTGTACATTTGCTAGCTTGTAGTTTTCTAAGACTGAGTAAACTTCTTATTTTTAGAAAGTGGAGGTCTGGTTTGTAATTTCCTTGTTCTTAATTGGGTAAAAGTCTTTTCCACAAACCACCATCTATTTTGTGAACTTTGTTAGTCATCTTTTATTTGGTAAATTATGAACTGGTGTAAATTTGTACAGTTCATGTATATTGATTGTGGCAAAGTTGTACAGATTTCTATATTTTGGATGAGAAATTTTTCTTCTCTCTATAATAAATTGTTTCCTATCTTGGCATTTTAATTAATCTCTTGTCGTGATTACATAGGACCAGTTAAATTATTTTTGTCTCACAGTAGAAATAAAATAGGTACTATAAGGGCTTAAAAACATCAATGGCACCCTGATGCTAGGGAACACTTGGTACAGACCTGGATTAATGAAGACCTCACATATAAATGCTTGGGGAGTTTAGGGGAACACAATGGTGTAAATGTCACTTTAAACCTTTTAAAATCAGTCAATGTGGAAATAACTCCAGGGCCAATAATTCCAGCATATGAGGAAAAGGTACAGAAATAACATCCGCCAAAGATGACTTGAATAAATCCAGAGGATTAAAGTTTACTTGGCTTCCTGATGAAGGATATAGCAAACCTAAATGTCCATTTTGACCTACTTGCTCACGAGTTCACAGTTCTTACACGATGGATTCCCTGCACAATAAGAGTTGGGACAAGTGTCCCTTAGCCTTAAGAGCAGCTTGCTGCCTTTTGCTTTCTTCAGATGCAAGACTTTCACTTTAGAAATCATTAGGATTGGATTCAACAAAAGGTACGTTGATCTTTTTTCCCCAAACTTAAAAGCTTGGCTGAGGCGAAGTGAGAAGCCCATACTTATATGTGTATTCGTAGTTAATGAGTGATGTAGAGATGTGATTCACTTAACCACCACACTAATGTCATTTGTATACAGCACAGCAGATACATTTGGGAGAAATTCCTTACCGCTCTATTTACTGGTTAAAGTGCTGGAGTAAAACTCAAGACTTTTCTGTTCCTTACCGCCTGTGTACATTGTTCTGTGAGTGTTTAATAAAAGGCCTACCCACCTTGGTCACTTCAGTCACAAGAACTGCTGCTGATGCTGTGAATGAGAAGCCATCATTACTTGCGAACCAAGCTTGCAAGCTATGGGAGAGCTGCGAATCAGACTAGCCAGGCGTTGCAGCTCCTGCTCAGCTATGAGCCTTTACAATTAGACAATGGTAATGTGTTGCATCTCCAGTTCATACTGTGTAATATGGCTGATCTGTAATTATATGTAAGCAAAACATAAGACTGGACTGTCCAGCTTTTTTTTACCAATTTCTTTCCCTCTTTTTTTGAAAGTTCAGCTTTACAAATACGATTTTTACCATGATCTGTGTATGTATAGCAATATTCAGCACTTTGAAGTATTGCTAGGGCATCTCTGGCACTGTGGCTTTCTGGCATAGACTGGTGGAAGTATAAGTGCTCCTGAAGCAGTGAACTTTAAAGACCTTGCTCTACAGGCATCTGACAAAAGATCTATTACCAAAGCTTCAGAGTGAGCCTGCGTTATAGTAAAGTACAGGTGTAACTCATGCATAGAGTCAAAGTTTAGGCTCGCATTTTGATACCTTAAAAGTTCTCTTATTTTTAAGATGGCAGTTTAAATCGTTAAATCTGTAAGCAAGAAATTTATTCTGGTGGTAGGAGTACTCAAAGACATTTTTGTGTTACGTGTCCACAGACAGCAGAAGTGTATTTGAGTAGAAAGAAAACATCGAGCTTGGCTTTAAAGCTATATTAAACTTTCATGAAGCTCACTGCTGACTGAACTATGCTTGGTATATTGTGGTGCTGCCTGTAGTCTTTTCTGCTGCACAGCAAGAACAGCATCAGAAGGGGTAGCTGTATAGTTGGTCTTTGACGTGAGCTATGCACATTAGGAAAGCATCAGCTGTCAGTACTTTCTTTTTGGTAAATTAAGCATAGCTTTGTGAGGCAGCAAGTGTTCCATCTGTGAGACTGGCATGTGACAGTGAACCAAGAGTGAGCCTGCTCCCTTAGATGGTTAACATTTTAGTCCTTTTAGGGTAAGGTGCTTTCATTCATGGCGTAATTTTTAACTGCAGCTGTAACTGGTAATTGGTACAACCCATGTCCTCAGAGTTGCTGGGATTTATTCCAGCTGGAATTTAAATATACCCCAATGTGCACACAATGTGCCCTTGTCTGATTTTAAAAGTACTTAGCATACTGTGGCAGCAGGGCGTAAGGACTCCTGAGAGAAGTGGAGTATGTCTGTCAGAGGAGGCTGCTGCCAATCCTGTGTTTTGCTGCAGGTAGAACAAACAGCACACTAAGCTAAATGCTTGTCACTTTCAAATTTCATATAAGGTGCCATTATGAAACCAGCAACGCTGTTATTTTAATGCAAATGTTAACGATGAGAACACATTCAAGACCTGCTTGCCCAGTGCACGTTAGTTAAATTAGTTGACTTTCCTTGAGGAGCACTGAATAATCCTGTTGTTCTGTTGGTGTTGCGAGGGCAGTCTCAGCTGTATGCAGCTCTAATGTTACAGCTCTTCCCAGAATGACGGACCAGTCTGCTCAGATTTGTTGACCATTCAGTGAATTTCTTTTTGTACAGTGTACAGTTGCTTTCTAGTTTATGCCAGGTGAGCAAATGTTTTTTTGTTGTCTGATAGAGTGTTCTCCCACTGTGCTACTGTGTGGTATCTTACTGTTCAATACTACTTTTGTATTTTATGCTTGGTAATGATGCTCGTCCTATGGAGAGTTGTATTACATGTATCCCTATTACATGTAAGAAGCTCTGTTGTTCTGCTCTCTTTGCAGTTGTGTTTTTTTTTCTGCTTGTTCTGTAGACATACATCTGGTTTAAGCAGCCGTTTGGACCATAATTTTTTTCTTCCTGTAGATCTTAGTGTCATTCTTAGGTTTGAATACAGATGTGAGGATTCTCATTCAATTGCTAGTAATGCTGATTTTAGTTTTCCACTTTTATGCTGACTCTGCAAAGATTTTCAGGTAGATCTGTATATGACAGGCCTCATTATGCTGTGGGATTTTCTTATTACGGGTTTGTTCTATCAATCTACACGAGAATTTGGAAATAACATGAGGCATTTTTCTGATGTGAGAATACCATCACCGGCTTATACTTTTGTTGTATCTCATATTGGATCAGTTCATAGGATAAAAAAGCCTCTTGTATTCATCCCAAAATGAGTCTTCTTGGATCATACCAAGTTGTATGTGTCATGCCGTATCTCAGAGATGACAATTTTGAAGGCTAAATATTGTTAAGCCCGTATGTTTTTGACTGCCTTCAATTTAAATGAGTAAAGGAAATCTCGAGAGATGATTTAGAAGCAAGGGGAACTGTATTGCAGCAGTAGAACCTTACAGAACAGTTTGCTGATGTGCAAACCGTAAAGAATCCAGTTAGTGCTCCTGGAGTGGTTGGTTTGTGCTGATGCTTGTAAACATTCCTGTCACCAAATTAAGCGGAACATGAACACTCAATACGCATAAGGTGTCCTTCTAATTAACCTTGTTTGTTTATGCTGGGAGAATATGATCTCTTGTTATTGTGCAGGTTAGCAGTGAATACAACAAAGAACATTGCTGCTTTTCTTTTTTTGTGTGTCTATATAAAGCTTATTTTTGAATTTCCATAAATCAAGTAGTACTTTACATTTTACGAAGTTTCCTCTACTTAATGCCATAATTTTAAGGGAAAATAGTTTATATTGGCAAAAGCTGCCACTTGACTGAAGAACATTAAAGCTGTTTTTGGTTTAAAGAGTGAAACATGTATAGACTGGAGATAAATAGTTCTCCCAAAAAGGAATGTGTATTTACACATTCTTGGTGTAATAGCAGAGGTTATTTTTGCACGTTTCAGATTTACATTCCAACGTGAACGTTGAGAAGCAGGATGTTAATTCAGTGGCTTTCAGGGGTTGGTGGAGCAAGCTGGCCTTAGACAATAAATGCTGTATTAATAGTTAGGAGTGACAATTTCATCAACATAGGAATTGTGGGGTATAATTAACATCAGTTGCTTTGACACTATGCTCTTAATGTATGGTTTCAACCTTTCTTTCAGTAGCAGTTGGAGAATGCACTGTGACAGATTATTGCTGATACAAAGTAGGTCAACAGTAAAATGGCTGACTTACCATAAAGGAACAGATCTAAATTATTGTTAACGTCATGTCTAGTGGAATTTTCTTAGTGGTTAAGTCAGTGCTCTTGTGTTTCTCAAGCGTGAACCTTGTATATAGCTTTTCCTAACTCTTTATTTCCTAACCATTTGATATTTTTGTCTAAACAAAAAGGAGCATTTCCTCCCAGCTGCTGGAAAGAAATGCACACAAGCAGTAATGCTGCATGCCTGACAGCAGATGTTTGCCCTTGTAGTATTGCAATTCTGTGACTGCAAAGCTGGCAATGAGAAATGCCTTGCAACTAAGGAAAACAAGTAAAATGCTGCATCTTCAGGTTTCCAGGTTTTCTTTACTGAAAGTGACCGGTGACAACATACGAGGAAGGGAAATAGGATGACACTGGATGAGAAGAATCCCGGGTTGAGGAAATGTTGATTATATTTTTGCAGAGGGAAGTGATCCCTGTGATCAGCTGCTCAGCGTCTCATCATGGCTTACAACAGCCTTCTAATGTTTTCTTGAGAGGTGTAGCTTTTACCTTTTAGATATCAGGAAACAGCCTCTAGCTTTCAGGTTCTCTGGAGCATTGTAAAATCCAGTGTGATTGTTCTATGTGCTGATTATTATATAACTGAATAAAATGATAAACATGGACCTGCTAGCATGGTAAGGATGCAAAGGAGGAGAACTTCAGTCTTCTTGGAGCAGCCTTGAATGGATGCAAAGAGCAGCAGTGTCTGGACTGCCCAACGACAGCATCAGGGCTGGGGATGGTGCCAGGGGATGGTTCCAGGCAGCAACGCTTACCTAAGGAGCTCTAACATGGAGCTAAGGCTTGGGTACATTTCTAACTCACTGATCAGCTTAAAGACAGATTTCTTGTACCAGTGGTATCGTCTGATGACATTGGCTGCAATTAAGAATTTCCAACAGTGTGCCTTTGCTTTCCTATGTTCTATAAAGTTCAATTATTGCTTTTTGTAATGTAAGAACATGTGATAATTGGTGGGTTTGCAGTTTTGCTGGGCACAAGTTAACGAGTTTCTTGTATGTTAAAAAGAACATTGAAAGACAACGTTCCTTCTCTGCACTGAAGTTTAAACAAAGTTTTATTTGTATGTGTACAGTATGTAAATTTCTTGTATAAATGTATATATACACACACATTTAATTATTAGAGTATTTTTCAGGGGGTCATCCTGAAGTGCCTGCTGGCTGTGATTTAATTCAAGTCACTGCAGGTGTTCTGAAGATTGTAATTTTGCATAGGTGGGGGAAATTATCCTCCCTATTCACTTTTTATGCCTTAAGACGTTAGTATTAACAGGAACATGCGTTCTCATTTTTCTCTTAATTTTTCTGTATGTGAATTTGCAGCTTGACTCAATCTGCTGCTCAGCTGAGTAGATTTTTAGGATTTTCTGTGTTCTACAGCGAATTTTAGTTGTCCAAAGGAGTGTTTGCAACATTTTAATCAATGTGATATCCAGCTGACAGGAAATAATGCCAAGAGACTTTTTTACTTTGTATATTCATGCCAATACTTTGTAACATAGGAGAGAGATTTCTCTGGTTTCTGCTGGGCACTAGGTTGAACAGTCTAACTAAAAAGTCCTTTTTGGTTGAACCCGGCACCTTCCCTAGATGGGTGCACCAGAACAGTTGCTTCTGTATGGTAACATTCACATTCTGTAGTGTGTAAGTTAGACATTTGTTTACAGGTGTGAGAAACTCTATATCCTAACTACAAAATAAAATCAAGGTGCTCGTGTGGTACATCTAATGCTATAAAGTTATACTAGTGATATTAACCCACTTTGCAGTTCCACCTCTAGATGTAGCCTTTGTTATAATAATTTCGTTTTTAACCCCTGCCTTCCTACTTCCTTTGTCATTTGCAGCTTACTGTCTAACTCCCTTGCTTGCAGGCAGCATGAGGTCATTCTGTTTGTGGATCAGCAGGGAAAAAAGAAGGCAGTGGAAATGGCAGTATCAGACTGAATCATGATGACATTTAAGAAAATGATAAATTTGGTTCAATGTTTGTAAAGGATCTGTTTCTGTGTGATGAAGGCACCAGGCTCTTAATTCTCATGGTATTTATCATACTTTTTTTGTTGGCTGGATACATTTAACATAGGTGAAGCTTTTGCAATATAACTGAGGAAAAACATGTTGCAAATATGTAAGTACTTTTTAGAAGGGACAGCTGAACAAATATCTCTGCTTGATTGTTTATCCAAATGTTCCTATGACTATCTTCAAAGCTTGTTGCTTGCAGAATTGACAAGCCCTGCATCGTGAACAGCAGAACCCTGTCTCTGAATACTGAAAGTGATACTTTCTGCAGTTATTCAGTAGAAAAATATGTGCATGTCACTCATGTTTGAAATCACTATTCATAGAGTTTACTGAAGTTGCAGTTAATTCCAAGCCAACCTGATATGTGTACAAAATGTCTCCTGAATTATTAAACTGATGTAACCCCATGACTAATTCTGCAGTACAGATATGTAATTTCTTTTTCTTGCCCCTTTTGTTACACCCCCCTCTCTACAGGAACATCCCTTTGCAAGCAGTTTACAAACAACAAAATGAAGATTGGAGTTCCAGTGTTTTAAAATATAAGACCTCAGCCTTTGCACATTCCTAATTTTAGTGGTATGAGTACTATGAAGCCTTTTGACTTATTCATGTGAATATGTCATATGCCCTTCAGTATTTTATGAGATCAAGTATGTGTCAAAAGCTTTCTTAGTGAAGCAGAAATGTACTTTTATTATTTCCATAAGCACTGGAAGGCACATTAAGGTCTTTATTATTGACTGAAAGGAAACTTTCTTCTTTATTACTGTAGAATAGAGATAGTGAATAGGCTGAAAAGAGAATACTGCACACCTACTGCATCATGATCTCATTCTCAACATGATTGCCTCGGTGCTTGCCAGTTCCAATGTTCATGAGTCACACTCCAGTATGTGATTTGCTTAAAAGCAATAAATGTCAGCACTTTTATTTACGATCTGCCTTTGAAGATTTGGAAGTCATAACTTCAACACGTATTTTTCTACGACTGCAAAGGCTAGGAACTGGCTTTACCTTTCTCTTTTAAATAAAAGATGAAAGCTTTGACTGATGTATTGCTCAGTCTGACCTAGCTGCAGTGGGTTAAGATGTGTAACTATCCAAACCCACTTCTTCCTCCACTTTGTGAGAAATTACAGTTCTGGTAGGTTGGGGTGGCAGAAATGGCTTTTCTGACTCCTGCTCAAAAGTAGCTGAAGTTGTTAGGGTCGCTAGACTTGTGCCACGTCAGCCTGAAATGCCTGAGCCACGGTGGGAGCCCTGTGCTGGGGAGCTGACAGCCTCCGGCAGACGGCTGGGGGTGTTGGAAGTGGGATGAGCTCAGCACCTGTACGTGTGAGCCTCTCTTGTCACCTGCCTGCAGAGCTGGCATGTGCCGAGCAAACGCTCCCGTGCTGGGATTCCAGGAAGGGGTCATGTATGATCGGTGGGGGAGGGAGAGAAGTGGGGAAGGTGGAAGACCAGACAAATGATCCATATGGTGAGTCAGTGGGAAAGAACTGAATGCAATTCCAGCCTAATAATGATTCATAGCTACACTGTTTATAGTTCTTGAGAGAGTGTCTGGTCACATGGGCTGCAATGTACAAGTTTATATGCTGTCCTTGACGACAAATGAGGGAATTTACAAGGGAAAAAAACCCAACAGACTTTCAGTTTTAGCTTGCCTCTTTCTTGTGTGCATTTGAAAGTTTCCATTTATTCTCTCATTGCCCCAGGCTCCTGCGCTAATAAGCCTGGCAAATTTTGTTTGTGAACTAAGTGTGCTAGCTAGAAACCTTGCAAGCATTGTAGAGCAGCTTTTAGGACACCTGTGGGAACGTGGGGCGCCTCTCCGCAGTGTTCGTGTTACCTGCTCTCTTGGTAGCACAGCAGCCCTGCTTTGGGGAGCTGGCTTTGCACATTCACTACTCAGTGGGTAAACCTATCCTTCATCCTCATGGTCCTTGAGTTTGGCATGCGTTTGACTGCCTCCGCTGTTACTATATATTGCTCAAGTCCAAGATAAATGGCAGTGCTGATTTGCTGGCATTAGGTTCTCAGGTGATTGTTTTCTCTGCAGCCTGCTCTCCGGACACAGCTGTGGGCAGTGTGGATCCTGTCGGTGTTGCAGATACCTTCAGTCAGCAGCCAGAGCAGCTGCAGTGGTGCAGAAGGGAGTTATTCGGGAGCTGGTGGTGGGGGGTATAATATAAACTACAAAAAGACCTTTTTGGCCAATGATTCCTAAAGAAAGAGCCCTTTTCAGTGGAAAATATTCAGAGGGAGGTAATTGTGGTTGAGTGGCTGTTCCCATGGTGGGTCTGCACACCACCTTCCCTTTTCAAGAGTGGTCGCATTACTTAAAATATTTAACAGTTCAGTCACTTACAAGCTGCATGTATGTATAGGTTCACCCATGCAAGTATACAAGAACACAAATTTTTGCTATGAAAGAAGATACTGGAATGGCATAAAATGTGTGAGAAGTTTCTGCAAATACTATGATACGGTTAAGCAATTATTATTGCGAAATATTTATGTCAAAAAGTGGTGGACACAACCAAAGGCAAGAAAGCCCTGTGTCTTTCTCTCTGGAAGTGTGGTGAGAATTCTTATACATAGGGTGTTTTTATCTAATCTTCCCTTTGGAGAAATGGCAGTGAGAGGAGGGAACAGGAGAAACTGGAGGGTGGAAAGACAAATGAAAGTCTAAAGTTAGGACATGTTAAATGTCATTGCAAAATGCTTTAACCCTGAACCAATGCCCCTTTATGAACTATCTGTGACATAGATGTCGTTTGAGTTGACATTAATTTGGTTGGTTTTTATCAGGAGTTGGAGAGAGTGGTCCACAGATGAAGAAAATACTTTCAGAGAGGCTTTTCACCTCTCTTATTAGGGCTCAGCGTCCAGCTCCCTGGCCTGTTGTCTCCTCTATCACAATATTAATCTCTCCAGTAATTTCCATGCCTGAGTCTGAGTCCTGTTCCCTAGACTCTCTTGATGCTTGATGAAGAGAAGAAACAGACCCTTCTAAGGAAAATGCTCAAACAGATTTCAGTGTCCCAGGCTAGAAGGGATGCACTCTAGAGTGAACACTGTGTTCTCTTCATAAGAAGTGAGCGACAGCTTGCTCAGATATCACTGACTGTCTCTCATTAGGTAAGTCTCACCCTCTCCTTCTGAATGGTCCTACATGTAATGTACTTTAACTTGCAGTATATTGATTAAGATACCTGTACCTATTTTACTAACTCCTAATGCCCCAAGTGAAGAATAACTAACTCTTCTCACATGTTCATTTTGAAATGCACTGGAACTGCAGTACCTTGGAGGAAATAATTAGCAGTGTGTTTCCTGAATTTCGGGAACATGTTCCTGAGTAGTTGGAACAGTGGAAATTTATTTCTGAGAAGTTGCAGAGTTTGGCTCACCCCATGGCATCTTCCTGTGCTCTGTGACTGTGGGCATGCATACTTTTCGCCAAGGAATAGTGTACTATACTCTAGCATGTATGTATTATCTTCTTGATGTAAGGAAGAAATAAGTATTTATTTTAGTCCTCATCTCATGCTTCTTTTGGTTTCAAAAAGTCAGTCACCAAACACAAGAGGCCAGATTCTGCTGTTTAGCTTCAGAGTAAACTGGAAATTATTGGATTCACTTTGGATTGGTGTTAAAGTTAATTGTTAATCAAGTTAAGCTCACTGGACATTTTATGTACAGCTTCCTTGAGAAAAGAGTACTCCAATAAGACTTAAAAATACTCCTGGTTGGTTTGTTTGTTTTTTTTTTTTTTTTGTATTAGCTACACTGACTTTACATGTAAAGCACACTGGAGTCTTATTTTTATTCCAGCTGCTGGGCAGCAGTCCTGTGTTGTATACATGGAATTCAGCTGGGCCCCTGCTCATTGATGGTGGCTGTTGGAGCTATAGCTCTGTCCGATGAATTGAACCCTCAGTTCAGTTGTGTGGGCTTGTGACAGGAGTATCAGGCTGGCAATAAACAGTTTGAAGATTCACAGGGTAGGACAGGGGACTCGGTGGCATTGCGAGCCCAGAGGAATTGAAAAGCATTGTGTAATAGTGGCTATCGAGGTGCAGGGGATGTTTGCTCACTGCATCCTGGAAAGTGCCTGGTGAAGGGTCTCTCTTGACAGTTTAACACGATTGTTTTCTTGAGTCAAACCCCACTGGGTGAGGGATGCTGCCTGTAGTACTCTGCAGTCTTACAAAGATTGTGTCTGCCATTCCCAGTACTACTGCTGGTTTCTTGGAGGATCTTAAGGGACTTAAATGCTACTACTTTTGTGTAATAGCTAGAGATCTCATGCTTGTTTACTTTTTTTTTGTAACCTGCTGATGGAGGTATCAGCAGTTAACCGTGAAGAGTCAGAATAAGATTAAAACTGATTTTTCTTACATAGTTCCAGATTATTGCTATCTTTGTCTTCTTACACGTCCATTTTTGCACAAGAGGAGTATGTGGCTGCCAAGCTTTGGGGCTCTAAAGTCCAGAAGGGCAGCTAGGGAGCCAGGGCAACCTAAAATCATCATTATGAAATATGAAATAAATTTTGGAAACAACAGTGGCTGCCCTCTTCTCTTACTTTTGGAGACTGCCAGCACACTACAAAGTGTTTGTTTTCTCTTTGCTCCATGGAACAAGGGGGAGGTTCATGTGGAATTGGCATGTGAAACGGGGCTTTCTCATGGCTTGGAAGACGCTTGGCCATTACAGGGAAGAGTAGCCAGGGTCACTAGAGGAGCAGAGAGCAGTGGATAGCACCTTAGACATTCCCTGTTTTAGGCGGTGCACTGAGCTCCACCTTGTCTTTCACTGAATGTGTTGTAAATAAAGCTGCCTCCTACTCCTGTTTGCCTCTTCAGCTAAAGCTTCCAAGATGAGCAATGGTGAGAAGGGCCAGGCAGTGGGCTCATCTTCTCAGGAGCACATGAGCCCTTTGACTCTCACTGTTCCTCATTAGATTTTTACTTGTGTTTCCTTTAAAAGGTAGGAGGGAGTCTGTTTTTATCTTGTGCTGTGTATTTTATTGCACAGTGATTTTTAAACATCACCTTTCAACTGAATATCACAGTTTTTGCATGATGATCTGTTGATATGGTCATGGAATGAATTTATCCCACCTATAAAGTAATAGAAATAAATAATTGCAGCTCAATTTCTTTTGCTTAGTTTTGTTTTTCAAAGTAAATTGCTATTCAGTCTTGGCTTTTTGTCTATACCTGTGAATGCTAATGATTGTTTTAGTTAAATCCACTAAAAGCTTTCTCAGCTGACTAATGTCATTCGTATTATGTAGGTTTTTGTTCAGATTAGACAGATTCAGCTAGTATTTTGATATATATTTTTATATTTGATAAATATTCAGATTGCAAATATTTTACATAGATTACACACATTATTGTTAGCTTGGATTAGGGGGAAAGATGTTCATTGCTGCAAATTAATTTCCTCTGTGAGTGTGGCAATATAGGAGTGAGTTGTGGTTTAATTTTTTCAGATCGTGTCTGTTCTTGCTTTGAACAAAAAACATTCTCAGGCTCATCTTGATTTCAGAAAGAAGAGGATTTGTCCCTTGGTACTCTAGCATACAGAGTTTTCATTTGTTTGGATATTTTTTTCCAGTCTTAATAGCTTTGTTAAGAACTGTGTAATGTATCATAGAACACAATAACTGGAGCAGAACTGCCTGTTCTCAGAAAGACTGTCAATGGAGACTCATCACTAAATGGAAATGCTTCCAGTCGGGTCCTACAGGGAACCAGCACTGTAAAAGTGCTGTTAACGATTTTCAGTAGTGTTCTGAAAGTTCATATAAAATCGCTGCTCTTAAAATGCCTGTGTGCCACCATTTGGAGGAACACAAACAAGGGCAATAAAGTGCTGATACTGAGTGGTCTCTAGTGCTTATAAGCAGTCTGTTTATGTTAGATTTGACCTTATTGAAACATATTCAAAGTCACTTAGGAGTAAGAAATACAGGTCCTCTGTCTAGGCAATGGCAAACTGTGTGCAGTGGCTGGGATGAATTTGCAGCTTGGCAGGTGAGCAAGAGTAGCAGCTAACAACACAATGTTAGGGCAGAAAGTGAGACCCTTGGGTGTATAAGAATTGGGCAAAGGAAAGGTGTGATTTTACCCTGAAATGTGACATGATGGATGCAGGGAAGCTGCTTCTTGTGCTGGTGTCAGTGTTGGTGTGAGGACTTCAGAAGCTGGGGAGAGGGCTGATCGGTGCCACCGGAGTGACACCAGGGTTGAAAGAGCTCTCCATCCTGGTTAGCATATCGAAAGGACAGGTCTGAGAAGCTGCTTAACAACCTGAAAGAACCTTCCCAGCATCAAGTACTGGATGATGAAGAATCCTAAAGCCTTTTGGAAAGAAGATAATGAAAAATTTGGGAAATGCCTGAATCCAAGCATTTTTGGGAAGTAGAAAAGACATTTTTCACAAGGAGTTTAACCCGTTGAGCAGCCCACCAAAGGAATCAAGACACCCCCTTTCCTGATGGCTGCATATCAAGGCCATGTGACTTTCTGGAAAATATATCTAAGTTAAACATAAGTTAGTAAGTTTGTTAGTTGAAAATCTGTATGAAATGTGGAGGCCTGGATATACCGAGAGGTTGAAACAATAGAAAAATTAATAACATATTAAATTATCTTTTTTTTTTTTTTTTTGTCCTTAGGCTGAGTTTACAAATATCTAAACTTCTATATTTTGCCCATTTTCTCATTTTCCTTGCATTCCTTGAATACTAACTGGCCATACCATGCTGTGTAGTTAGTCATTCTTTGCATATGGGTATAAGATTCAGTAAAGGTATGCAGGCATTTTTGTACTTTCTTCCCAAGCTCTGCCTTCTGCAGCTGTCCTGACAATAAAAAAGAAAAATCCCTCATAAATATTTCATAAGAGTATTTAGAGATCAGCCTTTTCTTAGAGAGGAAGGACTCTCCTTCCTATACTATCAGTTATACATACACCTTCAGAAACCCTTCTTTTGTTTTCAAGGCTAAATTGGTTTAAGCTCTGATTCTTTAAAGGACTTGCATGATTAAATAATCTGTATGTACCAATAAACAATGCCTTTTCAAATACTTGTTATTACTCCAATTTTCTGAGTGTACTCAACTCTTCTATTACTATGAAAGTGAAGAAATGTAAGAGAACTCTGGGACATATAAAGAAGTGTACAGAAGCACTGAAAATGAAGCCTTCTATGTTCACCTGAACTGCTATAAGAGGCCTGGAGGAAGGGGAGAGGTTCTCAAAGAATCTTGAAAGGCAAGGGTGTTTTTACTGGTTTTTTATACTGTTGAAATTGTGACCTTTCAAAAATAATATTTTTGTTGCTTTGATGCCTGTTTTTTGCTTAGGTTATGTTATCCTTTTGAGCTCACAGTTTATTGGATAGAGGATAAGGTAAATAGAAAAAGGAAACAAAAACATACCCAGAGTTTATATCAGAAAAGTGACTGAATGACTAAAAGGAACAGATGTTTCAGTGCAGGTTTAAACACGTATTAGAGTCCCAAATACATGTCAGAAGTGCAGAGCATCAGTTGCCACTTCATAGTGGCAAATTAGTTACCTGCATCCGATTCCTCAAAGATGGCTTTGAGCTGTCTCTGTGTTAAGTACAATATCAGGATGGACCACAGTATTGACAGACAGAAGTTTGATTGATCTTGTGTTTTATTTTCATAAGTACACTAGTGACTAGATGTGAAAACTCAGATTGTACTCTAGCTTCTGGGAGGAGAGGGTCCCCCAAGTAAGGAGCATAAAAGCTCAACAGATGGGATTGAAAAGCAGCAGCATTTTGCATAGTTGACCAAAATATGGTAGTATGATGTGCTGCAGGGGACAAGAGAAGAACACAGGTTATCCAGCTGTCTAACTGGGTGTGTTTCTTCTTTAAGCAGTTACAGAACTCATCTAATTTCTTTTTGCTTAAACACAAGTTCAGACAAGAAGCCTAAATGAACAAGGAACTTTTGTTCTTTAGCTGGAGTGGCCATGTTTTCATACTCTGTCAATCATTATTAAACAAACCTAATTTCTTGTAACCTGGGCATTTTTGTGTCAGTCAGATCCATGGAAGTGATCCCTGTGGTCAGACATGCAGGTACTGCATAATAAACACAGGATGGTTTTCCCTTAATTTTATTGTTATGATTGGGAAGCAGTTAATTTTGGGAGCTTACCAGCTGCATTTTGGCTTAACGTTAACATTATGTTTAGGCCTTTTGGTGGCTCAGAATTACCTTATTTTTTCTTTGCCAGAAATATTGCTTTTTATTATTTTTCTTAAATAAGAGACCTATAGATATTTTCATGAATTTTTGTGAAAGAAACTGTATGAAATCCTTCCTGCAAGACAGTGAGAGAAAAGGGCCCGAAGCTAAAGATCCTGGACATCCTGTCCCGTCGGTGCTCCTTGATACAAAATGTCTTTGACTATATTGGTGTCTGTCTTTGTCCTGCTGCTGTAATGGTGAAAGTAGCCACTTACAAATAAAAATTGCATTATAACTGTAATACTGAAAGAGTTTCACATGCTTAACTAAATGGACTTTAGGGGCCTGAAAGCTTGTGCACTGCCATCTTGATGGTGAAAGAAGCAGCTTTGTCCTCTTAGAAGCCATGATCCCGTGCCTTTTTCTGGCTCTTTCCACAGAAATGCTCCACAGGCTGCCTTGGGAGCAGTGCTGGGGAGCAACGCCACAAATATTGCGCCAGATTTGCATCCCCAGAAAGCCCAGGCTCATCAGAATGCTCCTTCTATGCATGGCTTTAGAGTTTTGCACAGCTTTTGGGTAGCGGTGAGGAACCTCTGGAAGAGGTGGGACTGCCAGAGAGAGCCACCAGCTTGTGCATTCTACTCCTGCCTTAGGTTCACAGTAAAGATGAATTTGGTGCTAACTCAGGGTTACATACAACTTACGTCATAATAGATAATCTAAAGAATCAAAGCATGGAAATTATATATTTAGGGATCAAACCACACAATGGCAAAAAATTGTTCAAATTGCTCAAAAGCAAAATCCATTAAAATTCTTGCTGCCTTTAAAAAGCTTTAGCTGCATTTTGAATGAAAACAGCCTACAATCAGAAACCTACATGGTCTGACGAGCAAATATAGAAAGCAAAAGTTTCTGTGTTTCTGATTTCCCCCCCTCTTGTCCACCTGTCAAATTCATTCACTCAATTTAATCCAAATTTTCAAAAGTTTTTTTATCTCTGGAAGATGTTTTTATGTGGTTTATTGTTTCTTTTGCAAACAAAGAGGGGAAAAGAAATCTCAACAACAAAACCTCAGTTGTATTTTACTTGCATTCTCATTATTTTCTCAAAGTCCCTTAAGAAAACAAAAAACTATTTCTTGTGCCTCATAGTTCTTATAACCTGAAGATTGGTTCAGTAAAGCTTCTGATATTTTCTTTGCTGGCTTTAAGAGGCTCTATTTTCACTGAGAGCTTAATGCTAAAAACTATGGGAAATTTCACTTATTCGTGAGAGATTTGTTTCTGTCAGTACTAAAAGAGCCATCTTAAGGTAAATACACCTGCACAGCTTGTATGGTGGTAAATAAAGGAGCTGCCTGGTGTATCTGCATATGTTGTCACAAACCTTAAGCCAAGGTCAAAACCTCAATTTCAAGCCTTAACACACTTCCATTTGCCTTGTTCAAACACTATATATAGGTTTATATCCTGCAAATGATGGTGTGAGGCTCATCCAAGGGTCACTCCTGATAAATTAGTTTGGATTCAGCTCTACACATGGTATAACCCCTGCTAAAACTGACACAGGACGAAAGAGTAGAAATCTGGAAATCTGTCAAAGTTTCCTTCCTTTACTTCATATCTATTCCTGCTACCTGGCCAGGGCATCACTGATCAACTGTTCCCAGTTAGAAACAGGGAAAAAAAGAGAAAGCCTATGGGCAGGGCAGGCACTGGGGTGTGTCAGGTTTTCTTTGTGGCTCTGATGTGAGCTTAAACCCATCTCTAAGGTGGGTCTCAGGATGGGAGCAGTAATTACTTGAAATCACAGGCAAATATTGCTCAATCTTCTCTAATATTTTAAATTCCTGAGGGTATAGTTAATCTGTAGGTACCGCCATTTCACACGTGTTAAGCTTTTTCTTTAATTTGAGAAATGTTGGTACACACAGTCTGAAAAAATATGTTGGCAGTACAGCGCACTACATGTAGTGGTAAACAGAGATAGTCTCTTAACAAGGCTTGGGTTTTGTAGCCATATGTACAAGATATGCGAAGCAAACTATGTATTGTGTAGGAATAGCCCTGCTCCCACGGCTGTGGGTGTATCAGTGCGTGCAGCAGCCAGATAACTATCCTGCAGAACACTCTGCACAGGGCAGCTCCTGTATCTAACCGCCAGATCAGCAGCTCTGCTTCCTCCCAGGGCTGCACCGTCCTGCAGTCTGCCCAACAAGGCCTTGTGGCTTTTTTGGGCGTTTTGGTGCTTATTTGAGTTTTTTCTTTTGGAGGAAGGATTTTGTTGACCTCTTATTACCATGAAGTGAATAAGATCGCCTGCCATTTGTCGCCCTGGTTTTTCTTAGCCTTCTGATAATTTACATATTTGGAGTCAGATTTTCACACACTTTCATGTAAACAATAGCTGATGTTTACTTAACTGTATTTTCTGTTCATTCCTTTTGTGATAAGAGAAGGTTTGATGAGCATCCTTTGTCTCCAGTGGGATTGAAGAGGAAGTGACATGTCCTCCAATCCCTTGTGGAATTGAGAACCCTATAAAGTATGAGAAATGTAAATAAAGTCTCTCTTTTTTCCTCTTTCTGCTGAACCTAGCAAGTGTGAGAGTTTCCTTTATTGTGTCCTTTACCGACACAGGCATTAACATTTGGAAGAATATTTGACAAGCATTACCTCAAAAATTCAGTCCTCCTAACACTAGACTGGTGGGCCACTAGAACACCAGGTATAAATACGCCAAAACAGTTCTTCCATTAACCTCACATCACCAGTCTGTCTTTTTGGGCTGTGTGATACTGTCTGAGTATGAAATATTAACTGGGAAATACACATGGGGATTCAAACTAAAAAGCAATTTTAGGCAGCTCTCTTATTCCTTTTGACTAAAAATTTTATTCTGGACCTGAGCAATCATTTCTTCCTCAATATTTTAGCAAAAGTAAACCATTCCCATCAAAGTTTCTGTTACTATAAATTAACTTGGTTTTTTTTTTTTCCATTGTGGAATAAACTTCCATTTCACACTTATTTATAGAATTATGCAACTCTTAGCCATAGTGAGGTCTTTGTCAGATGGGGTCCCAGTATGGTATTAAGGAAGACAGCACATTCTTGTAGATTTGATACATAGACTCAGAAATTTTTGGTCTAGAAAGCATTTGGTTCATTTTCAGGTGACTGACTGGGTCTAGTTCACTTTTTCTTATATCCTGATTTCCATTAAAAATGGGAATATTGATACTGATCTCATTCATAGCATACTGCAGAATGTACAGATGGAAATGCTACAGATGTGTTCTATTTATATGAAATGCGTATTACAAGGCAAGTTTGTCTATTAAAGAGATTCAAAAATTGAACTTTTCTAAATATTTCATTTTATTGGCATTCTTAAATAATTGAACCATGTAGAAGAGGTACATTTAGCTGTCTTGCTGGAAGCAAGGACTTGATCCATAGGACTGCATCCCTTGTGGGTCCTTTGGTTTTTGCTTGGAAAATGGCATACCTTATCCTGAAGCCAGTCCTGTGTTACAGAGTAGGCATCTGATTTGAGACAATTCTGCTGGCTGACCAGATTGATAGAAGAGCTGTATGTCTGGCCCATGAGTGTGATCAGATTGCTCTGATTTCACTCATAGTTTAGTCGTTGTATTTGTTTGCTCCTGTGAAGTGCAGCTTTGGCTTCTGTGAAGGCGAGGGGTGAAGGAGGGGTTGTCCTCTCGGTTTACATTAATTGATGATTTTTCCCAGCACTTTCCCTCTGCCTACCCTTATCCCTTGGGGTGACACCCCATGGGTGGTGTTGACTGCAGAGCAGCAGTCCCATGTTAATGTGCAAGGCTCTGTGCAGGCACTGGGCACTGGAGTAGGCTATCAGTGAACACTCTCAACATATGAAGATTTTTTACCTCTTTATGTCTCTTCCTGAATTTGTGAGCATGTCCATCTAGCTGATAAAACCCCCAAAGGATGGCTCCTTTATATCCTGAAAAAAGGCTTTTTGATTAATCTATATTAAGTAATATAGTGTAGTTTACTCTAAACATATAAAAACCATTGGTTTCGTTTGTTGTTGGTTTTTTGGGGTTTTTTTGTTGGTTTTTTTTTTCGTTGTTGACATCTAATTTTCTCATTATCATTTTTGACTATGTGTTCATTCTTTCCAGACACAGGTACTGTAGTTATAGGCATCGATTTAGCTTTCTTTTTCCCTGATAAAAAATCATGTTAATATGATATCCTGCAGATCTCTGATGTTTACATAGTATCAGCGCAGGGAAATACTACTTTCAGTTTGATACATAAAGCCCTCCTTGTCTCTTGTGTCTTTTGTCTGTAGGCTATTATGCATGTGACTAAAGCCATGCATGACTTGAGCAAATGTTTGAATAGGGTTCTTGTGTAGTAGGACTGTATAAGCCATTAGACATACTCTCTTTAACTTGGTGATGAAAACATTATGGTACATTTGGTCACACAAAGTAGAGTAAAATTCCTTTTGTGGCAGCAGAATAAACAGCATTCTAATCTGTGGGGTTTTTTATTGTGCACGTGTGTGTGCGCTGCATACTTGTGGCAAAATTATCAAGCAGGACTGAACATGAAAAGTGTTAAAGTTATTGGAGTTGTGGAGTGAAAGCTGGACTGAAGAGAGAAAAAATGTATTGCTTTTTTCATTCTGAAATTTGAAATCAGTATTATTCTGTCATATTTGTGATCTGAGCTTGAAATCTGTTAATTGACGTGTGAGGCAGTTGCTAACCATCTTTGTCATTTATAAAGCCTTTTGTAAGGGCATTGTTTTTCTTTCTTCTCCAAATGTGGTGAATACTGGAGTAGGGACTCGGATTTTTGCTGTGGGAATGTGAAAAACACGGGAAGCTGCTCTCTGCCAAGTTATTTCCCCAAGGATCTGCTATACATACTGACAATCAATGACCTGTCAGGTGTGGTTATGCACCGTAACAATGATATGAGGTCAATCAGATGAAACCAAGGTATGTATTCCCAGCAGATCCCAGCTATCTATTTAACACTGTCAAACTAAGTTTTCTGTGCTAAAGAGCAACCTCTTTCAGTTTCATTTCTTTTTAGATTTGATTAACTCTGAATTTTCATCTAACTTGTGAAATTCTAACAATGGAAAAATTGTTCATTTATTTTGCTTTGTCTTGACAAATATTATACTACATGTCTGCTATTTTGTCTTTTAACATAAACCCGTGCTTGTTATATCCCTTTGCAACTCTTCCTCGTATAAAGAGTGTATTTGATGTAAAAAAACCAAACAAATATGTTTTTTGGTGTAATGGTGAGGAGATATTTAAGTGATCTTTTTTACAGTAACATAAATTTAGTGTCTCCTAAACACATAAATATTTCCTTAGAAAAAGCCACCTTACAGACATAACGCATTTTTTTGCCTTGCAATTCCATATTTGTAAAGCAAAAGATGTATAAATTTGATCTGTAAATCAGTATTTTTATATGGAGTCACTTCTCATTGTGTTATGGAAACCCTGCATCTTGCCAATGTTTCAAACCTTTTGATACCAGAGGAGAAAATACTTCCTTAAAATGGATACAGGATTTTCCATATTTTTCCCTTAGAAAAACCAACCTACCAAAAAAAAAAA
>VYXC01000155.1:248931-373757 GCA_013397175.1 Platysteira castanea
TGTTAGCTAATGACTGAGAACTGCTAAGGATTAAGAATAAACATGCACTTGGTACACTGTGTACTGCATACAGTGTAACAGTACAACAGCATTTTTAGCTACTGTGTGTATCATACTGAAAGCAGAAGACAGCAATGGTAACATACAAACTAAACAACTGGATTAAAATGTATTTCTTAAGTTACAAAAAAAAAAAAAAAAAGAAATGTTGCTTTTTTGGGGTAAAGGAGACAATGAAGTAACAAGAAATTAAACCCAGAGCTTTTAGAAAAAGATATTAAAAATATCTCATTCAGGAATGCAGATTAATCCTGTCTGAAAGCTGCTGCAATATTTTGTATGAAAAATCTGTTTTGTTTTCATGATGTTGTAATTCATCCTTTATTTGTTGTCTTGCTAAATATAGTTCAAGCACCATCATTTGAGCATAAGTTAGTGTACATCTGCACCGTGATTCCTTTTTTTATTCCAGACATTTTGAAGTCATCTGCTGATTTTCTGTGCTGCAAGACCAGCATGTGAACCATGTCAGCAACTATACTCCATGTTTCAAAAACATGTAAAAAGATTACAGTTCTTCAAACAGAAGCAGCAGAGATCTGGATCCACAGTGGAGTGCTGGAAAAAGAACACAAAGGTGGGATGTAAGATGATACCCTCATCCTTTAATGGGGGATAATTTGTAGCTAAGTTATGAAGTTGGTACACAATTTGAGGAAACGAGCATCCCACCCATTTTCTCTTTGTGTGCTCAGTAGAATTCATATCCTTCCATTTTTGTTTTTTGTTTCCTTGAATTGTGCCTCACAACGTATTGTCATTGCTCATTAGCTGTTGGTGTGTTGGGAGGGTTGTCCAGACAGTGACCCTGCATGGTAACAGCTGAGCAGTTCAGAAGAGAGTCATAACTCACCGTGACCTGTAATGGAATATAAATCTAAAGAAAGCTGCTTTTAGTTTACCATATCTGAAACAAAGTGAGAACTCTTATTATCTTTAGTCTTTGCTGTCATGGTATTTAAAGATACTCTGAAGCAGAGGAAATACATTTTCTCATGGGATGTTACTATTATAATTGTTTCAGTGAATGGGATACATCGTTTAAACTCCCATTTACCTCTGACCATCAGATTTAGGCCCTGGTTGACCAATTCTCAGCCAGGGCTGCCACATGCTTTGACAGGGAATCCTGAGAGCTGCAGTGTGTTTGCACATTCCCCTTTCTTCTGGAAGATCTATAGGTAACCTGTGAATGCAGCACCATTTGCATTTTCTCTTTCTAATTCCAGCCTGTTTTCCCAATAGCAGCGAGGAAATACCAGATCCAGTTGCCTTTCTTCCTCCTGCCGCTCCAGAGCCTTGCTGAAGTAGCAGTTTGGGTTGCTCCAAACCAGCTGGCAAAGAAAAGCATCCATATGACAGCCGGGCAGAATGGCAAAGGGGAGGTGAAGGCTGGAGAGGACCACGCTCTCCAGGGGAGCTGTTTTTGGGCAAGCTGCAGTCTGCCCTCAGTGTGCACCTGCCCACAGTGAGGGTCTGAGGGCTTTGCTGCCAGGAGAGACCTTGCAGGAGGGCAGAAAGTGCTGGGGGCCACATGCTCAGCTGCTGCTCTGCTCCAGTGGGACAGTGAAAGCTGGTCTTGCTTTCATCAGGTGAGGAACTGAGCCTGAAGGCTAATTAAGTGAGTTTTTTCCCTAATCCAGTTTATCAGAGGGTGAAATTCGTCTCTCCCCCCAAAAGAATGTAATGCCAAGACCAAGTACTCACCTCTCCAGAGAACAAGCTCCTCCTGGAGCCTTTCCCTCTACTCCCTGGGCTGTTCCGTGCCCTGTGCCCTGCAGCTCCATGCTACTCCAGTTTCCCTCCCCCAAACCCTGGTAGAGCGGGGTTGTGCTGGCTGCCCATCTCCCTGCAGAAGACACTGCAGCTGCCTCCCTGAGCAGTGTCCTGTCCAGGTGCCATAGCCCAAATGACAGCTTGTGGGGCCACTGGGGTAAAATGCTCCCTGTCCAGCCTATCAAGGGGCCCTGTTTTACCCATTTGGTCCTGAATGGGGAATAAATGTTCATTGAAATGACAAAAGAGGTGCCATCCTATTGCCTGAAACAGATGGGAAACCCACTTGCGTTGGCCATATTGCTTTTGAGCAGTTCCTAGTTCATCTGCATAAAACTGTCTGTCCTGTGAGCCTTAGGCCTCCTGCGGGCAGCTCATTTGAGGTACTACGCAAATCTGTCTGGTGAGGGCTTACATCTGACTAGCTCATATTTCTAAAACTGAGCAAAGGACTTGTTTATTTGTGACTGTTCTCTTCATTTGTGTGGTGCAGGGTTGGCTACCCAAGAAGGGATGCCTGCCACGCTCTAAATGGGGAAGATTATCTGGGTGCAGCTTGAATATAAAGCTGTGTCGCAGCACCTGTTCAATCCCATTACAAAGAAAGCCAGGATGGCAGGAGCAGAGTATATAAGATGCAGTTTTATTTTAAGTGAAATTCAAAACCTACCACTAGGAATAAACTCTTTCTTCATAGAGCAGCAGCAGGGAAGGGCGAATATATATTCCAAGCAAATTGCAAAAGTTCAGGAGATTCTTGGCTCACTATTTGTACTAAGTGATATAAAGGAGAAGGAAGAGACTCTATCCAGCACAAATCATATTTTTAAGAATTTCCCAATATTGCTTCCTGTCTTTGTGCTTGTGCAGCAGATTGTATATAGAAATAAAACAGATTTACTTTATCTTTTCAGAAGAAAGTGTCTGCTATATAATTTGCTGGCTCTCGTTCATTCATTCATTGAAAAACAGCAGGAAAAGGGCTTTTGTGTTAAGAACAGTCAAGGTCAGGGATTTTTGTTTTTGATGTTGGCTGCCAGTAGCTTGCTTTCTCTGACTACTGTTTCCAAGTCAGTCTTGGATAGCAATCTAGTTGCTAGCTTACAGGGAGATATTTCACAGCTACAGGTCATCTGCAGTGAGTGCAAAATAGAAAGAGATTTTAGGACCAAATTAAATGTCTTGTACTCAGCTCCTATTCATGCCAATCTCAAATTAGGTTAATCAAGCCTACTAAAGGACACCCAAATTTATGACCCTGATGCTGCAAACGCCTCTTTATGCACTCGCACCTTTAGAAACTCTATGAGCAAAAGCTTTACCTATGTGACTTGGTTTACAGTAATCAGAGCCTTTCACACATGAATTTACTATAGCAGATACTGATTTTCATGGTAAGCAAACAAAAGGAGAAAACAATGTTGTGATTTATAAAAAAGAGAACTGATGTTCTGCAAGTGGGTATTTTTTAAGCGATGGTTCCTTGACATTGCACAGTCAATTGCCCTCACTCACAGTCAAACTACTGTATTTCTAAAGTCTCAAGTTAATGTTTAAAGGAAAGTAAAAGAAATCATTAGACAAAATATCTATGTCATAAAATGTCAGTATGAAAGTTAGAGCATTTCTTGTTGAGCTTATTTTCCTGGCAGGAGGGCATTTGGGTGGCAGGCAGGCGCAAAGTAGAAATCTGCTGTAGTTTATTCCATGGACTGTAAAACCAAGCCACTGTGTAAGACTGCAGCTTAATCATACTTCCACTGACAACTCTTGTTTAAACCACTCACAAGCAGTCAGTGACACAGAGAGAGATTTCATTTTTTCCCACCTTTTAATGTGTTTCTAAAGATTTTGTGAATATATCAATTAGAGATTTCCAGTAGTGGAAAGCAGATTTCAAACGCTGGAGAAGTACAATAAATCACCAGCCATATGGGCTTTTGTCATTAAAAGAAAGCCATAATAAGACAAAAGCTGAAGTAAGTGAAAACAGCTGAACAGTGATTTTAGGCAATCTTATGCAAAACCCACTACCTTGGTTTGTTCACAGGAAACTTTTTTTAGAAGACTGAAAGAAAATCTTTTTCAACTCTTTGTTTCTTGGCTACACCAGAAAGAAAGCAAAGTAAAAGCCATCTCAGTGACACTTTTCATGCTCTGCTTACTTTATTTTCACATGAGATCCTGCCTGCTACCTTTGTTTTTTTCCCCTTGCTTTTTAGAGGGCTCCTTGTGCAAAACAATGAAAAGCCCTGATAACAACAGGCAGTTGCTCCAAGGCCTAGTTGTTCAGCAGGATTCACTCCAAGAAATTGAGAGGGGTGTGTTGAGTCTTTTTTCCATCACCAGCCTTTACAGTTAGCGGGCCAGATGGCATGAGACGGGCGCAAAAAATAACGACAATAAATAATACTACAGCTTGCAACGTGGACCAAGCTCAGTTACTTCCACTTCATCTCACTGTTTGGAAGTGCCTTTGATGTATAAAAGCACCCCCTAAGATAATGAAATGCGGTGGCAGCTGGCTAATGGCTGGGAAAGTGCAAACCCCGCACTGAACTCTTCCCACCAGGCTATTCAGCACCCAGGCAATGTCAGTCTCAAGGAGACAAGGAGACGGGCAGATACGGAGCCTTGTTGCTGTGCAGCTTTGGGCTTCTGGGCAGGCTGCTGTAGGTGCGGTGTTATTTGCCTTGCTGAATAGAAGTGATGTGCCCAAGGCAAAGGGAAAGTTTTTACTGTCTTAACACATTAACCTTGCAGACTCTGTCCTAGAAATGTTAAATGAAGCCACAGGGTCACACTACTTGAAGAGATACTGCTCTTGGGTAAACTTTAAAATGAACTTTTTTTTTTACACTACATTCCCATCAGTCATGCAATCAGGGTTAGTTTCTGTTCAGGCAGGACTATCTTGTGGCTCTGTTCCATGGGCAATAAAAAAATAAACACATCCAGACTTTTCTCTCAGCTGCTCCAGGCCTAAATGTGGGCCAGGGTAAATGACAAAGATCCAAAATAGACAGCACACACAGACAAATATGAAACCCCTATTTGTTCAGGAGCTTTAAAACAGTAGGGGATTTATTCCTCCGACACAAAGAAAAGTTTCTGGTCTCTCTGTTAAATGATCCTGTGTTAATAATATTATAATGGGGTCTGACCCTGCACATACTTGATTGGATGTGCACTCATCTTCATGCATGTCATTAGTTCTGCTAACCTCAGTGCCGAGGTTTGTCACCAGAAAGTTCAGAATACGCACAGACTTTGCAAGGTTGGGGCTTGCCCCTGCCAAATGTGACAACAGCCCATCTCAGCAGGGAGGGTGCAACAGGAGATTTGCAACAGGGTCTCGTTGTAAAAAGAGTAAGTGGTGAAAGTCAAATTTACCAGAATAAATATTTTGTCAAAAAAAGAGATCAGGTTTTTAATATATGGCAGAAAATCATTATTTTTTTATAGTTAAATTTTGGAACATTGATGCACAATCGTAAAATTCAACTTGCCAACGGTCTATATTCAAGGGCTGGAAATATTCTGAAATATTACTGTTGTGGCTGTTATGATCTTGCAGGCAAGGGTCTTGTATAACCAAATTATCACATTGTGACACTTTAATCCTCAGAACAGAAATCCACAATTGTCTGAGATCTGTAGTAGCCTCCAAATCTCATCAGTTTAGGAGGATGCAGAAGACTGAAAGAGGACATTTTGCATACTTTGTCTCAAATAAGTACCCAGACCCACAGTCAGGGCAAGGCTGCTGAATCTCAGTGTGTAATTTGGTTGACTGTATGCCAGAGGTGTATTGATTATTGTCACCTGGGCTAACGTATACTGTATCCCCCAGTACAGCTCCAGTATATTTCCTAACAGTAAATGTAAGTCAATGTCACCAAAAGTTTTCAGTGCCAAGAGGGAATAGCTCTGTTTAATGCTAAGATTATGGCAGCAAACTTTTGATCTGTTCCTTATGATCCCTTATCCTTGCAATGTGTACTTGGTTTTTAGGAAAAGTCCTTTTGTTTCATTAGGTTGGCGCTCACCAAGAAAGCCCAGCCGGGGTGGAAATATTGGCTCTATCAGTCAGCCTTCGACCGTTCCCTCCACAGAGCTTGTTTCCTAAATCTGGTTTTGAGAGCTGTTTGCTTGACAGACTGCTTCGCAGACTTATGATTGTTTGTTTCTGACTCATTTTGATTGCTCTGCTAATCTCTAGACTTTGGCCTTGAGGCTATTATTTATTTTGTACTTTTATTGGTGTTTGTTATTTGAAGCTTTGTTTTCAGTAGATTTTTCAGCCCCTTTCTAAACCACTTTTGTGATTAAATTTTGTTGAAGAAGTTGGTGGATTACTTTACCTGTTTTCCTCCCTTGTTTGTCCTCTTCCTAATCATTCAGTTGAGAACTCACCTGCCTTTTGTTTGTGCCTGCCTTTGTGATTTATTTTCAGGTTAGAAGAAGCAGCTGCACAACTTTTATTAGTTCTGAGTCAGGCAAAATATTAACCACCCATGAACTGCTCTCCCAAAACCTCAAGTGAATTACAGTAAGTAATTGTGAAACAAGTGAAAAACAACTGTTTTGCCTCTACAGTTCAGAAAAAATATTTTTATTCTTTGACTGTCGCCTCACACAGCTCTTTGTGTGTGTGTGTTGTGTAGACGTGTCTGCTATAAGGATAAAATAAGTTAAAGTATCAGAACATATGAAACTTGCTCAACCTTTCTGACAGCTTGTCTGATTTTATTTTTCAAGAGTTAGAGCATGAAATTTAAATTCATATTTAGGCCTCATCCCTGCAACGCCAGGAGCTCAGCAGCATGAATACAGGCATCCAGTTCTTCATGAGCATACAGCTTTCCAAGGCATTGTGGTTCTTAGTTCTCTGATTCTTTAGGTTTTACCTACCAAAAAATGTAGTTTGGTCCTTTTAATATCTGTTAATAAAGTGTTGTTTGTTTTTTTTTTAATTTGGGTGATCTACTAAGTCTTACTGTTTCTCAGTTATTGAGCATTCTGCCTGTTTACATTTACTTGCTTTGTCAATGCCTTAATCTTAATGGGGAGCTAGCTTTCCTACAACTTACATATAATAATCTCTGATGTGGGACTTTCTTTCTGTTAATACATTTCAAATATGTGTTTTGCTTCTCTTTAGTGCTCACGGGTCAGTGGGAAGGAGGGTGAAGGGCTGGAATATGCCACAGATTAAGCTGAGCTCCCCAAAGGCCAATTATTCATAGCAAATTTCAGTTATTTTACAAAGTTTAGGTTACTGCATTTCAGTTTTTCAAACTTGGGGCTTCAAGACCTTGGCCACACAAGAAGCTGAATGGCCATAGAGGCAGCTAAAGCTAATGGTCTCTGCAAACATTTTATTTTTTTGGGAATAGGACAGGATGTTCAAAACGGGAGCTTCAGTGGGGAAAGATTTGAGTGCAGAACAGTGCTGACATAAAAGCTTAAGTGCCTAAAATATGGGATCCCAAATTAACTGATGCATAGTTAGTGGGTTATTTTAAAAATGTATTTCTTGGCAAAGAATGGTAAAAGTATAATATGCTAGCCAATACTGAATTTGCCCAAGTCTGTGTCTGTATAATATGTGCTGAGGCTGATAAAGAAGACAAATAAACTGGTTTTCTTGTTAACCATTGCTCTTTCTTTGTATACCATTTTGAATGGTTAAGTTCCTCCTGGTGGGACTCTGATTATTCAATTCTGTTTTTCTAATTATGACATATTTCTTAACAGATAGTATATGTGTGTGGTGATTGTGTTCATCTCCTGAGTGATTCCACCCCTGACAAACTAATCCAGGTTACAATTTCTCTTGCTTCTTCACATTTCAGCTACCAGCAGTGGATTAACCTTGCTCCTTTTTTTTTTTTTCTAGTGAGAACTTAGGTTGTTCCCTCAGTTCTATATGGGCTCTTTTGCCTTCATTCCTGTCCAGTTATGTATAAAAAGATTTGCCTCACATTTTTCAGTGGGACATTAGCATTCATAATTCTCCTGAGTCATACTTTCTAATCTTCTGACTGAATGGCTTTCTGGATTCTTTTCCATTGCTCATATTTTGTGAAGTTTTTGCCATTTCCATTACACTTTTATTAGTCCTCTCAACCATCTTTACCTTCTATAATGTTTTTAAGTGATTCTTTCGACATCTGGGCTTGCTGAAGTGAAGCACAGGGTGGGTCCAACTCTCTTTTTAGGGTGACGTAGTGATGGTCTCGTGAGGTCTGAACTGCAGCCTGAGCTCATTCCAAGCTCCATTTCATTCTGCTGCAGGTTTCTTTGAACCACTGAAGCTGTTATATTAATAACTGGGTTATAAGCATAGCTGGTTGTTTGATCCTTTGTGTGCTTTTGATGCTAATTCTACTTTAGCATCTTGTGTTGTTTTAATGTGAATACCTTAAATAAAGTTAGTTTCCTAAGATGTGCACAGACTTGCTTCAATGGATCAGGCCCTATTCTCTACATCCATTTTGAGTTTTGTCTCCCAACCAGTGTCAGTCAGAGATGCATGGAATTTGATATATATTTCCTTTCTCTCAGGAGTGGGATTCAACCTCCACTGTAGGACTGACTTCAAAGTGCAGCCTCTATGGAAACTTGGCCTACCTACACCTGGAGATCTATGAGTCACTATATTACAGTATCTTATCTGCTGGAGTCCACAAAGCCTTTCATAGTCTTCATAAACAATGCATTTGGGTGGTTCATTTCATAAGAAAAAATGTCAGAAAAGCATAACTTCTAGTGTCCAGTAAAAAAATCCCAAACAATCCAAACGCAACCCAAAAACAGAGAATGGGTTTTTTTTATTTTTTAAAATGTTACTTTTTAAATTATCTGGAATGCCTTTTCACACCAATGTGGTAGTGTACCTTTGTGCCACCAAGTCAGAGCTTCTTCTGGAAATATGTGGTAATTGCCTTTGAGCTATAAGTGCTCCAGAGCAGACCTGCCCTCTCCAAGAGAAGTCTTCAAGGGGATATCTGCTACTCTAATCTACTCAAAGTGAGTTGCTGAAAGTCTCTGGACTCTCTGACGGATGAAATGGGATTGATTGGAAGACACTCTGTTCTGCAAGGAACTCCAAGCATTCTTTGAAAGGACTTATTACCAGTAAAATATAGGCACTCTCAAAGCAAGAACAAAGTAAAACTACCAGCTGTCAGCTAGAAGAAGGAATAAATGAGGAAAGGAATGAAAAAACTTAGTGTGTAGTTGATAATTAATCTGTAAGGTGCTGCAGACTGCACTTAGCTTTTATAGTATCTACAGATAAAAAGATGTCATTACAATCACACATATTCCTCTGTTTTTGTATCAAAAGTTTTTTAGGCCTCACCTCTTCAAAGATTTGTGTACATATTTAATCTTCTGAGTTTACAAAGATAAAATTAGGCATGTAGGTCAATCTCTGCATGAAAAAGATGTGTATTTTTTTTTCACATCAGCCAAAGTAAACTGCAAGAGGAATCAGGGAATATTTCCAAACCATTGTGTTTAGACTTGCTTGGAGGGGTTCCTGAAGTGCATCTTCATCAGATTTTCAAGAGGAAAAAAGTTATCACTTGTGAAAAAAACACAGAAAACACACTCATTTTGGAGCAAAAAGGAATAATTTGCTTTGATTAAAAAACCAAAGCATTTTATTACTCAGATATTAATTTTCTACAGATCTAAGCTCCTGCTTAGGGAGGCTCTGCAGTACACCCTTCCCTTTCAACCCTTGTTATTTGGTGTATTCATTTCATTTAACGACAAGGAACTGAAACATTACAATGTGGAGTGAGGAAAGACAGCCTTTTAATACCGTTTGATTGTTTGCCAAACATTTTGCAAGTGTTCCTGTTAGGACATATTATGTGAGCATATATAGTACATTATATATATACAGCATATTTATATTCTTACAACATGTTTAAACTTCTCAGTTATAAATTTCTTGTACATCTAGATTCACCTGGGAAAGCAAACCTGCACAACCTGCCCTTGCCCTTCTTCCTTGGTGGGGTTAAGGCAGTTTTTGTCAGGTTGGAGGATCTTGAAGACAAGGTCAGCACTCCACAGCAGCTTGCAAATGGGTGTGTTTAAAGGGGAATGGGAGAAAATCAGAGAGGAAAGCTGAATGGCTTATGTGTGATGAAAAGATAGAAAAGTGATGGTTGGAGATCAAAGTATGTTGATTCAGTTGTATAATTTGGCCTCACTATCAAACACAGGTTACAGTTCACCAGGGGAAATTTTTCTGCTTGCATGTTCTCCTGCCAAGCAAAGAGGATGGAAGAGGAATGGAAACAGGAGGCAATTCTCAGGTCTATCCCATTGTTTTAATTTAACCAAGCTGCAGCAGAGCTCAAGTTGGGAGTATCTGGAGCATTGCTGAGTGACATGTTCCCTGCCTGTTTCCTCTTTTTTTTTTCCTTTGGTTTTTTGGGGTTTCTTTTGGGGTTTTTTTGGTGTTTTTCTTTTTTTTTTGTTTTGTTTTGTTTGGTTTTGGTTTTTTTTTGTTTTTGTTTTTTTTTTTTTTTTTTTTTGTTTTGTTTTGTTTTGTTTTATTTTGTTTTGGGTTTTTTTTGGTTAGTTGATTTTTTTGTATTTTGTTTTTTTTTTGTTTTGTTTTTTTTGGTTTTGGTTTTTTTTTTTTTTTTTTTTTTTTGGGTTTTTTTTTTTTTTTTTTTGGGGGGGGTGGTGGTTTTTTTTTTTTTGGGTTTTTTTTTTTTTTTCCTGTGTTTTTTTTTTGTGAGGGAATTTGTTTGGTTTTGGTTTGGTTCCTGGTTTGGTTTTGTTTGGGGTTTTTTTTTAATTTTTTTTCCTCTTCCTTTGGAAAGGCTTGTAGTAAATTCTATTAAATATGAATGTTTATCACACAATGAATTTTGGATTTTTGCATCAAACACGAGGCAAGTTCTTCAAGATGCTTTTCTTGGTAAGACATGACAAAGAGCGCCAGTGGGAATACTTATATGATCCTTTACATTTTCATGCTTGAAGTATGTGAACAGTGAAATTACAGCTCAGAAATGCCAGTAGGAATGCATTTCATTTCTTCTTCCTCAACAAGTTCCTACATGCACCTATTACTACAGAATGGAGATTTCCTTCTTATGTCTTTGCCCAAAACTTTTTAAAAAAAGACCAAAAAAAAAGGCAAGCAAAAAATCTTCCCACATTAAATTCAAAACAAAAGGAAATAAGTTGTCTGTAGTGAGACCGGTGCACACTGTCTTAAAATCCTATTCCTACTGAAGTCTCTCTGAACTTTTTGATGCTATAAAGCATGGCTACATTTTCTTCACTGATGATGAAAACTTGGCCTTCTATTTCTTTGGAAAGTCAGTTTTATTCTCTGCTTTATCTCATCAAGGGGTTTCTAGGACAGCCTCGTGCTATAAGAAAATACCCAATATCATCTTATGATGTGGACCCATGGGGCCTGATGATGCATTGTCCTGTAGTGTTTCCAGCAGTTGCAAATGGCCAAAGAACACTGCCCTAAGAGAGAGAAGGGGTGCCACAGGCATTGCCCCTGCACGATCTGTTTCCAACAAGCACAAGGCAGCAGGGAATTCAGCCCTGTTGTTCTCATAAGGAGAGCTTTTCCCTCGCCAAGATATTGTCTGTTCTCTTGCAGTACCACCACACTGCAGACTCAGCCTATGTCATTGTTCAAACATGTCTCAAAAACAGATCATTTTGTTCATTGGCCCAAATCTGAAAAGCTAGAGGGGAGGTGAGATGTGAGTCCAGCAGAAGAGAAACTACTCAAATTTTAAGCTAAATTCAAAACCTATTAAATTTGTGGGATCTTCAACATCTTTTCATTGTCATTTGGATTGTTTTAAAGCATAAAAATGTTATTTTGAAAGGAACAGTAAAAATTTCATTTGGGAAAATATTGAAATAAACACCTCATCGAAACAAGCCTTTTGATTTTAAAAATGTCATTGTAGAAATGTCAATAGTCAATATTTAAATGTTTTCCTGTTAATTTTTGATCTTTCCCCCATCAGATTAGTAAAATATGAATTTCTTTCTTCCCCTTAAATTCCCTGGGAGTTGTGGGGAAACAGAATCTTTTTAAAAAGCTTTTTGCAAAACATGAGCCAAATAATGTATTTTTATGCCTATTGATTTGCATCCTTCCTGGGTAAGCTGTAAAAATATCTGCTTTTTTTCCACAGAAATTCCTGTTCTGTGAGACGTACTGTGATATCCTTTATCCAAAATACTATTACTAATACCTTTATCTAAAAATGGTAATTTAATTTCTGTGAATCTTTCTTCCTGCCATAATGGAAAGCCCCTCAAGTATATTACCATGCCTGCTACTGTTTGCTGTATTGGTTCCACATGCTAATGTGATTTCCTGTAAGAGGAGATGAATATATTTGTTCTGAAGTGAAATCAGGAAAAAAAAAAGACAAAAGAAGAAGCTTGACCAGTGCTTTAAAGAGAGTACTCTCAATGGAAAATATAAAATTGGTTCAATAGTATGAGTGTTAGATGTAAAATCTTGCTCTAGCACAGACTCCAGACTTTCACTGGTATTCTGGCCAGTGACGGATGTTGTTTCTGCCACCTGTTTGGAGACAATTGTGCAACTGGGACTGTGGAATGACGTCCAGTTGCCTTTTTTAGAATATGAATAGGACTTTTGAAATTGGCTGTGCTGAGCAGTTTGGGGCTGAATCACTCTGTAGACTTGCCAGGGAAAGTGTTTAGCTGTTGGACATGAGCCAAAGCCGACTGAATCTCACAGCAAGGCTCTTTTTGGCTTCAGTAGGCTGTGGCTTAAGCTCTGTATGAATGGCAGTTTCTCTGGAATTTTCAAAAACCTTATAATTTTTAGTTTCTGACTTTCTTTTTCCAAGGTGTTTCACCTATGTTTGTTCAGTTTGAACCACCACTGCCTGGTTCTGCTCTTCCCTCCTCTGAAAGGGATATTAGGTTTGATGGTAACGTGGATGTTTCCTCATGAAAAAGTCAGGGGAAAGGAGCAATCTCAGAGCTCAGCTGGCTGAACTGCTCAGTACCCGCTGTCCACTTTTACTCACTTTTCATTTCTGAGTGTGTGCTATTCTGAAGTGCCTCAAATACTGTCAGACTCCAAGCTTTCTCAGACATGAGCATGTCATTTCCGTTCCTTCTGCTGCAATCACAATTGGATCCTGCAGGCACTTCCCATAACAGGCCTCAGCTATCAACGGCAGGAGTTTCAGTGTATTTCCCTTGCAAAGACTTTTGTTGCCAGATGGGAGTTGTTACTTGTTTATATCAGGCTGTGAGTAATGCCCTTTTGCTAGCACTGTACACAATGTTTTTGGGTTTTTTGACATTTATCCCTTCTGTTGTTAGACAATGTAAGCTTTGCAAGTTGCAAAGAGCAATCTTTTCCCCTCAGGTGTCCTTTTTTCTGCATTTTGCTCTTTTTTTTTTTTGACATCCTTTTCCCATTTTAAAGGTAAGAAGAATAGATGAAAATAGAAAAAATAACGAGCTTTCAGGCCTTTCCTAGTCTGCTACTCACTGCTGTGAATAGATGTTAAACATAGATTTGTGTGTCCACTTTCAGGCTTCTCAGATGCCATTTCTTTTGAGCCTCCTTTACATCTGTTATGGCACACTGCTATCATGCTATTTTCCTTGGTTTTGTGGGATGCAACCTAAATTGTACCAGCCCCAGCATTTCTGTTAAATGGTAGGATGAGCCCTTTCTCTGCAGACCTCACTCCATCATAATCCATATAATAAGACCTTAACTTGTGGGCCATTGAGCATGGCCTATGAGAAGAACACTTAAACCATACTCATTTTGAATACTGAATTTCAGTATTTGGTCCATCACCCTGAAGTCGTGCCTTGATAATGAAGATTGTCCATGATAACTTCAGCATCTCTTTCATTCTTTTTCATTTCACAGATTGATGAATTTTTTTTATCCTTCCATCTGCTTGCTTCCCAACTTTTTTCTGTGTTTTTATTCCAGCACTAAAGTTTGCTTTAGCATGACTGTATAGACGGTAAGGTACTATACATTGCTGGAATAGTGTCAAAACTGTGGAGACACCTTCAGAGCCAAATTATCCTACTTGTGCTACAATAATACATAGAAGATGGACAGCCCATGCCTACCACACTATTTCCTTGTGCTGCTTCTTGCACATAGGTATATAAAAGTCTGCTCCAATAGCCCACTAGGAGGAAATATCCCAATTTCACATGGTTCCTATGGATCAAGCTCCCTGTAGACCTGCTAAGAAGATGGCTGGTTTTGATCTTCCACACTGTCTAATGAAGAATTGCCTTTTTTGTAAGTTTACGGTCCTGTACACCTTTCCCACCAGAACTACATGCCCCATTGCAGTGAATTAGAACCTCCTGGAATGCTCTTTCTTGCTTCAGTTATATTTCACAAACCTCTTTAAAATAAGCCTTAACATTAAATATGTAGGTAACATCTGCACTGTGCATTCTATAATGACAAGATTTTTAGGAGAAACTTGTCAGAACTGCTGATCAGATCCTAATTTTATGGTTGTCCTTTTGTCTTTAGCCACTTCTTTGAAGTCTCCCCCCACTTAGGACTGTGGAAGGGCTTGCAAGAACATACAAAGAAACAGATGACTGTTGTTTAAGACTGTGCCTTCTCTCTAGAACTAATTCAGCCATGGAGAAAAATAAAGGGAAAATATGCCCTCAGGTACACTTTCCCCTATGCATATACTCCTGTCCCATGAAAATATTTATCTGTAAATTAGCAGCTTGATTTAGTCTTGTCTCTCAAGGTTATCTGGTTGCAGGGTATAGCGTGCACTTCACAGTAAGTGAAAAACAAGTTTAATCACTGGAATTCTGTTATTTTCATCTGCAATAAGATGCAAGATCAAGGTAACAAATTTTTTTGCCAGCTGGAGCTGCGGGGTAACAGGCTGCTGCTGGTTTTCCCTGTAGACAACAGTAAAGAACACATTTTGTGTCAAAGTAATTGCACTAACAGGTGCCGTTGAGCAACTGTGTTTTGGTTGCGACACTATTGTGGCTCATTGCTTACCACAAATGTTTATGTATAAAAAAATTCAGTTCTGCTTTTAAATTCCTATTCAACTGACAAGGAAGAATAGGGTAGACAATGGTGAAGCAATAACTACAGTTTAAAAGGGAGCAAGTCTCCTTCCCGTTTCTGGTGGGTGAATACCACTGCTCTATCACAAGTCCTTCCTCAGGTGTTTATCATAGCAACTGTAAACTGGCCTCCAGTGCTGGCAGCATTAAGACCTGTAAGAACTGGATGAGATTGTTGCAATGGGATACATGCTGATATGATTATGTCACATGTTTAGGGAATAATGTAATTTCATGCACCAAAGTCTCCTTGCTGGGGGCTCCATGTGCAGCGGGCGCTCTTCCTGCCTGCCTTCCTCATGTGCTCCACCACAGGGCTTGGCAGCTCCTGCTGCAGGAAGAGCAGTCGGTGTGGGGTGCAGCAAATGGAGGGCTGGCATCAGGGCACCTGGGAGCCCAGAGCATTTAGGGTGTACAGAAACAGTGATAAGCCCGGTGTAGGTTCCTCCTAGTCTTGTGAACCTGTGTAAGTTTACTTGCTGGAACCATCACCTGCTTTGTGCCAGGCTCAAGACAATGATTAATTTGAGATTTTCCAGGCTGTAGACAGCTGTGGAGAAGGGCACTTCAAAGAAATGCATGAGCTGAAATACCCCATGTCTGAGCTGAAAACCTTGTGTGAGATGTCCCAAGGGTGTGTTAACAGGATGTAGGGATATACACTGATGTAATAGGACAGATATAGGACCTCCTAAAGATGGATTCATCAAATCAAAATTTATCAATCTAAAAATGGGACATTTAGCTGTCTCCTTAGTGTCCACATAAAACCAATACACATCTCATACTGCCTAACCTAGATGTCTATATCAAAATTAGTGTGTATCTCTTTTTGGAAGCCAAACATTTATGGTTGCATCCTGCCAAATGCATGCAGTATAAAGACATCAGCTTCTCACAACAACACACTGTGAACAGTCCAGGGGCAGACCAGAAATCCAAAAGTGTTGTGCTTTTTTTTGTCCAGCACTTCCACTTCTCTTGATACATCTTGTGCTTATATTCTCCATGCATTGTTGCTCTGCCTTAGCAGAAGAAACCTTGAGGTTTCTTTCTGGCTCTTATTATGGGTAGGGGACTCCTGTGAGGACTGCAGTATTTGACAAGACCTCCTTCCCATACTTTCTTCAGCACCCATCGTTCCTGACTTTTCCTTCCTGAAGAATACTGTGTTTACTCACTTGTGGGGGTTCCTCCCAGTCCTGCTACTGCTCTCTTTCCTTCATCAACACACATTAGCCTTATTTTGCTGAGCTTTTAAATCTTTCCAGTTTCTTTTCTCTCTAAAGCCAATGATTCTTAATCCTCCTCAATACCTTTGTTTGCTGTTCATCATTGCTGCACTAAATGTACACATGCATGCTCTGAGACACTGCCAAGGCAAGTGTATGTACTGATACCCAAACTTCAGTGAATATTGTTTAAGATAATTCATGTTACTTCACATTTTCTGGGCTTGATGAGTGTTCACAATAATGAAGGAAGTCTGAACTGTAATTCTAAGTTTTGGCACCCTAAGACTTCTCTGTTCTCATTCCTTTCACCTTCAATTCCTTCTCTCTTTGACCAGTAATTTTCTCTTCTTTTGGATTGGTGTAATACCCACACTGTTACGCAGGTATCTTTTTGAATGAATTATTTTAGCTCAGTTTTAAAGATGGAACTGAGTGAATCCATGATTTCTTCATGTCACACTTGGTATCACCAGAAGAGGGGATGACAATTCTGTTTGAACCTAATGTTAAAGTAATGTCACAGAGACTTCCAGGAGGATTCATCCTGGCTCTGCCACAGGGTGCTGTGAAGCATTCCCATGTCCTTGGCTGTCCCACTCCCAGCCCCCTCATTTTCATGCTTGTGAAAATGAAAAATATTGTCGTGGTATGGGATGATGCTTTCAGTTAGGGTGATATTTGTAATTTGTTTTTCCAAGGAAGTATCCCTGCACTTTTGCTTACAGCTGTTTATATGCATGGCTCTGAAGGAATTCCCTTGTTCTTGTCTGCTTGGCACCTTTGCTGCCCTTAGAGCACTCTAGTGTGATGTGGTTACCATTGCTTGGTACTCTTCAGAACACAGCATTTTACGGTCTCTTCATCAAGTCCTTTTCTTACACAGTGTCCATGCTACAGGTATCGATAGCATTTGTATTTTTATTTCTTTTTCTTCCTTTTTTCCCCTTCCTTTAAACATCTCAATGAAACCGCCAAACCTGTCATGTGTTTCAACTGAATAGCCACAATATTGTGGTGCTGTGCAATACTTTCCCTTTCCTCTCTCCCTACCCCAGAGGTCATGTGCCCTTACACATCTAGAATGTGGCTGGAGACTCCTGGCAAAGACCGACATTGGTCTACTGATGGGAAACTGCTGAGAAAAGCTTTCCACCAGGACAAAACTACTGTATCCAAAGGGATACCAAGGGCATTACTTATCTCCTCATGTGTTTCTGGCAGAAGACATGCCTGACCAGTAAACTTCAGTGCTTTTGAAAGGGATTTCCTCTTTTGGGCTCTCTGAGTGATTTTGAGGCAACATCAGGCTAAGAAGACCTCTGCTATCTGACACAATTTTACTTGGTCATTTTTGGCATGTTTGATTGATCTTAAGATATTAATTTATGTATATAAGGCTAAAGTGAACAAAACATGGTACTGGATCTTTTTCTAGATCTTATGGCTGCTCTTGCTTTCGGTTTTGTAGAGGAAACCTAATAGCTTCAGATTGGGCTATTCTATTGAACTTCTAAAAACTGCCTTTCCCACTGTCAACTAGCATGAACTTGGGACCTGCCCTTCAGTGCCATTCTCAGGGCTGCAGATTTGCCCTGGGCACAGCAGTGAGGAGATCTCAGCTTGCAGTATCTGCATCTCCCCTCATCGAACTGAAAGCCAGTAAAGTTCACTAGACATTAAAAAAATCTAGATTTCCTGAAAAGCTTGTGTGGATAAAACTGGAGTCATGGAGTGACTAATGAAACTAGATGAGGAGAAAACATATAAATTTTATCATCTAACAGCAAATTTCATGAAAAGGATCTGAGGGATTATCTGAACGTGAAGCTTAAACTTGTGGGTTTTGAGACCGTACGAAATTAAAACAAAACCAACTGAACACACACAAAGAAGTGGGGATCATACACTTGGTGTAGAATAAGCTTTTTCAGTCCCTTATGGCATTTCCCCACCCCAAAAGGGCTTGTTCTCTGCGGCAGTGGGGCAGCAGCTGCCATCTCACTGCAGAGCACAACAGATGGTGAAAACTCTGCTCTGCTTTTGGTGAGTTTCTGGGCTTTCTTCTTTCTACTATTTACGAGGCATGGGAGGTGAAACAGCCGATGAAAAGGGAGCATTTTTATCCACCATTTTGTTAAGCACAATACCTACAATACCTGTTGTAACTCATCTGTTTTGTTGAAAATGCAGGTGAAGGACAAGAGGTGATTTATTTTGGTGAAGTCAGAGGGGAACTGTAACTTCCTGCAGCAGGAAACCACCATCTACAGAAAGAAGGTTGCAGGGTAACATCTGAGCTGGAGCTGGGACTATGGATGCTCAGAAGCAGCAGGAGGATGGAGAGGGAGGGAGCAAGGCTGATCTGGCTCTGGCATGAACTGCTGCTTTTGGGGAGGCATCAGCTCCGGGATGGGAGCAGGGCCGGGTAGGACATGAGTCACCTGTGGGAGAGGCTTCTTCAGCCAACCGGGCAGCAGGACACCCTTGGTGATCTCAGGTTGTTACCTGCTCTTCACTCCTGTGGAGGCAGCAGCAGCTGTCCCTGAACTTAATTCAGATACCAAAACTGTTTCAAATGGCACCATAGCACAGTGGTGCTCTCTGTCCCATTTCAGACCCTGGTGACAGGGCTGCTGTGTGCTCCCCTATGCCCACTGGCCCCACTGAGGATTTCTGTCACAACTGAAACTACTAGAGGGGAAGAATGCTCTTTTCTCCTTGGTAAAAAAAAAACAAACTAGGTAAACAGTATCACATTTACTCCCTCAAATAATAATTTAAAATTGTAAGTCCAGTGGAAAACAGCTTCTGTTACCAGGGGTTTCCCAGCTGAGTTAAAATCCATCCAAAGACTACTTTTTTGTGGGGAGGAGAGATCATCTCACATGCTCATGATTACTGGTCATATCTGTGATCAGATTACATAGGAAAAAAAAAGAGGTATCTCCACTGTGCGTGACTTGGCTGAGGCACCCCTGGGGCATCCCCTGTGTGCTGTGTATGTCCCCATCTGTGGGGCCGTGCAGCGTCTCTGGGAGTGGGGCACCTGTGCTCTGCAGGGATGGACGCTCTGTCTCTCCTTGGCAACAGCTCTGCCCGCTGAGGGGCTGCTGTTTGCTCTCAAATCCTGACCAGGTGGGTGCTGGTGGTAGAAGGGAAAAGAAGGAGGGGAGGGATGGTTTGCCCAAAAGAAGATGGTTACTGTTTAACTACACAAAATCATCTGCTGCACACCTTCATTTAAGAAGTCCACAGTTCTCCTGAAAGTGCTGTTGCTGGGAAGGGGAGAGGCTGCTTAGAGCCTGTTTCTCTTTTTAGCTGCAGAATGAACATTCACCATTCCCACTTGGAATTATTCCTTACCTGACACTGAGGAGAAATATTTATTTCCCTTGGCCCTGGACCAGCACATGTGGCAGTTACTTTTGCAGCCCCTTCCAAAATTTCCTTGGATGAAGCAGGACTTGACCCTTACTCAGGAGTGGGTCAGCACTTTTTAGACCTGTTCTTTAACTCAAAGGCTTTTTCCTGTCAGAAGATATTTTCTGGCCAACATTTCCACTTGCAGTCTGGAAAAATAAATGGATAGTTTCAACATTTTTCTTGTGTCTCCCCACACCCATAAGATTTTAAAAATTCAACTCCCAGTCAGGAACTATTGAGATACTTAATGTTTACACAGATATTTTCCTATCAGTGTCCTTTCCAGTGGTTTATTCCCACAAATTGTCTGCTTTCATTGTTGTGCAGGGTAGGAACACAAGCTGACAGTCAGCAGTCTGACAGTAAAACATCAACTGGAGCAGTAACAACCAGGTAACCTGGCATGATGCAATCCATAGAAATCCCTCTGAGATCTTAGCTTGGGGCTGGGCAGAGAGGTGAATAGCAGATGTACCTTCATGATATTTAAAATACAGATGACATTTAAGATTTTAACTGTTTTCTTAAACTGATCTAATCTGATATTATGTTCTCTAAATTTTAAATTCAGAACAAAGACATCCCTGAGCTCGGAAGAAACAAATAGTTTTCCCATTAAATTCTGGAAGTGATGGGTACTTCAGGGTTTTTTTATTGGTACAGGTACAGTCTGCTCACCCCTCCTTCTCCCTCCTCTCCTGCCAGGTCTGCAGTTACGGAGAGTGATGCCAGGTTGATATGGAAGGTCTGTGCTCATGGGCAGTGACAATGCGTTAGAAGGAAAGCTGGGAGGGTCTGAAAGTCAGCACTGCTCTGGAAATTAAAAGTTGATGGGCTATGACTGTAGCTGGATTATGGTTCTTCCTGAAAACTGAGAAAGTGGAAAGTGATAAACACAGTTGTTAATTTCCTGAGAAAGAGGGAGGAGGTTTACATTTCTATACTTACGGATGTGGAGAAAAAAGTTCATTTGAAGTATGTGAATATCCAGCAAAACCTTTTTCCCTTCACTCATGCTAGTTCTCCTGCTAGCACGGCGGGAACTATTTGTCCCAGGTTCCGAGTGGGAAGAAATTGCACATAGTGTTGTTCAGGGCATTGGTGCTCAGATTTGCTCCCAGCAGAATCGATGGGGTTGATGTTGTTATGAAAGCAGCAGTGAGGCTGGCTGCTTCTCATCAGGTACATCATGATACAGAAATCATGAAGAAGTCACATTTTCTCTTCTTACACAAGAGACAGTGGCAATCACATTTTGTTCCTTGCCTTTCTTTTAGCACAGCTTTTCTTTAACTCTTCAACTTTACTCAGCTCTTTGACAGCTAGTTCATTTTTGATAAATAAAACACCATTTTTACCCTGATCAAGTCAATTTTCTATACTGATTGCTGGGCTTAAAATGCTACAGGTCTCTGCATGAATCACAAGGAGACAGAAGACATCTCAGATTTCATGGCTGTTTACAGTAGGGCTAATATCAAATCCTTTAGCCAGCAAAACACATTAGCTCAAAACTCAGAGGACTAGAAAAAATTACTTTGCTTGATTAACTTTAAGCTGACATGTCTGAAAACATCAAACAAGGATCAGTCTGCTTTTGAAATTTGTTTCCAGTTATAGAACATGACCTTCTGGATTCCCAGCAGCATCACATCCTAACTGAAAAGAGCTGCACTTTCCTCTCACCACAAAGGTGCCCCCACAGACTCTGCTGTGCTGGATAAAACCACTGGAGACCCCTGCTGAAGTCCTCCATCCATGTTAAGAGGTATGGGGAATCAGAATGATCGGGTGAAGATGTAGAGCACAAACCCAGTGAGGAGCAGGTGAGGGAGCTGCAGGGGTTTAGCCTGGAGAAGGGGAGAATCAGGGGACACCCTATCACTCTCTACAGTTACCTGAAAGGAGGTTGTGGCCAGGTGGGGGTCAGTCTTTTCTTGCAAGAGACAAGCAACAGAACAAGAGGAAATGGCCTCAAGTTGCACTAGGGAGGTTTGGATTGGAGATTAGGAAAAATCTCTTCACCAAAAGGGTTGTCAAGCACTGGAACAGGCTGCCCAGGGAAGTGGTCGAGTCACCATCTCTGGAGGTACATTGAAGAAGTGGTAGATTTGGTGCTTAGGGACATGGTTTTTGGAGCACTCAGCAGTGTGAGTTTAACAGTTGCCCTTGATAGTTTTAAAGTTCTTTTCCAATATAAGCAGTTCTATGATTTTTTTTTTTTTTGATTTTATAATTCTATCTCCTTGTCCCCCTACATCCAACTCTTTCAGCAGCAGACTCACCCAGTAGAGAAAAGCTGTACTTGAGGTGAAGGATATTCCTTCAGCAGGCATTATCTTGGCAATAGAATTGTCTGCACTGTCCCCAAATATGGGATTTTTCAAATGGATTTTCAGGATATTCTGGCAGAGTTTCTCTTTGCACAGCAAAAGCCAAAACTTGTACTATTTACACAGTAGACAGGTAGTGAGTGGCCTTGTCTGAGCCACAACAATGGCAAAGCACAGACCTGCTGGCCCAGGCAGACTTTTAAACCAAACTGTGAGACACCATTCCTCCACGGTTTTTTTCTCACTGCTGTCTTCATGTGAGAAGATGCAGTCCTCTAGCATGAGAGCTGGCAAGACATCTCTGCCAGATGTAGAGCACTGAGTATGGAAACAATGAAGGTCCAAGGTCCCAGCACAGAAGGGGGAAGAAAGATTTTCCTGCAAGATTTCATTTACATATTTTGGGCTTGCTTAGGGTCTCAGTAGGGAAGGTAGGAGGCAAGCTGTTATGTGAGAAGAAGGTAGGAAAGGAAATAACAAACCTAAAATGATTAGGTGTTTCTTTCTGGGACTATGAAACAGAACTGTGCTGATTTAAAGTGGATAATCTCTCCAGCCTGCATAGCACTTTCAAACGGGTGATTTTAGCTCATACAGATTTTAGCAGATGTCATATAAAGAGTCAAGTAATATAAAGTCATATAAAGAAGCAAGGACCAAGAATATTCCAGCAGTTTACACACTATAGAACAAGCATCCAGTGTTTTGGGTTTTTTTTTAAACTGAGTATTCTGTGTGTTTATTTTTCATTCCCTTTAGCAAAAGTATCAATGAAGAGAATTTCAGAACCAGGCATGAATACACTTCTCTCAGACCCTTACGAGTGATATACTAGTATTTACCCAGTCAGGATAACCAGGTCAATTGTTGTTGGCACAAATCCATAAACATCAGTTCCTCTGTCTGGCAAATGCTGTTTTTGTAGCAATCGTCGGGACTGCTGTCTAGTCCACTTCCAAAACATCCTGATAGAAAACAAGGAGCAGATTTAGCAAAACAGTCAAGTCCACGTAGAGCAAAAGCAGTCATCTGAGGCAGGTGATTTCCATACAAATATGAAGTAGTCCAGTGAACTGCTAAAAATATCTGCAAACCAAACATATAACTCCAGTTTACAATAGGTAGAATTTTCTCCAATATCAGAATTTAAAAGTGGGACCTATTGTTCATTGACAGCAATCTTCAGCACACAGGGAATTTTCATCCTATGAGCTGCTTTGGTTTTGCCCTTATGCTTCAAAATTATCTGCCAAACTTAGCTATAACATCCAATACTTGAATGGAGTATCTTTGGTAGCAGTTACGTGGAATATAACCTATTTATATGTTGTGTGGGGTGACAGCTCATGAGTTACAAGAAGTGCAATGCCTAATGCCATTAATTCTCAACAGATTAGTGGGGTTACTTTTATAATCAATTTATAATCTTTATACAGATAGCAATAAAAAACAAGACTAAGTTGTCACCAAGCTTACGAGGATGTCTGCTTTAAACTTTAGTCTTGAAAAGCAAGCAGACCTTGTTTAAAGTAACGTGGTGTGCTCCAGACAACCAAGAAAATGCTACAAAATTAAGATTTCTAAGATACTTTGTAAACTTTTCCCCCTGAAAACTGTTACCACATTTTACGTGCTAAAAATTGTCAGAGAATGAGCTAAATCTATATTCCAAGGACTGGAAAAAGGGCTGGATTGCATTTTAATTTTAGGCATGATGTAAAAATATGCTTGAGTTCTGTATTTGCACTAGTAATTTAATAATTTAAATCATGCTTACATGATGCTGAACTAGAAAATGGTCATTACAACTCAGGAAAAGCATCTTGGAGTTGCTATTGCCAAAATAAACTCAGTGTGCAGCATGGACAAATAAGCCCAAAAAAATCTTGGGCACCATCAGGAAGGATGTTGAGAACAGGAGATGCTTTATTTTCTCCTATTTGAAATCTCACGTGTCCTCATCTTGAGTGTCGTGTGAAGTCCTGGTCTCTCATCTCAAGGAGGATTTAGTGAAGGTGGAAAAGGGCAGCTACAACGTTCAAGAGGGTAGAGCAGCTGCCTTAAGAGAAGAGATTAAATATCTGGGACTGTTTAGTTCAGAAAACAGAAGGTTTTGTGATAAAATGAAGATGGTGGATACATTGAGTTGGCCTGTGCTACTTGATCAAATAAGCAGAGGATCAACTTAAAGTTAGCAAAAGGAAAGATTCCTTTTTTCATTGGTCATCAAACTTCTGGAACTTGCTGCAGATGTTACAGCAGATCAGAAAGCGATAAAACACACCTGTGAATACTAAAGATAACAGGCAATGAGGTGCCCTCCAACACCCCCAGAAAGGGTAATGGAGTGAAGAATGTGTCCTTGCTCACAAGCACTCCCCAAATCGCATCTGTTTTCTCATTGTTGAAAAAGAATACCAGGCAGCATGGGCCAGTGGTCTGACTCAGTAGGCACTAGTTGCATTTTATGCTGTACAGCTGCTCCCTGTGCTGGAGAGGATTTTAGTGCTAGCTCTGCCATGCTTTTCTAAAAATGAGAGCAAACAAGCTGTGTGCAGTGTGACAGGATGGGTTACTGAAATAGTAGCTGGAACTTTTCCCTCCAGGAAAGGCAAACATTCCTGGAAACGCTTAGAAATTTTTACTAGCAACACATTTTCCCCCATTTTCTCACCATTGTTTTGAAACAATAAGGAGTGATACACAGACCATCCAAATGTAAGGAAAGAGGTGTTACAATACCATATGTGTCCATAAAATACAGATAAAAGTGTAACCTGTATGAGTAGACAAGTCCTTGTAGAGTATATTCTTTCCTGTTCTCTTTTCGCATTTCGTGTATCTGTCTCAATTTTAGTAGGTTAACAGTACTCTGTAAGTCCTTAGTTTTCATTTGTCATCTTTTGTAAAAGCCATCCAGTCTCATCTCCCTGAGTCCCAAAGCAGCTTTCCAGAAGGTTGTTGCCTATCCATGACATGAGATGAAGAGTGGAGCTTGAAGAGCGAAGAAGCCCAGCACACAAGTACCTGTTAAAATCCTCACTGCTCAAATATGTCTCCTGATAGCATTTCCAGACCTTTATCCTTGAACTTCATGTTGTCAAAATTGAAGAGACTCTTTGTTTCTGGACATAGAAATTCACACTATCCTGTTGTATGAGTCCTGCAGGCAGCACAGGAGCTTCTAGAGTGTGAATTGTCTGCTTACAGGCTTTTTTTCATGCAGGAGGTGCACACAGTCATTTCCAATTTTTTTCTCTCATGCACACTGTAGCACTTATTAAATGGAGGATGATCATTATAGAATTTTCTCTCTGCTGCCTCATAAATAATAAATAATAAACAAAGATGTGTGAAGCTAGGCATGAAGGATATTGGTGGTTTGCCATTTATCTTTCAAGCAGCAGCCAGATATCTCCTGCCAGTTGTGCATTTTACCAGGTAAATTTTGTGGTTGTCTTATTGGATATTCTGTGTGTTTGTTCGCATACATGTGGGGACCCCTAAGCTCATTTCAGGTGGGATGCATGTGGTTTTGCAGACAGAGACCAGCTGAAGGTGAGACAGTGAGCTGCTAGTGCAGATAACCTGGATTCTTAATGTTTGCTCTGTTTTTCCAGACCTTTGCCAAAGACCCTTGATTTTTCAACTTTCTATTTCCAGCCTGTTGACAAGTACTATTCAACCCTTTCTCTCACAGTAGAAACCTAGAGCTATGAATCTGCATGCTCTTACTCCCAGCTGCAAATGTCCTTACATAGTCTATGGTTCACTGATGTAGAAGTTGTAGTCTATGGTCTGTGTCTATGCAGTAAAGAAATATTTGAGAAATTAGGTTCAAAAGAAAACATTTCACACTTCTGACCCAAAGCTGTCCCAAAAATAAAAGTTGTATTCATAAAGGCTGGACCTTCATATATGAAATTTCTGAAGGTATTCACTCCTGTGGTGGAAGACAGCAGGTGACCCACAAATTAAAATAAAGTCACAAACCGCTACAGTGTTCTTCCTGTTTGGCTTTTTTTTTTGGTTTGGTTTGATTTTTTCATTGTTTTAGTTGCTGCTAAACAAGCCATTAAATCGTTTGGGTTTTTTTGTAATATATTAGATGTTGACAGATTAATAGACATAGTTACTCTGTCAGTGGCATGGGGAAGTAGAGCTTTCTGGAAGCCCTCGGCAGAGCTCGTGCCCACAAACATTACTGAAACTGTTCTCTAGGCTTCCCTACTAGCTGAGAAGGAGAATAGTAACAGGACTGTAAGGTCTATGTCCATGCAGAGCAGCTGTCAAAGTGTCATATTATGTTTTACATATTTACTAGGTAGTTCTGCCGAGAGCTGGCACACTGAGGAGATAAATCTGCAATTCTTGGAGCAGTGCAAGACAGTGGCCTTGCAGAAAAGATCTCCAAGGGGGGCTTGGGGATGAAGTGGGGCTGCAGCCCTTTGCTTTCCAGGCACAGAATGCTTTTCACAGGGATGTTCATGTCACACGGAGGTAGTTGAGAATGCGATACAGTCTCTGCTGGTGCACGAGCTGAACTTGTTTTCTGTTTGGCCAGCTCCTACCTTGGGACATATCTTTGAACATGCTGTCTTAAACTGCAGTAGATCCAATGAATGCAGAATCTGGCCACCTGGATGCTTCAGGTGAGATTTATCCCTGAGCAAAGCTAATAGAAATCTTAGACTTATGCCTTTCTTTGGAAATTCACTGGGGCTTTGCAAAGCCAGCTCAAGGCTTCTCGGCAATGATGCCCAAAATATAATAATAATAATGCAAAAAAATTTCTTGTGGGGAGTGCTGTGGAGAGTCAGCTTGCTGCTCTCACTGCTGCCAGGAGGACAAGGGATGGCTGTACCTGCTTCTGAAAGACATCCTCCTAGTCTTCCTACTTTGCTTTGCAAAAGTAGCAGGCACAGCTGTCTGTGGCACAGCTGAAGCTGCCAAGGATGTTTTGTTGCTTCCCACAGTATTGTGAGGCTTTGTTCATAGTTGGAGTTCACTGGGGTGCTCAGGCTTAGAGACAGAAATTCTTCCTAGGGTCTGTTTAATCCTGGCTATGTACAGGTGCTCATTCCACATCATCTGTGGAAGGTTTTTACAGCACTGAGGTTTATTTGCCTTTTTGAGCTTGGTTTTCATTGTTTCTCAGAAGTGTCCTTTTCTCTTTAGGTTTGTCATTTGGCAAAATGATTCATGACCACTGTCTGTGTGGGTACAAGGACTGGACCACAATTTGCAATTTCTGAGCTCATTTCCATCACGATGCCACAGATTTTATGCGTAGCTTTAGGAAGTTACTTAGCTCACCAAGGCATCACTTCCCCACTTGCATGTAGCTTTCCACTTTAGGGGAGATTGCTACTGTAGCTCAACTTAGATGTGAATGTCTAACAGCAGAAATCATGACCCTCTGGTTACTCAAATTACAGTTTGAAAAATAATGTTCTTGTTAATGATTGTGTAAAATTTCAAGCAGTTGAAAAGCAAAGGTCAGGATGCAGCTTTAGGTGCAGGCTTTGTGCAAGCACTAATTGCTTCACTGGAAAGTGTTAACAGCTCCAGTAGGTTTGTCCCTCAGCTTCCTTCCCAGTCAAACCCTGGAAGTTTGAACCAGCCCACTGCAATGCAAGCTGCTGACAGAATAGCAATAGTGTGTCTGTCCCTCCTTGCCAAGACCAATTAGATTCAAATGTTGCGAACATTTCCAAGAGAATTAACATGCTGGCACTAAGCAGGGGTTCACAAGAATTGCACGGATGCAGCTGGGGCTTTTTTAAGTGCCATGGCAAAGTAGGCATGTGGCAATGCGGTAGGAGAAGGCTGGCATTCTGGGCCACATGACACCGGGAGCCACTGGAAGAAACGTCTGTGGCAATGTGCCAGACTGGTGGTGTTGAACCTGCTAGATAAGATGTCTGCAGTTTGCCAAGATGCCCTGTTTCCTTCTCACTTTGTTTGTTTACTTTTCCTCTCTGCTGGATGGATCTGGCTCTCGCTGCCTCTTCCCTTCCCTGGCAGTGAAGTCCATACTCTTGGCACACGCTGCCCACAAGTCAGAGGTGGTTTGTCCCTCTGCAGCTGGTGGCAGGGAAATTGTTGGCCCTCAGCAATGCCATCCCAAGTGCATCCTCCTTTTAGCATCTTCAGCAAAGTGCACGCTGCATGTGTGGAGCAATCAAGTGTGTGTCCCCAGGGAAGAGATGAGGACCCATACAGGCACGGGCTTCAAGTGGAAGTCATCATCCTGGCTCAAAAATCCCTGCTTATTAACTACACCTTTGGGTCCTGGTGTTGTTTGTGTGGATGCAGTGCAAAATCCCACTCATGAACACCAGCACCAGGTCAATCTCCGGCCTTTCTGGAAAGAAGATGGAGCCCATCTCACTCAAGTCTTTGTGTCTACAAATCGAACTTAGAGGGTTTGGACCATGGTGATTTTTTTCTGACCCAGAGAAGGCTGATCTGGGGGAAAATGCACAGTCTTCAAGATATAAAGCAACATCTTGCTTTCAATACTTTTGATGGAGGGAAGGAGTGAGGATTCATAGCTAACAAAATATTACTAACATCTCAATTTTGAGGGACACTTTCCTTTAATGGATTCCAAATCACTCCACAAATGAGTTTGTGGAAATTTATAAGTAGGGAGATCTGTATGAACAAGGAGAGACAAGATCAGAGTTCTTTTGAAACTTACTGCATGTGCCCCTACTGATCCATTGGTGGGAAAAAAAGTCAATATTTAAGCATTTGGCACTGAAAAGCCTCTCTAGAAAGATTATAGATTTTGCCAATATTTTCAAAAATGCCTGCTTTTTTGGGATTTCACAGTTCTGTCTAAATCCAATGTCTAGTGTGAGCAATGCTTTAAGAATCCTGACTTTCAAAAACTTCTTACATTCATTCTCTGAAAACATCTGTTTTGTTGTCAGATGTGCAAAAGTGTGGAAAACAACCCTTTTTGACTAATACTTTGAAAGTGTCCTCAGACTGGGCAAGGCATTGCTGATAAAGTGTGATCTGTAAAGCAGCAAGAACAAATCAAGATAATATTCTACTTCACTTTTTATGAGCGGTATGATGAGTAGCTAGAAGCAAAATAAACCATAGAATTATGCCTCAATGGCATGAGAAATGTTGCCCCAAGGAAATCAAAAGCTGCACACAATTGTAAGTGTTAATCCCACCTTAGACACTGAAAAGACCCTTGAGTTTCCCTTTGGCAGAGCTTGGGTTTCTAGAGGAGTTTTTGTGTGTGCACAGTGGTGCCCTGGTAGACATATGCGGATCTGTGCCCTGCCTGTACCTGCTCGGCAGGAATGTAAATCAGAGATGCTACCCCTTTTAGCAGCTTGATCTCTTGAAATCACCCAAGGAGAAATCATAAGAGTGTTTCTTATGCCAGTACACTTGTTGCAGTCTGTATTTTCTGCGTTGGCATGGCAAGCCGCAGACCCTCCCGGAGAGCGCAGCGGGGCTGCCTCGGGGAGAGCGGCTGTCCCGCTCCCCGCAGCCCTTCCGGGCGGCCCCGCACTGCTCCGGCTGTCGGCTCCACAACACGGCAGTGACAGAGGAGGCGAGAAGGGTCTCCACGTGGGGACCACAGAAGAACTTTAGTCACAGAGTGACCTGCAGGTTCCCAGAGGCAGAGAGCCGAAATGGCATGGAGTCTGGGGTTTTATATGGGGACGAGGGGGGCAGAGAGAGCACATGGACTGATGGTCTCAGGGCGCAGGGGCAGTACATGGACAGAGTTGGGGTACCAGAACCAATAGGGAAAACCCAAGGGAGTGGCCAGGACTAGGGGCAGGGAAGGCAGAGCAATGTGGGAAGGGCAGGCATTTAGTAAGAAAAGGAGTGGAGAAGTGCGCGCTGTATGTCCATGTTTTGTGGCAGAGAAAGGAAATGGTGCTCTTTGCAAGTGAGCCCAAGAACAGAGAATAAACTCCTTGTGACTCAGAGAAATGAGAAGTAACATAAAGCAAAGGTTAAATCTGCAAAAGTGTCATTCATTCACTCTACAGCAAATGAGGCTAGGGATTCCCTGAGCAAAAGCACCCAAGACAGATGACGTGACTGCAATCATGTATGTTGGCATTTGTCTTGCCTGATTAAAGCTCTCATGCTATCCACATAGTCCAAAAATTGATATGGAAAGGTCAGATACATTGCAGAGCTGAGAAGAGAGCAACTCTGAGGCACTGCAGCACGTTGCAAATGCTTACCAGACCAAAAACTGCACAGGGTTCCTGGGGAGCCCATCTCATCAAACCCATTTAGTGCTTACTTGGTGCTGACATGCTGGTTTTTGTTGTTTGAACTGTGTCCTAACATCCTAAGGAAGGCTATGAGAGAGGACTTCTATAACCCATATCTGGTTTTGGTTTCTGTCTCATTTTGAAGGACCTCTGATTTTCTTCTGACTGACCCTCAGTTTCTCCTTAATTAAAGAGTTGTCACTGTACATGTGTGCGTGTCTATCACAAGACTTAAATCACTCTTTGGAAAGAACCTTTATATTTCTTCCTTTCTCTGGAAGAGCCAAAAAACTATCAGGTGGTACACCTCTTTGGCAGTAGGAACAGTGCAGCTGCCAGCTGCTGTTCCACAGCTGTGGATTTCTCAACCATACCAGTGCTATAGTAATTATTAAAATGACATATACAGGTATACAGCATCCATTGTTTACTTTTCAAGTCCAGCGTTGAGTAAACTCAGTACTGACCATGTTAAAAGTGCATGGACTCTGCTGACCTTTGCCTCTACCACTTGGGAATGCAGTGTACTTAATTATTGTTATTATTTCAACGGAGGGTTTGATCAATGCAGGATTAGTGAGAAAAGTCACATGTATATTCGTGGGCATAAAACCCTGTTCCTATTCCTTCAAAAGCACAAGAACACGATTTCCTCATGGTGGGAATCCCAACATTTTTAGAATTACAGGCAGGGTTAAACCCTGCACTAGGTCAGACAATGAAATTCAATAGTAAAATCCAATAAACAGTTAAACATTTTCAGGTGTGGGATCTAAGTTCTCTGTGCACTAGTGAAACACTCTGTTTTTGAGAGGGCTGGGGAGGAGGAGAAAGCACATGTGGCTTTGTTTCTTCAGTGCTGCCACATGACAAGAAGTGGCTTACTTTACCCTGTCAGGTGGAGAGCAGGTGGTGTAAGTGATACAGCAGAACAGCTGATTCCATGAAATGCATCTCAAAATCAGTTTAACAACCCAAGACAAGCACAGCCTGTGGTTTAATGACAGCTGGGTGAAGGTTTGCACTGTACTGATAACATCCTGTGACTCTGTGCTGGTGGTGTGGTGTGTGCACACGTACTCCTTTGCAGCCAGTAACTTCTCGACAGATTTTCACACTGGTTGATTTGGCTTGTTATTTAACACGTTTATTTTCCTCTTCCTGCCATGGCTTTATTTTTGTTGCTGTTTCAGTAGTAAAACAGTCCCTGATATTCTCAGAAATTCTTCATAACGCTGCTAATGTTTTGATTGAAGTTTTGCTGAAATCGGTTTTGCTGTGATTTTTTAAAATGTCACATCTGTTCTCAAAGAGCAGTTACTTCATTGGTGTACACTGCTGGATTGGATCCAGTACCTACGCACATATTAGCAAGGTGCAAAGCTGCACGGGTTGTCAGAATATACTTGAAAAAGAAATGGGAGCTCAGCTTCCTGTGGCAGAAAGGTGACAAGCTCTGCTGATGTGGGAGGTGGCACAGCAGGGTAATACCCAGGGCAAATCAAACACACAGGCCCTGCTGAGTGCTGCAAAACATGGGCAGAAGCCAAGGAAGATTTCTTTGCGGTGGAAGAAGTCCTGCTTTTGGAGACCATTCAATCTGAATAAGAACAAAATCAATAATATTGACATCTCCTATAATTTGTCTGGTATGTTCTCATGCCCATCCGAATTCTTATGCACAGGTAAACACACATAAAAGTATATAAATATTATAGATTTTAAATAAATAAAATAAAAATCTAAATATAAAAATACTATATATTTTATATATAACATACAAATAGTATACCCCAGTTTTTCCATAACGGCTTTGTAATAGATAGCAATTTACTTAATCAGTGAGATCATACATCATTCCCATTTCATGGCCTGGGGAACAGAGAAACAGAAATAAAATGGCTTGACATAGAGGCCAGAGGTTCAGTGGCAAAACCCTGCATAGAATTTAAGTTTCATTTGCTGTAGCCCAGTAGTCTGTTTGCTAGGAATTTTTGCCTCCATATTTTGCAGTATGAAAATGTAAAATTATGGAGCAATGTTATTAAAATAACAGAAATAACTCAAAAGAAAAATAGTAGACAAATGTAAAAAAACTGGAAGTAAACTATTTTCTAAGTAGACATACAAAATGATCTATTCAATTGTTACTGTCACTTTCCACTTTACTTGTTTTTCCTAAAACAGTATCTGATCTACATTCCTGCGTTTACTTTCAGTACTAACAGACTCGTATTTTTCCAATTAAAAAAAACCAAAAAAACCAACAAACCCAAAACCAAACCCTTGAAATTTTTGACTCACTTCAGTTGCTCTAGGAGAGTGAAAGGAAAACATGAAAATACAGCACTTGAAAGGCCAGTTGTTTTGGGGGTTTTATTTTATTTTTTCGTTGTTTTTTCCCTTTCACTTGGTGCACTTTACAAATGTGCTGTAGGCTCAGTTCATATTAAGAACACATCTTATCTGACAAATAGTAACTGATGCTATATGATTTAAAAGTCTCCTCCATCACACAGAAATTAAAATCCTCTCTCCAGGGACTTTCCTCAAAGCATGAAGCAGAACCCTTCTCCACATTTAAAGCATTTTGTTGTGTGAGAAATGACAATGAGCCATAAAATCTGGAGGGAAATGATTACTGAACACAAACATATGCCCCAAACGCGTGGAGGCTGTCAGCTGTACTTCAGGCCGGGGAGATGAGGGTCTTGATCTTGTCCGGATGGAGGGCAGTTTAAAGAGATGTTGCTAAGAGAGTGCTCAGGCCCTGAAAGCCTGTTTTCAAAATAGCAGCAGCAGATGCAGCAGTCAACCATGTGAAGGTGCCAGCTTGTTTTCTTTGCAAATGCACGTCTTATTGTCCCTTTACTACCCTGGCATGCTCTTTTCTTGAAAGTGATGAGAATAATTGTCTCCACTATTATGTATAAAAATGGCATAAAAAGAAGATAAAGGTTGCCTACTCAGGCACTCAGAAGTTAAAAAATAATGGGATTACTGTTGCCTTGACAACATTGCTCTTGCTTTTCCCTGCCCCCAGTTTCATTCTTGGAAATGGCTAAAACACTTTGCTGAAACTCTATCAAACAATTAAATAAAATATTCAGTTGTGGGGAGACACATAGCATCAAAAACTTCCTCTTGCTTTCCCTAGAATCTGACAAAATTCTAGCCAGCTGAAAAATACGATTTTATGATGAGAAGGATCAGATATTGCCTCATACCTTGATGGCACTTGTAGCTCCACCTGCATTTTCTCATTTAATTTAATTTAGTTTAATTGACACGAATCTCTGAAGACCACATTTGATGTGCACCTCTTTGTGCTGCAAGAGGTAAGACCATGTAAGCAGCAACACAGGGACCTCAGTTCCTTTCAGCTAACCAAGGAGGGTGGGCTTCCCACCTCGGTAAAGTGGAGACTAAGTGGGTTTGAAGTGGGATGAAATGATGCTGGAGGCAATGCTTTGGTGTTTTTAGCACTGTGCATCATGCTTGGATGACCCAAATTCAACCGAAATTGATGTGTCTAGCCAAAGGAAAGAACTCTGCCCCTCTGGAGAGCATTAGAGGGTCTGCAGAGGTCCTGAGCTGACAGCCCCTGCAGGCAGGTGACAGTGCCTGGTGACATCAGGTTCCTCTCCAGCTGAGCTCTGGATGAGGTCAGGCAAGAGACTGATAAATGGCCCTGCCTTGTCAACACTGCTGTCACCGGTGCTGTTATCACCCAGCAAATGGCACCGTGAAGGAATTTGTATTCTTGCCCTCTCCAAACCTGGAGAGCAAATGGGAACAGGAGCTGTGGAGGTGACTGTGTTTGCTCATACCACTTACATTCTCCTGCAAAGAAGCTCAGTGTTTGGTTTGTAACCAAAGGGTCTTTGTAGATGATTATAAAATATTATGCCGTGGTTCATTCTTCATGCTAATTGAATTTATGATGAAGTTTCTTTCAAAGAAGGTACAGAACATTTCAGCACACGCTGGCATGGCTGAAACATTAGCAAACCACTGACCTGGTGCAAAGCCCAGAAATACCATTATGTTCCTTTCCTGACATCTGATCCAACAGGGCATCCAAAATTGTAAGGTAAAGTAGCATGCATAGGGGCTGGAAGTGGACCCAGCTGACCAGCACAGTCTGTGACAATTGATCTGACAGCACTGTGATGAGGGGGAGGACTGTGGTTTATTTAAAAACTGATTTCTCTGGGGGGAAAGAAAAGCATCACTAAATTTGCATTTAATGACACGTATTTTAAAACCAAAACAATTACAGCTGCATTAATTTTTCTTCCTTTTCTTTTGCTTGGAGCATGTTCAGCCCTTGCTTGTTGCTTAGGATTCCTGCTGAATACCTTTCTGGCTCAAATCAGAGCCCTCTGGCAGGCAGCTCCTCCACTGGCTCTGTGCACAGCCAGCATCATTAGTGGCGTTTCATCAGCACAGAGACTGGTCCATCAGGCCTATCAAGTCCTGCTCTGCAATCTGTACTCAGCTAAGGGGTACCAATGATTGGCCCCACAGGTCCTGGCTGATGTGAATCTGAAGTCACAAGCAGAGTCATCCATGAGTGACTCATGTGAGGTGACTGTGTGGCTCATTCCGGTGTTGGGAGTGCTGGGTGATGCAGCTGCCCCTGACCTCACACAGAGGACGAAGGCCTTCTGGTTCAAAAGCTTCTTCTTCAGCTAGATATTTTGCTAATTTGTCAATCTCAGTATCTGGTAATAGGTGTTTACTCTGAAGGGAGGACACCTAAAGGAATTTGATATGTCTTGTTTCTGCAGCTCTGAATCAATCCCTTTTTTTCAGGGAGCTTTTGTCAGCACTAACTAGTACTTCGAAAATCTAAAATCCTTGGATCAGTTATGCATGGATGCAAGGCAATCAAACACCATATTTCCCACTGGTGACTATCCATCCCCAATCCCTGCCCCTCTCATGCACTCATGTAAAAAAAAAGACAGTGTTCTGCTTTCTAAGCAAAGCATTAAAGAGTGCTCCTATATGTTCCAAACACTTTATTTATAAATATGGAAGTGAGCAGTATTATTAAGGTCAGATTGCAACTTGTGTAATATGGGGGGGCAACCTCAGCAGAGCACTCCAAATGTAAGGCAGCTAAAGATCTGGCCTATAAATTGGTGGTTAATAAATACAGAATAACAGGTTTAAGAGCACCAGACTACCAACAACTGCTATAAAGTGGAACTGGTTGTTCAAAATCCTCCAAATACATTAATGTGCTGCTTTGCATTTTATTGCAGAGATGGATGATTGGTCCTGCTGGCCAAAACCCAATTCTTACCACAAAGGAGAATGATCTGCAGCTGAATTACCTCTGATGTTGGTATTCCATATTCCTTTCCACACGGTGACCATTTTGAAAGCATAATGCAGTTTGGTCATGCATGACAACAATTTTTGCAGCAGAATAACACGTGAAAAATCTAAATCATGCTGGAGATTTGAAAGGAAAATCCATTTGATTAGGATATATGACCTGGGAAATGCTCTCTCTGTTGTATTTCACATCAATAAAAGCTTCTCTTGATTTGATTTGTGTGTAGCGAAGCTTCACTGGCGAGATTACAGGAAGTCTTGCTGCAGAATTGAAGCTGAGACATAGGTAGTAGATCTATAAGGGTGGATAAGCATTTTCAACCAAAATATTATTGAAAAAATAGTTGGATTTGCTAAAATTATTTTCCTCAGCCGTGACTTCTGTCAGGGAGAACTACAGGGTAGCATTTAAGGCACTCAGCAGCACTAAATACCACCACGAAGCAAAACACTGTGTACACTGAAGGAGAAAAAAAAAATGACCTGGTTAAAATTTGGGCAGAAAAACAGGTGTCATATCCTGCTTTTCTGAAAGTAAAAATGAGAAAAGCTTTGAAGCATAGGCAGTAAAGAGGGCCTTGGTTTTCTGTCTCACCCAGGCACCAACAGCTCATGCCATACAGTCAGTCATCCGTCATGGTCCAGCACAGCCCTTTCTTCAGTCCTGGCTCAGGGGCAGGATGGGGTGCTCAGAGTCACACTCCTCCTTCCTGCAGCACTCCCACCTCCTCTGGGGAATGAGAATTCCTGGGGGCAGGAATGAGCTGTCCATCCTCTGACAAGCATCAGTATTCCTTCTTCTGGACAATTTTCTTTTCCACATCCCACTCGTCTTCCCTTTTCTGTTATTTTGGGGTTTTTTTTCCGCTCTCAGGTTTTGTGATCCCTTTTGCACAGCTAGCCCACTGTCTCCTTTTTTCCCCTGTGATTCTCCAGTCAGGGCTCATCATTCATGTTGGCAAAGGACCTGCTGAGGGGAACGAGCGCCAGACAGATGCTGCTGCTACCCTGTAGGACCTTTGCTCTGGGTGGGTCCCTGTTTTGCTGCTCTTCTATCTGAATTCATACCTGAGGCTCCCTGCTTGGAAGAGTCCAAGTCTGTTTACTTAACATGGGGCTAAAATCATTGATTTGCACTTTTCAATATTGAAGGGATTTGGGAGCAATTGCCCATCTGTTGTTAAGTCTAATGGCAATTCTGTTTCACAGTCTGTTATCGTTTGTACCCTAGTTATTATCGTAACTGAAGAGGTGACTCGGGCTGGTCTTTGAACTCGCAGCTGTTTGTTGCCATCTCCCAGCTAAGAGGCAGCTACCTGCCGTGTAATCCCTCTTAGTGTGTCTGAGAGCAAAGTCACACAAACTTAAATTGCTGCTGAAGGTTTACTTTTTTTATTTTGTCCTCACAGGGGCAGGGAGTGTTTGTACAGTCAGTCATGCCTGTCAGCTGGGAGGAAGTAAACACCCTCTGGGAAACAGTTGGGAGCAGATTTTTATAGCCTCTTTGCCAATGCCCTGGCCATGTGACTGCTCCATATTCTCATCGTTGCAAGGTCAGAGAGGCTGGATCAGACAACCACTGTCTGCTCACTTCACACAGAGCGTGGGAAGTGCTGCAGGCACCACTGCCTACAGCAGGAAGATGTTCTGGGGGACTACTCCTTCCTGCATCCATGACTTTGGTCACGGCCACCTTGTGGAGCTGCCACCACCATTTGGGCTGTGGGAAGCTGGAGCTCCAGCTGGCCCAGGAGTCCTGCCTGTGTGCAGCTCAGGGGTGCCTGGGTGTCCCCCACGTGCTCCTTGGGAAGACAGGGACTTTGTGGAGTCAGCAGACCCATGGCTGGCAGAGGGGCCCTGTTGCAGTGTGATCCTGAGCAGTGGCATAAAGATGTTTCAGGACCCAGACTGGCTGTTCCCTTCTTTCCACATTCTGCCAGCAAAGTTCCAAGCTGAGAAACACCATGTCCTGATGGTGGCTGGCAGCCAGAGATATACATCCCTCGGGAAGGCTGTTGGATCAGCAGGTGGGATCTCCCAGCAAGTGTGGTGACACACGAGAAAGCATTGCTCCAAATATGAAAAGCAAATGTTCATTTAACATAGCTATCTAGGGTCCCAAAGAAAGCTGGAATAGAGTGAGCCATGAACTCAGTTGTGAGGCTTAGCTTCTTGAAAGTTATTTTTAAGGATTTCTTCTTGAACAGGTACAATAAAAAGCTTCTTTCAACATGCTCAGTCTGGTTTTGCTGCAGTGTGCAGTGTGTCTTACCTCCATTTGTCTTTTACTATCAGCAGTCTTCAAGCACTTAATTCTACTCTGACATCTGAATTCTTTAATAAAAATATGCAAGTATACATCGCATCTACATGTGAGAAACAAACCTTCCTCAACTGTCAACAAAAAAGTGATGATAACCTAAAGAAAGTGTTGATTACATCATTTGCTTTACTAAAATTTAGTTTCATTTGCAAACTGAAATTCTTGGATCAATTCAATCAAATTCTTACTTTTGTCACAGGAACTAAAGGTCTGAAGCCCATCAAGGCCAATTACGTGGTTATTGACTTCAGAGCAGTTTGAGCTGGTGCTACAAATGGCAGCATTAGCCCAAGTGGCCCAAGCACCTCCTCTGTCTGCGTGCCTTCAGCATCCATCTATGCTCCTCTGAATATGCAAGTTTAGCTTTGCTCTCATTTACTTCTGGGTGAAGGTGAGATCACAAGGATTTATTTTTAGATGCCATGTAGCTATATTAATACAAAATGTACCTTTCATTTCACACAAATGTACAGAAGAGGAAGTGGAGTGCTCTGCCAAACACAGTGAAGTTTCTTGCCATTTAATGGCAATCTGACAGAAGAAACAATTAATTTTTAAAAATTTAATTTAATTGTCATCTGATTTAGTACTCATCTGTGAGGGCTAATTGCTTCAAAAGAATTCTACTTCCAGGTCACAGAATTTATGAATAAAATAATTTCATGTGCACTGCCTAGGCCAGGTTTCACAGCTCAGTACAGATATCCACACAATAAAATACTTCTGATTTTAATTACTGCATGAATGGATACGCTGATTATGCAAAAAAATCAACAAAATACTAACCAGACAAAGCAAGACAGTAGGTGGTCAAAGATATCAACAAGGCGTATGTCTGTCCAACACAAACATCTCTCTGCAAACAGGTGGGGCATGCTCGTGTTGTCACTAGATATCCTATGGCACTGAAACAGCCCGAGTCACCAAAGCATCACCATGCAAAGCTGTTCAATTTTTAAGCAAGACAAGGTACGTTTCCTTTTTAACCCACTTAGTGACTGACTGGTCCTGCTTCCCTTCTGGAAACACACTTTCCAGGCAGGTCAATGGAGCTTCTTTCTGCCTGAGGTGACAGATTGAAGTCACTGAGGGCAAAGTATGACACCACCTACACCAGACCAAACCAAACCAAACCAAACCAAACCAAACCAAACCAGAATTTATGCTTCTTCTCACAGTATTATAGTGTGTTATAAAGGACTCACACCCTTTCTGTTTCTTTTTGTTTCTCTTTAGAATATCAGAAATACTATTTTAGTGAATGCTCTTGTACTGTCTCCCAGACCTTCTGTGCATGGTTGTTGTTTAACTGCTTCCAAAATCCATCTGTGGTTACAGAAACAAATATTAAAACTCAGCCTGACCTAGCCAAATCAAATATGTAGTTTCTTACTTCACAAGCAGATATAGGGCAAACAGTCTTGACCTCCTTGTCACCACTGCTATTTGGGTGACTGACAAGCAGAACTTACTCATCAGTGACAAGCCAAACATATTCACCAGCATCCTACACTCCCAGGCTGGGCTTTGCTAAGAAGCCAGGTTTCTCAGAACAAGGAGGACCTCTTCGTGCACTCTTGGCACCCTGGGTACAGACTGTTATGCAACCTGAGTTACTGGCCTGGAAATACTTCCCTGGTAATATTTTGAGCTTCGGGCCCTTTCCTGTGCTGTGCTTTGCAAAGGAGTGGGGTCTAGAGTGAGACAGGCTTTGTTATTCTCCTGTGAGCTCAGCTTTCCTCCCATTTCCCTTTGCGATCCCTTTGCAGGATATGTTTTTATTACACCCTTGCTCACTTTGGTTCAAGCAGAGTTGTTCATTTCCTGACTGTATGTGACCATATGCGTGCCTGTTGTCAGGGATGTAAATCCTCAGCCTTCAGCTGAACCAAAAATCATCCTGTGATGTTTGATGTGCTGTGTTAATGGGACATGGCTGTTCTGAGATTTCTGACTTTCACAGAATCAAACGTTTAATCTGTGCCTTCAGGAAATAACAATAACTCATTAAGGCCACGCTCCAGTGTTTCTTTTTAAATACAGATGTTATTAAATGTGGAGCTCTAGACTGCTTCTGAAAATATATTTTCTGTTCCTTCTCTGTACAAAAGTGAATAATGTATCTCCCCGAGTCTCCTTTTACTCAAGCAGCAAAGGTTGCTCTGATGTCAGCTGCACGGGTGAGATGTAATGTGGATAGCTGTGAAATCCCCTTTGACAGTTACAATCAAAGTGAAAATATCCCTCCAATACAGAAAAGTCTTTCCTCACCTATAGGCTTCTACTATTTTGAAATTGTAACTGCTAAATCTGAGCACTTCAAACAAATACTCAAGAGAGACACAAATTCTTCCCTGGAACCTTTTCAAATTCAAAATAGAAAAGATATATCCCTGGGAGCATGCAACCAAGAGAGATGATAGAAACAGAGTCGCCCTACTAAAGGCCAGTGAAATCCAAAATAAGACGGACTGTGGAGGCAGGTACTCTGTAAGGGCCCCTTGTTTCCACTGGTGCCTGGGAGAATTGTAGGGTGTATTTATGAGGAAAGGGAGTGAATGAGGAAGAATACCACTCCCCAAGGAGCTCTCTGGGGGAATCTGGCAGGTAGTGTGTTCCCATTAGTCCTTGTCCCAGTGATATATGTCAAGACAGGGTACAGAAAGGAGAAGGGAACGTGCTGATAATAAGGGAGTTTTCAAAAAATGTTGGGAATAGTTGCTGTGACTGCTTTTGTGGCATCAGGTCTTGTTCTTTTTAAGGCTAATGACAGAGGGCAACTGAGTTTAAGATCCAAAAGCCAACTGCTTAGGCAGTGGTGGTCCCAGAAACTGAATCCTGGCTATCTGAGCGACAACCCCAGCAGCTGGGGAACAGCTGGGTGTGTAAGGTCTCTCAGTGCCTTACAGGAACCCGGAGCCAAAACTGCCTTTGAATTAAATCAGATCATGTAGAGAAGCCAAGAAACTGGTGATTCCGCCAAGCTTTGTTCTAAAGTACTGGGATACCTTGGTTCTTAACTGCATCTGTTTAGCACAAAGCTTTAGGTGTTTTCATCCTGCTTGAGCAATCCCTACAGATTAGCTTTTTTGGAACACGGAACCCTACTGGACTGTGTAAACAAGCCACATTCAGCTGAATGCAAAGCTCAGCTACAGTTTCAATTTCTGTAAATCATGCAAGGATATAAATGATGAGTACACCAGGAAGCGAGACCAGAGGCTGATTCATTCATGTATTGATTCATGCATGGTTTATCTTCCTGCTTTCCAGAAAGAAAAAAGTTAAAATGGTTGCACTAGATGTAGAATTTGAAAGTGGTGGTTGAGGGGGAAAAATGGTTCTCTGGTGGAAGAGTGGCAGATGAAGCTGTGTTTTGTGTAATAACCCTTTTTTAATAATTTGTATCACTTTAAATGCTTCTTAGCTATGTGTGACCAAAGTAGAAAAAATAATAAGCTTAAAATATAGAGGAAATTCACTTGATATTTTATTACTTTAATACCAGGTGTCTATTCAATGCCTTTCTTCCTCACTGCATCAAAAAGCAAAACCAGAAAAAGATGCTTTTTTTTGTTTAAAAAAAATTGTGTAACAGAAATAATAGAAAAAAATCATTCCCATGGTCTGGGAGTGTTACCAAGCACCTTTGGTAAAATCCCATTAGCGGTTTTAGATGGATAAGGGGGAAAACCAAGGAAAGAGGGTGTTCAAGTTTCCTAAAAACAAGAAACAAAAGAAAGGAGAGAGAAAATATATCTATCTCTTGCAATCTTCAGCCAATCAGGGTGCAGGAATGACACACAATTTTCTTCTGTGTGTGGGCGAGTAAACCATAAATCTTCACTCCCATTGTCTTTGATGATAAAATGTAGCTGTATGAAGGGCTTTTTCTTTTTTTTATAATCTCTTGAGAAGCTTTCATGAAACAAAATATCACATGATCAGACAACATACAGGCAGTTTCTTGTATCACGAACTGTTTATCTGTAAGCTTGAACACAAATAAATCCAACTAACATAAAAGCAAGCCACGTAATGTATCTGCTGCTGATCCTTTCAGCTTTTGTTTTAATTAGCTGGTGCAGACGCTGAGCACACGATGTGCTGCTTGTTTTTAAGGATGCCTTAGTCATCTGCCATTTTTTCACTTTTTTGATTGGCTGCTGCTAAAGGCAAGGAAAGCTCTGTAGTGGTTGTACATAAGAAAAAGAACTCCAATATAATGCTGTGAAAAGCTCTTCTTTAATCTCGCTTCATCTTTGCCACCCCCGTGTCATTAAGTTCTTTACCTTGGCTGAAAATTTTAAGTACATCATTAGTAATATCTACTTTCATGTAGACAGTTTTCACTTCATAGGTTGACTCTCAGTGTAACTCTGTTTATTGCAGAATAATACACCTGGGGTTGTTTTAGCCCAGCATGGCAAGGTGTAATGTTAAACTGTTGCTCAAATTGTAACCAATTTGCAAAGTTTTACTGCCAAAACTGAATCATGGATGAAATTTATTTCCAAAGGAAGAAAAGGAGTAAACCTATGTTTAAAATAGGAAAATATATCCCTCTACTGTCTCTCCCATGGTTTTTTTTGTTTGGTTGGTTTTTTGTTGGTTTTTTTTGTTTGTTTGTTTTGTTTTTGGGTTTTTTTTTTGTTTGTTTGTGTTTTTTTTGTAATCTGAAAAAAGCTGAGAAAATGGGGCTGAACTTGGTTGGGAAGTGGACCTCCCAGCCCCTGCTGCCCTGAGGAACAAAGCAGTCTTACAAGCATTGTCTTTGTCAGTGTTTGAAATGGAGGTCTCTCATAGCAGTTTATATAATTTTTTTTCTTAAAAGCCCAGAACAGCTTTTCAGAATGCCAGCTGTCCACTCTGAATGCATGTACAGATTTTTGATAGACAAGGAACACAACATGTCTTTTCATTTAACCTAGCAAATGTGTATAAACAGACTATGTGCCTAGAGTGGTTCAGTTTTATCACTCCCTCGTGAATGGTAGAAGTGGCACAGTGGCAGCCTCTCCTCTCTCAGCAGTGTGGCTTCCAGCTGCAGGTGTCTGTAAACACTCTTGAAAACCATCACTGTATTTTTAAGGATACAATGGAATATATCAACCTCCAAAAACATGAGATAAAGTCAGCTAAGAGTATTCCCAATTAGCCTTTTTCCTCAACTTACAGAAGAAAAAAATCAGTTCAGTCCTGTAGTTAGTGGTTTTGCAAGTTTCTTATAAGTACAGAAAGAAAAGAAAATGCCTGAAGAGCAAAAAAATCTGAACACCAAGCCTTTGATCCTGGATTTGAAGCTAGTCTGTGCAATTAGCAGTGGTTTTGTCACAAAGAGAAGAGTCGCAGGAAGAAAGGATGGAGCACTGCACAAAGAAGTGATCAGGTAAGACTGAGAAAATGGTGCTTCAATCATTTACACCATCACACAAACCCTTCCTCGAGAGTAAACAAAGCACATGAAAAAAATGAGAAATAGAGGAGAACAGCATCGAACAAACACAGGAACACTTCTAAACAATTCCCTCCAAGTTGTCTCACCCCAGAGGCAAAATTTAATGCCATCACATCTGGGAGGCTGTGTTCAAACAAGGAGCTTCCCAGTGTGTAGGAGCCATTACAGGGATGTCAATATGGCTTCAAGCTGTTTTTTGGCTTCATATGAGAGGTTAGTTACAGCCCAAGAGGGTGTTTGATGGCTATTTGATAGTGCACATTCCCACAGCCAAGAAGAACGGCTTTGGTCTGGCAGACCCCACGCAGCCCTAGGTGCTGCCAGAGAAGGAGGCAGTTTAATGTGTTTTCTCTCACAGACCATGAATGCCCACGTGAAGAGAAACCCATATGTAATGGTCCATAGGTATCAATAACCTTTTCTTATGCCACAGAGGGCTTACAGGAACGAAATCAGAGTCTTGCAAGAATCAAACAAAACCAAAACCAAAAATGATGTTTGACTAGCAAATGTCCTTGGGCAGGTTACAGTCTCCTGACACCTTGAACCAATCAGCATTGCTTAGCTGATTACTCACACTAAGCTCACTGGCAGTTTCTTCTCATTTACACAAAGGATGCAGTAAATTCTTTGACTGTGGATCATCAGTTGGGGATTTCCTACCTGGCGAACTCCACCATGTTGTCCTAGCTTTGGAGACCTGCTGCCAGCAGCAAACCACAGCTCCACATTACTACACATGATTGGGTGGCAGGGAATGGCTTGAAATACACCCATAAATGCTCATGTGGGGATACCTTTGCCAAAATGGTCTTGTTCAAAATGCTTCCTGTGAAATATGTGTCTGAGATGGGATAGAATGAGAGTAGGATACCAGCTTTTCATGATTCATGTTGGGTAATGGGCAGCCAGCTTTGTGCTGAGGCTGCTGCTTGGCTGGCAGAGCTCCTTTCCTTCGTTGGCAGCATAACTCAGTCCGTCGCATTTCTGATGCCAACATCTTTCTTCCAATACTCCACAGCTTACCAACAAAGGGTCTGTGATCCCCTCTGCAGTTCTGTGAAACCAGTGAATTCTGCAGCATTAGATTTTCTGACAGTTCTCTGCTGCGACTGAAATGAGGATTGGCTTTTCTGGCAGAGGTTATGGGATGCATGGAGTGGGAGGGAATAGACTCCAGGTTTCCAGAGGCAAGTTAGGGTGCCCAGAGATGAGAGTCTGCAGATGAATCCAAACTGTTCAAAGCACATTTAGGTATCTATGCACATTTCAGCTAAAGGACTGAAATGTTCCTCCTGTGGCACCATGCTAATGAAACCATAGAGGCTCAAGGTTCCCAGGGCTTTTTATGCATTCTGCACATTTAAAAATGGATGAAGCAGATGACATTTAAAACCATAACTCAGAAATTCCTGGCTTTAAAAATTGTTTTTGAAGAACCTGACCAACGAACTAAGCTTTTTGCCACTGTGTTACTTATTTGTGCTTTCTAATGCATTACAGCTTAATGAAATTTGTTATCTACAGTACTAATCATTGTAGGAAATCTAAAATAACATTTTGGGTGTCTTTGCATTTTCCTTGTTTTCTTGTTTTGTATTTAAATTGGTTTTCTTAATACATTTTAGTTTGTTTTGTCCCACAATTTCTTTAATTAAAATTTCAATTTTAACTCTACAGAAAATTACAAGTGCATTTTTCAAGGTGTAAAGAGATGCAATGAATTTTTCTTGACTTACCCATCAGATCCACTGTATTGCTTCTTTTATGAGGTAATATGGAACCTAGATAAGGCTTTTGAGGATGGCTGCAACAAATCATGGAAAGGTTCTCAGCTTTCTGAAAAGTAAACAGTTCGAGCTGATGAACCACCTGAATCAGGCACAGATTTACCAGAACCGTGGGCATATCTGGGCTAGAGCTGGAGAGGTTGTGCGTGATGAAGTGTTCAAAAGTGTGTGGATGTGGCATCTTGGGATACGGTTTAGCGATAACATGACAGTGATGGGTAAACAGTTGGGCTTGGTGACCTTAGAGGTCTTTTCCAACCTCAACAGCTCTCTGCTTCCATGATTCTATGTAGTCATTCCTTCCTGCATCAGCATTTTCCTTGCTGTGGCACCCGGGAGTGATAGCAGAGACTCTCTGGTGCTCTGAATCTTACTGTAATCTCAGTTATCACCTCTGTTCCTTTTGTGCCTCTCAGGAAGTAAAAGGAGCATGGACTGCACGGGCTCCTAATCTGCGCTTGGTTATTGACCAAATGTACAGGGTGCAGTCTGTTGCATCTTTTGAACAGGTTAGGCTTTCTGCAGTTGGGTCAGACTGGCGGCATTGTCTGAAATGAGAATGAAAACAATGTTCTCATTGCAAGCTCTGGTCATAGCCGGCAGGATACTCTGCATTATTCTGAGGCAAGTGATGCAGCCTGGGAATAACATATGCTATCTTTTCTGCTCTGCACCTGCGGAGATGATTTTCTTCATTAGGTCTGAAGTTTCATGGCAGGGGAATCAATGACAGCAAAACCAAAGGTTAGAAACTGTTTGGTTTTACCTTTTCTCCCTGCTTGTGTTTATTAGCTGATAGACAACAAATAGCATAGAGCAACAGAACAGGGACAGAGCAGTTAGCAGGAAAAATTGAAAACCTGCTGTCTACTTTCACTTTCTTTGGTACCAAAACCAGTGACTGCAGAGTCTAGTTGGGTGTAAACTGAGATGCTATGTCATAGCAGAAGGACATATTTTATATCTTGTTAATGTATGTGGTCAAGAAGGTGCAAAGAAAGTCTCTTCATCTTTGGAGAAAAAAATCATATAAAAATTCAGTGAAGAGTAGGGTGTCATCACATTTCACATGTGAATACTTGGCATGCTTTAGAAGGAAAATTTACAAAGATGAACTTGACATATGGACTAATCTCCAATGAAAAAAAAAAGATCCTTATCTAGGGGGCAATCTGAAGAGGCTCTTAATTTGGGTGCTCTGAATCTTGCACTGGGGAGGTCAGTCTCTCCACTGGCAAAGGAGAAAGCCCAGCAGGACTGGTGCCTTGTGCCTGAAGCCAGCCTTTGGGAAGACTTAGCCTGTATTTCTGAGCATATGCACATTCAACACAGTAGTTGATGCCTATGTCAAAGCCTGTACAGTTTGCTGTGCATTTCAGCAGCACTTGCATTTAAGGTATGTAAATAATGTTGTCAGAACAATGAACCAATAACACTTGCTAGAAATACAGTGGAGAACATGATTCTGGCATAGCCCTTTATTTTTAAGTTTGGAGAGTTAGATTTTTTTTCTTTTCTATTTTAAAACGGCTTCCAAACAGTAACTCATGCCAGGAAAAACAGAGCCATTCTCTCAATGACAACAATGCTCATTGTGTTTTCTGTAACAGATGCCAGGTTTTTATCACCAGGCCAGACATTAACCCCCTTGGTATCATTCTGAAAGGAAGCATCCGTGCACCCCACTGACTTCTATTCCCTATGGGGCTTCATTATGCCTCCTACCTTTAAAGCTTCATGCGTATTTCCTTGCCCAATACATCAAGAAGATCTGCACAGCTGACCTCATTCTTTTCCCTCTACTTTTGAAAGGTAGAATTTGTGCTTTCTGGTTTCCCATCAAACTTGTGTAATACAAAAATCCAGAACTATATCTTGGGGGTTTTTCTTTTTTTTTTTTCTTTTCCCCTCTAAACAGAAGGAAATAATTTGGATAGCCAAGCTTTAAAAAGCTTTCTTTTTACTGGACAAATATCACCAGACCTTGTCCACAAAGCACGTATTTTTCCACAGAAGAATCTGCCCAAATGATATCTCTTCCAGTTAATGGATTTCAGCATGTGGAAATCTGAAACCAGCAAGTATATATTTATGGCATGGAAAGACTCACTGGAAGTGCTCCTGAAATCCCTTCAGTGTTTAAGATGCTGCAGTCACACTGTCTCAGAGACGTGCAAGGAAAGTCTCTGCTGATAATTCCCTGAGCACCACAGAGAAGAAGAGAAGCTGATCCTCCAGCTGCCAGTGGTTTTCAAGTGACATGGATGTCCTGCACTGACATCACATTTCTCTTTGTACTTTGCAGTAGTGCTTATACCTGTAGGACCAATTCTGAAAATACTGCAATGACCAGTTTATGCAGCTACTGCTGCTTCTCTGAATGGTATTGTGTGATGGTTTTAAGCCCATCTGGAAATGAAACACCATGCAGCCTCCTGACATGCAAAACTGTAAGTGAACACTGCTAATTTACTCCAGAGCAACTTGTGTAAGACTATGGGCAGGTACAGTTACAAACAGCAAAGTGTTGTCGTTAGTCACTGTTATTGCTGTGTCCTCACATAGTGCTTCCATGTCAGCTGCAAAAAGATGGATCTGACCTATCTGGGTTATGGGTGGTTTTGAAAGGAGAGATCTAACAGTGTGACTTTCGAATAGAATTATTTAATTACACAACCTTTTTATTCTGAGGAGTAAAGAGGTAAAAATGGATGCCACGGAGGCATATTAAATGATCCATGTTATAGAGACAGTTGAGGACAGCTGGTATCTTCATCTTGCACTTGTGCAAAAACCAGAAATACATACACAAAAAAAGGATGAAACTGAAACCTGCTCTTTTAGATCCACAAGAACAAAACCAAATGCAACATGTTAGCCCTGGGAACTCACAGTCACAGGGTATTACTGAAAAGAAGTAATCAGTAGGATTCAGAAAAGAAGGCTCAGGAATAAAAATATCATTTGCAGTCGCACTGGGTAGGATAACAATTATCTGTCCTCATACTTCAGTATGTGTGAGCCGATTATCAACTGGAAAAATTTTAAATTTCCCCTCAAGCAGTAATATTACACAAGTGTCAAGTACACTACAGGGAATTTAATATTTTCCTCTGGAACATCTGCCATGGAGCATTGCCTGAGAAAGGATATGGAACCAGGCAGATCACCAGACTATTACAGTGGTAATAAGTCCCAAAATAATTCTAGCATGATTACGTATGCTACTGCTTTGCAAACACTTGGGATGAGACAGGCCAGATATGGTTGTGAATGTGCACTGTGGTGTAGCTGTGTAAAAGGGCTCGAGAGGTTACTTTGGAGGACTATATTTAATTTCATTTTTATTTTCCTTTTTCTAAAGTTAATTAGAAGATATTTTGAGCTTTTTTCAGGCAAACAAAAGGACATTAATCTGCCAGGTTAATATAAAAATTCAGATATGTTATCTTAGTTGGCTTTATCTTAAGGAGAAGAAGGAAAAATTTTAGAAATGAGTAATTAAATGAGCATTAAAATAATATAGCTACTGATTTTCCATAAATCTATTGATATTGTTACTATTGCTCTTATTATTTCTACTTAGACAGATTGATAATAGCTTTTATCATCCTTCTAAGTGTCCTATGAAATTCTGGTGTGTGCAGCAGAGCTGATAAGAGATGACAAATGCCACCCCTGGGATCTCCATATATTATATTTATGCATGGCTGTTCACTGACAGCCAGTCACAGAGAGCTGGAAAATAGTTTTATTGTTCTGGTGGGGCAGCTGCTATTCTTCTTCCACCAGCAGAGCAGACAAGGATGCACCTGCCATTGTGTGAGAAATTGAAATTTAATTCCTTGCAGTTTTAAAACTGCATTGGTGTGCGAAGAGGCCATCATCAGGGGATCCAGGGGACAATGAAAGGGAAAAAAAATACCAGAGGGAGTAGATGAACTCTAGCCTTGGAAGTTGATGCTGAAATACAAAGTAGGGGGCTCACAAGAGAGCATGCAGTGGAAAAACAGTTCTCTTACTGTGACCGGTGGGGAAGCATAAAATAGTTCATTAATTTTGTCTTGTCTCAAGGACCTTTCATGGACTCTCATCCTGGCAGGTGGGAGCTTCCTGCCTCCTGGTGAGAGAGGTGTGTGTCAAGAGGAACTTTCTGGCTTGGCAACAGTGCTGAGCAGGAGAGGTCTGCAACACCTTTTCTTCCCACCAAAAATCTCTCCCGACATTCAGCCTTGTTTACTGTTGCTCCACTAGTTAAGGAACAGAAAGCAATTACAATTTTTACACTTTCTGCTCCTGTCTGTACCATGGGCCCAGGCTGCCTTCTGTTACCAAAATCTTTTGCCTGAAAGGGAGTTACTTTGAGAACAGCTGGGACCATTGATCATTTGGCAACATTTATCAATATCTATCTTTTCGTTTCTTCATTCTTCCAACTGCTTTTGTTCATTTTTTTCCTTGCCTTTCTCTTTTAGAGTATTACTTTTGCCCAGACACAAGGAAGAAATCATGAAAATATGACTCACATATCCTCAAGACTCAGCAGACATGAGACAAACAAAAAGAACATGAAGCATATTTGTTAGAAAACAAAACAAAAAACCCCAAACCAAACCCAAATTCATATAATGGTCAATGACTGGTCAATGAATGCCAATTCATGGATTGGCAACTTTGGTTCCACTTCCTTCCATGCTCGCACTGACTTTATGGACAGTCATATATTTAAGTAGACTCATAAATGAACTGCAAAGACATTTCAGGGAAGTGAATAAAGCAACAATTTAAAATCAAGTTTGTAACTGGTGCAAGACATTTAGCAGAAAGGTACTACGTGCACTATGCTGAAGAACTTTACTCATTTAATTGGTTAAAAAATAAGGAGCTGGACTCTTTATCTGTCTCTATATTTAAAATTAGGAAATGGTCATGTAAGATAGTGTGGTTGGCTTCTTCTGAAGTTATGAGCTAAAATTATATTGCCCACTGGTTAGGGTGAGTCCTTGCTTGATTATATGTAAGCAAGGCTGATCTGCATTTTTCTTTTTTCTTTTTACTTTATTAGAAAATAGATCATACCTCTATCTATAATCTGGATTGTGATTATTTGTTAATAACATTTTTCAGCCATCAGCAGCTGTACATAATTGTATGTCTTGGGTGGGTATGCCAGACAAATTATACTACCTAGTAACTGGTTTTGTGTACAATCTGGGTGTTTTTGCTTAACCCCAGCTGGCAATGAGCACCACACTGCCACTCGCTCACTCTTCCTCAGTGGGATGGGGTTGAAAATCAGAAAAGTGAGTGAGAAAACTCATGAGTTGAGATCAAGACAGTTTAACAGGTAAAGAAAAAACCCATACATGCAAGCCAAACACAATAAGAAATGCATTCACCACCTCCCAGAGGCAGGCAGGTGTTCAGCCACCTGCAGGAATGCAGAGCTTCGTAACACATAACTGTGACTTGGGAGGACAAATGCCATCACTCTGAATGCCCCCCCTTGCTCCTTCTTCTCCCAGCTTCATATAATGAACGTGGAATATCCTTTTGGTCAGTGGGATCAGCTGTCCTGGCTGTGTCTCCTCCCAGCTCCTTGTGCACCCCCAGCCTCCTCTCAGGTGGGGTGGTGTGAGGGGCAGAAAAGACCTTGACACTGCTAGAACTGCTCAGCAATAACAAAAACATCCCTATGCTGTCAGCACGGGTTCCAGCACAAATCCAAAACACAACCCCATACCAGATACTTTGGAGAAATTTAGCTCTATCCCAGCCAAAACCAGCCCACGTGTGTAATGTAAGAACCATGTCTTGAAGCTAAACAGATTCTGAGCAGTGACATGTCACCCAGATGCATCTATGGAAAGGTCAAGGACTGATACTATATTTTAAGCACTGAATATGTTTTAGATAGGGGCTGAGGAGTAGCATTTGAAGGTGAATATTTTCCATTCAAGAAGAATTTCCTAACTGTTGGGATAGAGAGGCTGAAGGGACTGAGTAATTCTAAAAATATAAAATGTGTGAATTCATGGGAAGGCACTGGAATGTCTCTCTTCCCAGAAAATTGGGCAACGTATTGAGTGTCAGGTTATTAGGAGTATGTGAATACTGTGTTGCTGCTAAAGAGGTTTTAGGCCAGATTTTCCTTTACCACTTTAGCTGTCTCATTTTGTTACTCTGATGCTTGGGATATAAGTGCCAACTTGATTGTGGCAGCCTAAATATCTGGCTATCCTGTGTTGATATCAGAGACCTGTTCTGGGAGAAAGGCACCTCCACGGGCTGATTCAGAGACTTGAGGTAAGTGCTCTTTACCTACTGCATTGGGAAAATTCCTTCCTGGTGCCTATACAAACCAAGTTGCCCATCAGCCCACTGGAAACTCCACGTGCAATGGTGTGTCTAAATGAGGGAGCGACTGACAAGCCCACAGCTTCTGCATCAGTCCGTTCAAGAAAAAGAACCTTGTAAAGGACAGGTGTCAAAGGACCTTCTTTAGGGAAAAGGTATAGTGGCATGTGTGAGGAGTGGAGATCTTGCAGGCTGGACTTCATGACAAGACTGCCAGTTTCTGGAGGTGGTTTCCTAATAGAACCTACTTAGTTCTATATCTTACATATATCTTATCTCCCTCATCATCCCTTAAAAAGAATTCCCACAGGACTTGTGCTGCTCTTGTACACAAATCTAATTCCCCCACTACTCAGAGTTGTCATTTTTGTTCACACTTTGCCTACCTCCACCTGTTGAATAATCCTCCAAATGAACAGATAAAGGCACTCAGAATAGGAATGATAAATTATGCTGGAAATTAGAAAGGTTCCTGATATTCTATACGGAGTTGTGGAACTGAGGCTCAGCAACAGGTGATCAGTGATGAAAAACACGTCAACTCTTTTGAGATGCAGGTTATCTTATCAGGTAAAATGAAGAACTAAAAGCACTCTATTTTTCACCTTGTCTCTAAGTATTATCAACAGCCTCAGGCTTTTCTTTCTGCCTAAAGCCACCCCAGAGTGCAACACTTGGGGACATCACAAATACCTGCATCTCTTGAAAATCCTTGTAATTTCAAGTGTCTTCTGGGATAATGTCATTGTAAATAGATTATCTCATTCTGACAAAAGGCTAGACATCAGAGATTTTCTGAGAATATGGAATTTACACATATATTTTTTAAGGTGAATGAAAATTGCCCATGCTTGGGGGAAGGATGACCAGCAGATCTTCCGGTTAAAAATTTGGTTTTCATTTGTGCTTTGCAATTCTTTGCTTTTTCTTTTTACTTATTTCCTATGAATATGGAACAGTACCTTGAACTTAAGATATTTCTAATGTCTCCAAGATCAGCAAGTATGCATTTAAGATTTTTTTCATGAATCAAAGCAAATTGCTGGAAGGAATCTGCTATCAATTTCTACAGTTGTTGGTTTTCTGTCATAATGGAGTTGTCGCCTTTGGCTTACATTAGATAAAGCCATACAAACATCAGTAAAAGGAAGTTCATACAGGGAGTACAATACACACAAACATGTAGATTTTTGCATTTGCCTTTATCGGACAAGAAAGTTTTAATACTAAAGGAAAAACACTTCGGAAAGTCACCTAAGCCAAATAAAATATTTTATCTGAACTCTGCTATGGGGAGATACCTTATGAAACAAAAGGTGACTGCTGAAAGGTCAAACACACAGTAATAGGTTTATTGCATCTGGACAACATGTTTAAACCGTGTCTTGACTACAAATAGCATCCTGGTTTGGGGGAAGGTATGATTGGAAAAGTTTACTTGAAAAGGGATAAAATTCACCACTTTCTGAAAACAAGGAAACTTTCCAATTTCTTATAGGACCATTTCCAGCCCCCAAAGGAGCAGCAGCCAAGAGCTGTCAGGAGCACAGTGGGTGAAGTGGAGATGTACAGCTGAGGTGGTGGGCTGCTGTCATTGACCTCTACATTTCCTCCTCTGCTTCAAAGAGCACCAAGTTAGTCCTGCTGTTTGCAGGCAGAAAAAGGCAACACACAAAGGAACTTTCAAGTCAGTGTGGGGGAGACATACAGGGCAACTTCAAATCCCTTCTGGGCCATTCTCAGATGCACTCACAGGTGGCATGTGTTGTGTGGTGCTCTGCTGAGCTGGCAGCACTGGCTTTCAGAAGTCAGGCACTTTTTAGAAGGTCTTCAGCTTCCATGACTTCTAGACCACAGAAATGCCAGAACATCCAGAAAGATGCAAATCCTGCTTTTTAAGAAATGTGGTAATGTTAAATGAATAAACAATGAAAGAATGGGTTCTCCATTGAATAGAATTTGTCTTTATTTGAAGAAAATATTTTTTTGACAAAATAAACATGCTGAACAAAATGGGCAAAAGTACCAGGAAAATGGACTCCTTGAAATCAATTTTATTTTGCTGTGAATATTCAAAACTTGAAATCAAAACACTCTTTCTGTTAAAATCCAGCTATTTTCTGAATATACTTCAGGATTTTTTGACAACATGCAGTGTCCCTAAAGCGATATTAAAAAAAAAAAAAAAAAGTGATTTGAGTTGAGTAGGAATGTTTGTAAAGGGAAAACATGTTCTGCTGATCAACTATAGCTACCACAAAGCCCCTCTCATTTCTGTGACTCTTGTGCATTAATGTAGCCTTCTTGGAAATCCTGAGGATGCAATATGTATTCCTTCAGAGAAACACTAATTTTTTCAAAGACTCATTCTTAGAGGAGAGGTACTTGGAGTGTTTATACTTGTAGCCTGTACCAAAAAGCTCAAATACATTTCACTAGCTAGGAAACAACTTATACTTCTGCAGCTTAAGCTTTCCTTGTCTTACATCTGAAACCCCAAATCACTTCTACTTTTTATGAGTTATAAAAGTAATCTCCCAGAATATCAGTGTTCTAATTTTCTATTGATTACAAGTAAATAACCAGCTAATTCTGAAAAGATAGGATATCAAGACATGAGTGTTTACAATAATAAATCTTATACTAACTCAATTTTTAAGTACAATTAATAAGAAAATTGGAAAAGGTAAGAAGAATATTTAAGGAAACTGGACTAGAGATTGTTGTAAGGACTTTTTTACTTTTATCATGATATTTCAGAAATATCAAAGACTTTAAGAAACCTTGGTGTCCAAAAATCTAATCATTATTTATCATTTATCTACTGTCTTCTTTGGAAAGATAGTACAGGTCTGCTGATACTGACAATGCTACTGTGTTTTTTTCTGAAGAAGGATGGAGTCCCTAACTGCAAGATCAAGAGGGGCTGTAAAAGGGTGAGATAGTGCTAGATATTATTTTTGAGCCCTCCTATTCCAATAACTGCATTCCCATCTCGGATGAATCACCCTTCACTACATTTTTCTTTGCATTAAATAATGATAAATATCTTAAAATGTATCTTGTACTTTATGAATGCTACTTCAACACTGTTGTTTCTATGGATACAGGATGATTAGCTCATTGCATTGACTTACTGCCCTGATTTTGTTTTCTCCTCTTTTGAAACACCTCAAATATTTGATAGTTTCCCAGATAAAAAATTCTCCATTCTACATACTTGATTTCACACATTTCCTGGTAATTTCTGTTCGAGTTGAAGCAGCCCTTGTAAAATAGGCATCCAAGTTAAATTAGATTGCAAGTGATAGTGAATGTACCAAAATATTAGAGAAACAGTTGCAATGTTTGATTGCGGTCACTAGTGTCCTATTTATTTTCATTTTCCAGCTAAAACTGGTTCAAAGTTTGCCTTTTACAGTCTTCTGGACCCACACCTGCTCTCCTCATATTGCATAAGATAGCAAATAATGTCCCTGGGGACAGTTTCAGCCGGTTGTCTAAGTCCTCTAGGGCAAATTTCATCTGAGTTTGTTGATCTAAAGCAATTCAACTTATGTAAATACTCTTCTCTACTCTTCTTTCCCTATTCCAACCTGAGATCTCATTCCTGTGTTACTGAGGTTAAAGATGACGTCTGCATGATTGTCATTGACCTTCTTATTGATGAAGAGATTAAACATTTCAGTTTCCTTAATTCATCTGTCACCTTTTCATCTTCTTCTTTTTATTGCTCTTGTTACTGAATGACTATGACTCACATCTCTTTGTTCATCCTTTATGGTGCCCTTTTTTCTCGTGTCCCCACATGCCTGTGCTCTTCTTTCATACTCTTCCTTGTTACTCTGGTTAGTTTCCACTTTCTTATTGTGACACTCTTAGGTTTGAGATTATGGAAAAAATTGTCATTTTAACCAGCAGGTCTCCATCTAAGCTTGTTGTTCTCTCTCCACATTGAGACAGCTCATGCCTGAGTCCCTGCTGTTCAGGAAAGTGCTGTCTCTCCTTATGTATTTGCTGTTTTTTGGTTGTGGTTGGGTTTTTTTTAGTTTTTGTTTCTTGTCTCTTTTGTGGTTTTATCTTCCAGTCTCTGAATGTATGAAGTCTGCATCTTGAATTTCACTGGCATTTTTGCTACTCCTTTTCCTTCCTTTCTAAAGATCATGAACTTGGCAATTTCACAGTGATTTCCACCTAAATTACCTACAACGTTTCATTCTAGTCTATTCTATCCTTCCTTTCCTTGAATTCATCCTTCTCACTGCTTCCAGCACATCCAGAACTACCATCTTTCCATATCATGTTGGTTTATTTTCCCAATGACAAAGTGGGTGACTAAAATCCCCCAAGCTGACTCTATTTGATGGGCTGCTTACATAAAGCTTCATGCTCTTGATTGACATTCATGGTGATCTGCCTCTTCTTTCATTGTAGTCCCCATGTTTGTTCCCCTTTCCATTGCTAACCCTTTCTCATCAGGTTGACATGGTGATTTTAAATTCCACTTGTCCTTAGTGAACAATCGATAATCATTCTAGTGATTTTTTAGCATGTTAATATACCCCAGTAAGTCTTTATTATGCCAGGAATAAATTGCATTTTTTATCATGTTACAAGAGTTTAATTCCTTTCTCTTTGTTCCTGCAGTGTCTGTGCACACACAAAGTTTTCAAGTTTTCAGCTAATTGAACCACTATCTTTCTTCCTCTTCTGATCCTGTTATCATAAGTGACCAGTGGGTTCTCAGAGGTTTTATTCACTTTATCCTAACACAATCCCAGTAAGGTTAACAAAGCCTATGTACAATGCTACGTTCCATGCTTTTCCAAGGTGGACTGCATTGTTACCACTATGAGGTAGAACATCATATTGAGAAGATCAAGGTTTTTACTGAGATACCAGTTTTTGCACCATACATTGAATTTTAGAACACATTTAGTTTTTCTGATCCTTTATCCATGACTGAAAGGATTATGAGGGCAGATCATAATGGTAAATTTTCCTACCTCTTCTTCTTGAGACATTTTTGATCTTTTTTGGCTCCTGTCATTATCTCCATGTAGATAAAGAGCATGGGATATTTAATACACGAGATCACTTTGTCTGACAGGTCACAGAACAACTTCCTCAAATGTTTTTCTCCCAGTTGTGCAAGAATAAGAATAACGTGGTGGGCAGCACCTTTAGGTGAAGCATGGTTCTCAGTTCTGCTTACAGTCCATGGTGTCACACATCAAATAATTCTAGCATTAGTTTTGGTATCAGTTCAGAAGAAGTAGTGTCTTAGCATGCTAAAAATTAAGAAATGTGTTAAAAAAAACCTACTAGGAGCAGGTGTGAGATCAAAGCCAAACTTTTATTTTTTCACTTGCTGTCTCTCTCATTTTTATCTTCCCTGCTCTTTCACAGGATCTTTTTGTCATGGCCACTCTCATAGCTTACAATTATGATCTCGTTAGACCGAAAACTTTTCATTCTTATTTGTTCAAGATTTAAGGAAAAAACAAACAAAAGAAAAGAAACAAGCCCTGGTCCTGACTGGAGGGATTTGCAACTACTGTAATGTAAATAATATGTAGGCCAGACATACAATGAGCTGAGGGACTGCCAGTACTTTCTGGGCCCACACACTTGGAAGGGGGTGGAGGGAGCAGGAAATGATTAGCAGAGGGGAAAGGCAGAGCTCCACCAGGCAAAGCTGAGGAGGCTCTGCAGTTTCAAGAGCTGCCAGCCCTGCTCAGGGCTGTCTTTGTGCACATGTTGAGATGTGGAAGCTGCTTGAGGTCAGCCAACAGAGCTGTTTCCACACTCACAGAGGTTCTGTCTTATTGGCCTGAACGCACTCTCAGGTTAACAATAAATAACAAGCACGTAGTGAGGAAAGCAAGTGAAAAACTTGTTTCGAATTTAGAGGTTGCCAATAGCACTGAGTGAGTATCAGAGAAAAAAGTGCATCATAAATGTCTAAAGCACCTCAGAGTCACTCAAAGGATGAAGTAAAATATTTATTTGGGCTCTCTGCTTATTTTCATTCACATCTATGAGCTTGCACAAGAACTAAACCCAGTTGTGTTCTTTTTAAATTTAAAGCAAAAATCATTTAATTGAGTCATCAGCTGGAAGAGGTATGAACTCTTTCAGTCAGTAGGAGCACAACAGATTTTCCACAGGATTCTTTGAAAGTCTCCTTCGTCTAGGCTGAACTGTCACATCTGGCAGAAACTCACTTCTGCTGACTCCAAGACCCACATCCAGGACATGAATATTCATCGTGTTACTCATGCTGCGTTCCTTTCCCTCTGATGTGTTTGACTCCCACCACCAGGGAGACACTCAAGAGCAGCTGTGGAAATTTTGCCAGGTTTTACTGTTCAGCCCAAGCAGGAAATAATTCTCACATGAAACTTTCCAGAACAAGGCGGTTCTTTTCTTTCTTTTTTTTTCTTTTTGTTTTTTCTGTCCTGCTTTAGTAAAAAATCTTGACTAAATGCAAATTTTCAGTGAAGAAAACAAACAATTCCCCTTACCCACCATAAACCTAAATCAAACCAAGAAAATAATCCCCAAATCAAGAAGAAAGGCACATTTTCCATGATTCAGCTGCCAGATCTAAACTGGGATGCCGTGACACCAAGTTATCTTTTATTTCAGTAAACATTATTTCAGTCTGTCTCCTCCCTTCATTCTCTACTTGAAATTCCAGCTTAAATCTAGGAACTTGTTTTCCCAGTAGAGCTTCCCTGAACTGACTGCTGAATTTTCAGGTTCTAAAAAGTATAAAATTTTTATATTTTTATATAAACAAACAAATTTCTGCCTAGCTTTACTTATAGCATGGTTTGAGATCCTTTATGAACATGTGAGAAAATTTATTCAAAAGCTGCAGAACTTGAAATACAATGATTCATATGACTTCTACAGACTCTTTGTAAGATCACAGAATCACAGAATTATGGAATCACAGGATCATAGCATGGCTTGGGTTGGAAAAAAGCTTAGAGATCCATCCCCAATTCCATGGGCAGGGGCATTTTCCATCAGACCAGGCTGCTCAAAATCCCATCCAGCCTGGTCTCAAACACTCCCAGGAATGGGGTATCCACAGCTTCTCTGGGAAACCTGTTGCAGTTCCTCATCATGCTCATAATAGAGAATTTCTTCCTAATATCCAATTTAAACCTGCTCTCTTTCTGTTTGAAGCCATTCCCCCTTGTCCTGCCATGACATACTCTTTAATAAATAGTCCCTCTCCATCTTTCTTGTAGGCTCCCTTCAGGTACTGCAAGGCTGCAATTAGGTCAGTCTGAAGCCTTCTGTTTTCCAGGCTGAACAATCCCAGTTCTCTTTCTTAGTCTTTCCTCACAGAAGAGCCCTTCCTGTGCTGGGTACCCCAGGGCTGGATGCAGCACTGCAGGTGGGGTCTCACCAGAGCAGAGCAGAGGGGCAGAATCCCCTCCCTGGCCCTGCTGCCCACGCTGCTTTGGATGCAGCCCAGGGCACGTTTGGCTTTCTGGGCTGTGAGTGCACGTGGCTGGGTCATGTCCAGCCTCTCACCCACCAGCACCCCCAGCTCCTTCTTGCAGGGCTGCTCTCCATCTGTTCATCCCCCAGCCTGGACTGATATCAGGGTTGCCCCAACCCAGGGGCAGCACCTTGCACTTGGTCTTGTTAAACCTCATGAGATTCCCATGGACCCATTTCTCGAGCTTGTCCAGGTCCCTCTGGATGGCACCTCCTGTTCTTCAGGTGTGTCAACACCACCACTCAACTTGGTGTCATCAGCAAACCTGCTGAGATAAGGTGTAGTGTGCAAAAGGATGCTGTCCAGCTCCCACACTTGTCTATTTGAGCTCACAACGAACGGGAGACAGATGATAACAGTTGCCTCCTTCTGGGTAATTGCAGGAACTGTGGGATCCCCATTAAACACCCTTTGTGGCTGGGAGCAGGACACGGGGTGCTGTGCAAGCTCTGCTTGCTGCATGACCACCACCTGGGAGCTCTAACATAACCAGAAGACCTGGCCATCAGCCTGAACAGCGCCAGGAAAGGGAGGCCTGTGAAATGATGGTGGTTCAACATTTTGTAGGTTTAGAATACCCCAAAAGAATAAATAACCCCAGTTTTGAAATAGGCAATGAATTGCTGGTATTATGGCTAGGCACAAAGATAAGAAGAAAATGAAGATGCTTCTATCAGATCAAAGGCCAATTTTATCTAAGAGATGCAGAAAACCACCTCTAAAGTCTTACTGCCTAAAGGAGAAGCTATTAATACTGGATAAGACAAAAGTGGTAGGGTGATGACCCTATAAAATACAACATAATGCACGTAACTCTTCACAAAAAAAAGCAGGAATCTGCACTAGCTTAGTCATTGGCAGGTTAATGTTTACTATTAAAAGAGGCAAGTTTAGTATTAAAAGAGGTGGCTTCTACAAAAAAATAATTCTATTCAGGGGAATGGGTGTATTTAGCCTTAAAAGGCATTTCCCATTAATGCAACCTGTAAAGTCTCATGTAGATGTTTGACTTAGTCAAATATTTTGCATGACGCTGACACATTTGACATTAAGATATTTGTGTATAACCTGAGCTTTAAAGTACATTTTAATATCTCATTAAAATTCCACTTGGAGAACATATGGCATATAAAAATTCATTTGTTATTTTGATTGATGGCATTTCAGTGAGCACTGTTTGAGTTTAGAATCAAAATATAATCTTAGACCTAATGAAGCAGACTGTGCAGGCTGAACTTTTTGTAGCTTCCCACAAACTGCTTCAGCATTTTTTGGCAGTGATTTTGTGAAACACATCAGAAGGGACAGATCAAAAATACTGCAGTCTGGTAATAATTGTGATTATATGTGTGAGAGATAAAACAGATATTCAGTGACTGATAACATTAAATAATGGAATTATTAATAAATGGAATCATCTGGGAGAAATGGAAACATGTTATACAGGGAGAATTTTTTCCATTCTGGCTGGGACTGAGGGAAGGTGAACCCAATCTTAACAAGTGATGCAGTTTGAAAAACAAGTTATGTGAACAGTGTGTGAAACATGAATGTCAGCAATGTACCATTAGGTAGTGGCTGAAGGAAAACAAAGAGGTTTTAAATCTGTTGGCTTATATACACTTGAGAAAAGCAAAAGAAATCTTATAATCAACAACAGCTGAACTTCCTGAACTCTTTTGTGAGTCCTGCATCCTGTGTGTATCTTTGTGACAGAAGCCTCCTGAGCATTTCAACAACTCAGCTTGCCAGTTGCCAAGATTTCCATTATGGATGATGTCCAGACAGTAACAGACCCTGCCTTGTTCAGACACCTGTCTCACAGTCCCCCTACAGAGATGCCTTTTTTGCTCTTGATTATAGGGAGAAACCCAAATGTTCAGTGCAAACCAAACAATTGGATTTTAAACGGCTGCAACTAGCAGAAAAAAACGTTGTGACTATCTTACAGACACACAGAGCAGGAGTAGGAATGAGTATAGGAGAGTTCAGTCTTCTATGTTGCGTTCAGTTCTTCTATGCTGCTGCTTTGGGAGTTTCACCTCAGCTCTGTGCAAATATGTACGCCATGCATGTAGCTTAGAAATTTTTACCCCACCTCTGAAATGCTTCATTTTAAACTGCATTTTTTGGGTTTTTTTCTTTTTTTTTTTTTCATTTTTTTGATTCTCATTAGCTTAATAGACCTAAAAAAGCTCAAGAGAGAATGGGAATGGTCAAACCATCCCTTCCTCCTCCCACTTGCAAGCAGTGCTTTATTTTAGAGGTAAGTTAGGGTGCAAATGCTTGGGCCAGACTTAGCTGTACATCAATCTTTCATACTGAACCTGAGCCTACTGCTTGGGTCTTCCAGCATAACTTGGTCCTTTACCTCACAGAATATGAGATAATCTTGTGAATTGCTTTTAGATTCAGTTTTAGGATTATGGAATTTTGCTCTGTCTCCAAAGGGGAATAATGAGCTACTCTTTTGTGTTGGTAGATTAACAAGGTCTCTTTTTCCGTAGGTAGTTAGGAAATGCAGAGGCTGGCTCAGTGAAGCCCTTATGGGACTGGGCTCTTTGTACCTCAAAGCCTACCATGCTGGGGATGAAGGGGCATGACATGACCATGCATCTCTTCTTACTCACTTGGGCCATGCCATGCTCCCAAGAAGAGGCATTACCTTCCATATAACCCACCATCAAACTTAACACCAAGTTTTCTGAAGTATATGCATATAAAAATTCAGGTGCAAAAATGTCTCATATCTATACCGTATCCACAGAATTACCACAGAGACCAGATGTTCTTTCTGAATGATGATGATGATGATGGTGATTGCAAGGACAGCAGTTGCTGGGAAAGTTGTTATTGCAAAGCAGAGAAGTTCACAATAACAAGCCCCACCCTCTCTGCCAGCACACACTGAGTACACAGTACACCACAGGCTAAATTTGTGCTTTCCTCAAGTTCCTTTTTAGCTGCTTTTTTTTCTTTCTTTCTTTTTTTCTTCCCTCAGCTTAAAGCTGTTATATTTCTTGTTTAAGGTTTTGATCTGCTCTCACCAGAACTGCTACAGTGTTATGGGATTCGACATGTCATTAAGATGGGCCAGGTGAAGTTCAGGGCAGTACATTAATGTCTGAGAGTGGGTTAGTCAAAACTCTCAGGCTCTCCAAGATGCCATCCACCACCCTCCTCCCCTTCACCCACAAGATCAGACTTAGCTCACATTTGTTTTTAGAAAGCAGAACTTGAAGCCAGGTATTTTGCCACAAACATTTTCAGGCTTACAATCCAAGCAGTTGTAACTGAATACTGTCTCTCACATGGAAAAAAATTCTGTACATGCTGTGCATTCTTCAGTGCAAAATAAAATCCAGATGGCCTTTATTTTACAAAAAGAGTGGGACCAGCAGATGAAGAGACAGAAGTCCTTTCTTACTCACATCCATTTCCAAACCTTGTTAAAAGAAAGCAACCAGCTCTTGTGACTGGCCAAAGGCAGGCAGTTACTGAATTATGAGATAACAATAAGAGAAGAAACATATTCTTTCTAAAAATAAAAGGACATTACCAGATGCAAACTGAATTAGTATAAGTGTTTATCATCTTGCAGTCTAACAACTCAGTTTTTAAAAGAGAGTTGGACAGTCTGGCATGTGGAAAAGTCAGGTCTGATGAAAAACATAGGTTGCTGTCAGAACACTGGGAAAAAAAGTGGAACAAGGTTATTTTGAGTCAAAAATGAAGATATTCTGCTATTGATAAAGTCTGGATGGAATACTCCAAGGATATCAAGATACTTTCTCAATTTCCTTCAAAAGAAAATTTAAACACATTTCCCTTAGTTTTATGCTGGGGTGGAAACAGTTAACTAACTAATGGCCAATGGATGCCCTCTTCCTGCCACAAAATACTAAACCCAAGAAGAAATAAGAAATGTTCCCCAGTATCCATTTAAAATTCACTTAATATTTTCAGAAAATTCACTTATTCATTTGCACAAATAATAAAGGCAGACATCCATTTTATTTTTCATCAATACTACAAAGGGGGCTTTTTTGAAACATATTTTGAAATGTTTCCATGTATATAACTTTATAGTTGTTGTTTACTCTTATGACCCCCTTCTCTTCCTTCCAGTTTTGCTTTTAAAAACAGAAAAGCAGAGCAAAAGCACATTTAAAAACATGTGCACTTCAGCCAAAAGAACTTTTTTATCTTTTAAATTTCTTAAAAACATTAGAAAAAAGATTGAGAATTTTTTTGGATTTAAAAGTTCATATTTAAACAATGCCCCCCATTATGGTGGGAGGATTTAGATCTAGATCTATCAACGTCTTTGAAGATAAGCCAAGAACTCAGTCCTCAGAAATTAATTAAGTAGAAGTACTAAAAATTTCATTTAGTTTGGATGGGAGGAGTAAGGGAGGGATCTGTATCTTCCGGTGTGGCAGGAGAATTGAACAAATTAGGAAACTGCCAGGGATACTGAGGAGTTTTCTTTAGATTAAACAGAGATACAAAACAACAAAGTAGTAATAATAATAAAAAAATGTAGAGCAGAGAGAGTGGTTTTCCTTCCAGATCTTCCTCTGAGTTCACAAACTGTATCACAGTGCTCTAGGTGCTGTAATAAGGGGGAAGAGCCGTGTCTTTTTTGGATGAAATTTTGTTTGATCTAAAGCACTGAAGTTTTATCCCTATTTTTAAAATAATATAGAAGGTTTTATTTTGCTCCAAAAATTCCCAAGTGAAATACTGAATCTCCACGCCTGAAAGAAATCCTCCACAAAATGCTGTTGCAATTTCTAAATTCTCCTGACCCACGTTTTCTGGTGATTGGCGGGAGGAGGTTGAAAGCAGAGCTGTTCCGTACCAGCCCCATTTTCCAGCAGGTGCGCGCACACGCGTGTGCACAGCGATGCGCACATGAGCGCGCAGACACGGATACGTGTCTGTGTGTGCGCGACGGTGAGGAACACCCGTGTCCCGGCAGGTCTGCTGCTCTCCGTGGGCTGCTCCGCTGCTGAGCCGCTGTGATCCCCGGCACAGCCCGTCCCGGCCCGGGGCTGCCTGGGGCTGCGCCCCTGCATGGAGCCCAGCCGCGCCCCGGGGTCGGCAAGGCGAGACCTGCGCTGGGAGAGAGGTGTCCAGCCACAGCCTCCTGCAGCCCGGGGGTGCCTCTGGATCCTCCCAGCAGCTGCTCTGCCCTGTGCTCTGCAGGCTTGTTGCTGTCCCCACGGCTGTGTCACGGCCCCTCTCCGCCGAGCCCGGGGTCCCGCTGGTAGCTCCGGGGCAGGTACGCGAGAGCCGGAGTTCGGGGGAGAAGCACCGGTGTTTACTACAGAGCCGAGAGACTTCTTGCCTGAGAGAAACAGCACAAGACTGTAGCTAAATGCCATCAACAGCTAGAAATAGTTGCTTTCATTTGGATCAGAGGTTGCCTATCTCTAAGTTGGCTGCTGTGAAGGAGAAAATAAAAACAAGAGCTGTGAGTCACAGGTTCTGAGGGAAGGGACGTGTAAAAGGCTGTAATGGATTCCTCCCTGCTGCCGACATCCTCCAAACTACCCCTGGGCTGTAGCTTGATGAAGACAACGAAGCTGATATTTCCATACCCAGATACTTATTTAGCCAATATTAGCAAACCAGGATAAGCTCAAACACATTGCACTGTTCTGTGTGCTCAGATCTGAGACACTATGAGAACAGCACTGAAATGATCTGATTTCATATTCCTTAAGGAGTTTGCCTGCTACCAGAGACCTCTCACATGCACTCATCATTGTTCCAGAAATGACTAAGTAAGCTTTCACTCAGGGCCAGACCTCTAAAACCAAAAGAATTGGGCAACATTACCTGTAAACTATGAACTATGCAGACAGTTCTTAAACATCTTGTTGAAGCTGTGGTGCTGATAAAAACTAGAAACCTTAATAGTCAATCATATTTGCTTGATTTTTTGTTGTTTATGTATTTTATTAAATTTCCTTTCCTTACAAGAAGTCTTACATGAACTACATGACTAAACAATTTAGAGAAAGCAAATGCTACAGCAATATAAGTACAGCTAGAGGAAATTCCTGTTTTATGTAAGCCAGAAAGCGATTTGTATTTTCAGTAAGTAGTTGTGTGTTTGTGGGTTTGTTTGTGTATCTTTATATTAAACATTCTCTTCTCATGGACCCAAAATCTATGTTTTCAGTATCATTATTCATTCATATTCCATACAAGTCTATCTATTTCTGCTGCAGCTTCTTTTGTTGAACATGGTATTCCAGACAAGGACACACAATTGATTTATACAATATTATCATTAATTTGATAACATTTCTGTACCTTTTTTTTACACATTGTTTGTCTTTATAAATTAAGTTATGTCTTCAGCACACACTTGAGCACTCATTCTGACTGATAAGATACCGTCATGGGTGAATAAAGCTATTTTGGCTTTTTGATGTTTCTATGAATACTTCTCAGCCTTCCTTTCTCAATCTTCTATTTACCAATCCCGGAAAAGTAGTTTGATGACACATTCAGCAACAATATTAGATTTCCCTAACATTCTATAAAGAAATTTGTGTTGTCTGGCAAAGGTACTATCTGATGGCACAGGGAGAAGCAGTGCCATGCATTTTTTTAATTGTTTATTAGGTTTTATTTCAGTGACAAATTGTGTCTTACGGAGCCAGGCAACAGTTTAGGAAATTTTTGCCCTTTAAGCTGTGTGACTGCTCATGTTAAAAAACAAAATAAATTTTTGAGAACACATGGAGTTTCTTTTAGGAGTCAGTGAAATAAAGTTGAATCTTTTTAATTAATTTTTTTTTAGAATTTTATGTCAGTAAGCCCCAGGTGAGGCCTTGAGACTCAAGTTGCCTCACACAGTGAAAATCTGTATTTTAAAATTTAAATATTCTCTGGGAAAGCAGAGAGCCAAGAGGATTAATAAGGTGTTTTTCTCTGTTTTCCATTGTACCTGGAACCACCTTTTGGAAATAATTTTGGAGACTATTTTGAAAATCCTACAAAGCAATAGTAAAGGTTTAACAACACTGCAGTAAACTTATCAAGTTGCTATACGTCATTCTGTTCCACCTATTTTACCTGGAAAGGAACCAGTTACACTTGAAAGCTGTGTAGAAATGTTTGTGAAAACTGACTGTTCATCTTACTACCTAGCTGTGCAGGTGACAAATGGAAGGAGTCTTTTTACTGTGTTTGTTAGACCTTAGTGTATGACATTCCCTGGAGAAAAATAGTGAAGGGGCCAAGGGATCCTGGGAAAAATCACCTGGCAAAGTAATTGTCTTATTCTAGGGAAATTAGTTCTCACCTCTGTATAATTACTGTCCTTCCTGTCTGTGGTCTGCTTCATTTAGACTGTAAGTTTTTACAGGCAATAAGATGAGACTCATTTCATCATATGTTAGCCTTAGAAAAGTAAGAATCTCATTTCAGTTAGTTTTCCAGGCTCCCTGTACATTTAATAAAGAGAAAGAGAGAGAGACACTTCAGGGGATGAATCATCTTCCTTGTCTAAGATTGGAATAATATTAATTGCTCTCTGGACATTACTCTCATAATGATCTCTTCCTGATGACAACACTCTAAACCAGACATTAAGCTATGGATAGATAAAGTTAGATGAGATGACTCAATCCCTTTTGTACATTGCCTGACACTTTGTCTCAGTTGCAGTTTCCAGATACGACTTTAGTAGAAATAAATAACAATATATTGGGCCAAATGGAGGCCTGACATAGTTTTAGTCTTTTGGTGAAATCTCATAGAGATGTTAAGTTTTCGAGGGAGTTCTCAGCCTGCATTAGGCAGAAGACCAAACCATTATGTCTGCAATGGTTGTTTCTTCCCTTATTTATGCATTATATGGAATGGGGCAATATTGGTTTGCTCTAATTCACTGTTTTGTGATACAATACCTCAAGGGGCCCAGAATGAGATCTGATGAACTTGTGAGCTTCATAAACAAACATGCCTTTTTAGGAGCAGCAGAGGATCTCTGCTGGCCTCCCTCCTCTGCAGCTGCAAGCCCACCCTGGTGTTTAGACCAGCTCTCATGTCACTCCCTGGTCCCTTATTATGCCACAGGGCTTCAGAAAGAGAGAGCTGAGAGATAGGTTCATTTCTACTCATGCTAACTCAAAACCGAGTTTGTTATAAAAATGCTTCATCTAAATCAGCTTAATATAGTTTTATAGCCCTGTAGTACCATTCTTAATCTGCAGAAAGCCTAAACCACAAACCTAGCCTGTAAATCAAAATATGTTTTATAACACTGCATGAAAATGGAGGCTGTTTATTCAACTCCTACATTCTTTAACTCTCTTAATATCTCACCAGAGCTTTCTAACCCAAAGAGATGGATTTTCAGTTCACATTTGCTGCACATCCCTAGAAGTTGACACAGAACTTAGTCTTTAGTAAAATTACTTTAGAAATACATTTCAGAGAATTGGTAAACTGCCAGAGTGAGGTTCTGGGTGACTCAATTCTGTTCAGTTCAAGCAGGAGGCTCTGCTGCAGGGCCTTCTCTATGGGCAGCATCTCTTTTCAAGGAGCTGCAGGCTTTTCACCCATCCTTAACCAATCCATGTCTGGGCCCATCTTCCACACCTCACTGTACAAAAATATACATTGTGGGAGTTGTACATGAACAGAAGTTTTGGATTATGTCTTACTCCACTTGTGCACTTACACTCATGAGTAAATTGTGTGACTCTATAGGCCTTGGTACACATATGTTGCAAATTGCCTTTTTAGTGAATCCAGAATCACAACTGCAAAATGACACATCTAAATTTTCTGCATAGCAGAACCCCCAAACATTTCTGTCAGCAGTTGTCTTATCAGATATCCAAGTTCAGCTGTTACAGGCTTTTGTTTTCACTTAGGGAAAAATCCATCTTGTGAAATAATTGTCAAGAGTTCTTGAAAAAAACATGAAAAATGAGAATTAAATATTCATGATTCATATGCTAAAATTCACATTTCTCTATGGTCTGTGAATGTTGATTTCTGAAATGCACATGACAGCAAATGGAAAGAGAAGCTTAGCTTCAGAGGGAATGTTATAAAGGTAAAGAATCTGATTTAGCAGTTCTACCTTTGTTCCTCCTTATGTCATTCTGTTAGGTGGGTTACTGCCTTTTCTGTCTCTTCTGCCTCGCAGTATTTAACCTCATTTTAGAGGACAGCTGTATTTCATCACACATAGCATACTGTGAAAGCTCATTAGGTGAGAGATCTTCCTTTTCAAAATGTTTTAAATATATTAATTATTTTCTAAAGTATCTCAAGAAAATTCCAGTTCAAAGTTAAATAATTTCAAATAAATCCATTATGATGTATTCTTTCACTTGCCAGGATCCAAATAAGAAGTAAAATACCTCGTTTAAATTCAGTATGACTTTTGAGTCCTAGAGAAACAGAGTTTGACAGACAACAGCAACCAGTTGAAAGTAAGGGTATTTCCCCAACATATTATCCCTCAGCAGAGGTAACTAATACTTCCTAAAATATATGTGTTCCAATTGGTAATATTCAAAACTTTTAATTTTCAGCTTTGCTACCTCAAAGCAAATTATGATTTGTCTATATCACAAAAATCCAAATAAAGAAAACTCACAAGTGTATCCCTCAGGCAGGTCAGAAGAAACAAGTTTCTATTGACAAAATTTATATTTTGTACTTCTCTCTCTCAGACTGCACTGGCTGTCAAAGCTGGTCTCTAGGCACCATTATGACCTATCTATTCTTTGTATATCACAGCACATTTTTTTAAAGTGAGAAAGAAACTTCACAAGGTGTGAAAGCTACGCTCTTCAAATATATTCTGTGAATTCACATAGAGAGGAACAGACTTCTTTTTTCTCATTAATTGTCTCTGTCTTCTGCTGAACTTTGGAATTCGTATTTGTGTATGTTACATTAATAAATTAAATATATTTTTGACCTAAATAATAGAGCAATATTTTCATGTAAAATTTTTCATGTACTTTTTAGATTCTAGTGTGCAGAGTACACAACAAATACACAACTAAATTCACGTGAACTGACTCAACCCTTTACCAAACCGTGCATATATGGGCATTAACAGGAGATACTGCTTCTATTTCTAAACTACAAGAAAAAATGTCCATTTTGTTTAAATTAATAATGCTCCAGTAAGTCAGCAGAATAATGCTAAGTAATGTCAGCAGGATCTTGCTCAGAGCATAAAGAGTGTTTCCAATGTCCAAAAAGCTCATTATGGTTTGATAGCCAGATTTTGGAAAGATAAAGTGTACCAAGAACAGCATGGATCTTTATGATCTTCAGAAGTGGTGCTAGGACTAAGTAGATTTGGAGGGTTGAACCAAAGTCATATTGTAATTCCATGGAGCAGAGACTTCCTGTCAGCTGTTTTGCTTCCTGTAGTAATCCATTTCCTCAGCCAAATGTTTTGTTTTAATCCTGACCACCAAGAGATAAAGCGTCTCTACCTGAAAGAGAGCTGAACCCCAAAGTCCTCTAGATTCTTACCCGAACCCTGATACTGATATTTTCTTTTCCATAGGTCTCGTACCTATTCTTATTTTTTTTCCCTCATCTTGGCACAAGTTCTGCTGTATTTATGTTAAGTCTCGCTTCTGTCTGGAATTAGGCATTTATTCTGCACTGTTGTTCTCTAAAACTGGCCTCAAGACCCTGAGTCACTTAGCTCCTGAGCAGAATCCAGATTGCCCATAGGAATCCAAAGTGTCTCAGAGAGGAATCCACAACACCCATAAGACAGCCTGTGAGCAACAAATTTTGAGGACAAGAACAAATCTTAGATTCATTTTGCATTTTTTGAAAGATGCCTACATCCTCTCGGGATTCTGATTTAGGGGTATGAATAGTCTGAGCCATTATCTGAGGATTAAGAAGAAAAAAGAATACATCTACCGCCTCTGATGATTAAACATCTGAGCCTTGTCAGGACCTGCATGAGTGTGAACAGAATCTTCAGCAACAGAAGTACAGATACTTTCAAAGTGCATTAGTGGCACAGATGCAGGTGTTTAAATGTTGTGAACTCTGGCAGCAACTTACTGAAGGCTTTGAGAACTTTGATTTTGATCCTAGACTTAAGTTCTTAGGTCCTTTGTGGCACTTACATGACTAGTCATGAGAAAGTGTTTTTTTGTGTTTAAGGGTTTATGTTGCTCCTTTCTGTACAACTGTGAGTCTGAATGAGAAGGTGCTGATGGCCACTCACCCTACACAGCCAGAGGGCTCTCAGAGGATTTACTGTAACGAAAACCATGCCTATGTTCCATCCTGTAATGTAGGGACTACCCTCACTTGTGCATATTTGAGTATATTTTCCACTGCACTCTTTTTACTTCTGATTTTTGGGTTTTGGTTTAGTTTTGTTTGGGGGTTTTTTTTGGATGGTTTTTTCCCTCTGTTCCTGCTCAGTGTCTGATCTTTTAAATTTTGGCCATTTTTTCTCAGTCATTTTATTTCAAAGAACTTGTTAAGAAAGAACAAAAACTTAGTCTACCTGAACACCATAGCAGCAGACCTTCTGGTTCTGTGACTAACAGAATAATGATCTGTTTTGTTATTGTCACTCTAGAAAAATTACTCAGTTCACCACTGTCTGCAAATCCAGTGTGCACATCTGTCTATACAGACAGATGTGCACCTCTGGCATATATTGAGTAGAACGCATTGCACAGGAACAGATTGTTGCTTGCTTGCACGGATTTTGCAGAGTAGCAATAATTCAGCAGAAAATTTTACCCTTTTCACTTAACAAAATGACTGCAAGATTTCCGTATGTTTTTATGAAAGAAAAAATTCTCCAAAATGCTTATCTTACTGGCATTTAAATTAGTTATGCTGCAAACTTCTTGATGCAGCTATAGGATGATCACTACCCCATTTGTTATTTATAAGGCCTTTTGTTTTTGTTTTGATAAATGATAACGCTTAAGACATGGAAAGACATTTCAGTTTTGCTATTTAATCTGTCAAACTCCAATTGATCAATAAAACTATTTTTAAAAACACTTATCTGATGCATTTTTACAGCTTTTTCTATAGTTATCTTGCTATTAATTTACTTGTTTTAAAAGATAATAATAATTTTATGCATGGAATGTCATCTCACATTTCATGAAGTATGATAAAAGGAAACCTCTCTATCCGTCTTTAAAGTATAATGTAATGAATCAACATGAAACAAAACACTTGCCTAAAAGCCTGTTCCATGGGTAGGGTGGAAAATAAGAAACCTAACGGAAAAGACAGGAAAAGTCAGAGTGTCACTGCCAGAGCTAGACTTAGGGCTGAAGCTGCCAGAGCAGCACACTCTGCTCACAAGGGAACAAGTCGCATGTACAAAGGAACACAACACCCCCCAAAAGGGATTATTTATGCCACTGTAACTATATATTCATTCTTCCTTCATACTCAGATAGCAAGAAAAAGAATTATGTTGTATCATGTTATCCATTAAAGATACACATTCTTATCACAAAAATTCAGTGATTTCACCATAACTCTCCCAGTCAGCATAATATTAGACCTCCATCTGCAGATTACTGATTGCAGACTCTTTAGTGCATGACCAGATTAGTCTCATGATGGGGACTGAGTGCTCAGACCTGCACAGTGCTCCATCTAGAAGCTGTTAAAAATACGTGACTTTTACCTGGATTCTGCTGTTGTGCTGAAACAATGATAAGAGCAGGAAGTTCTAGACTGAGCTATACATGCCCATCAGGAACAGGAAAATCCATTGTGCACTGTGGGTCGGGAGAGCACAGCTAACTGAGAGAATGCTTGGCAGCAGTCGAACCCATCCTGCACATGGGGCACCCTCTCCTTTCTCACACACGCACACCAACCATTTGTGGTGCTGCCACGGGGAGGGATTGCTATGAGTGGAAACTGTTACCTCTCCACTGCTCTCAGTTCTGCAAAAGGCTAGGGGAGAGGGATGCGTATTTCCCTTTCATACTAACTACAGCCTCAAGATGAACCCAGATAAGTAATGTGATTAATAATTAAAAGCTATGTTAGCAAGTGACACAGTATCTGCCTCTACATGCCCAATTCTGCCCCAGGGTTCAGTGGAAGATCTGCACTTTTTAGCTTGCTCAGCTCTAGTGTTAACATTTTTCACTTTTCTGTTTTGAGTTATTTGCCATCAAGATTTGGGTGAGCTCTTATTCATTTTCATGTAGATTTTTTTCTGGGGTTTTTTTACTTGTTTTTTTTTGCTTTCTTATAAAATTTTGTTTTAAGGAACTGAGACAGCAGATCTTTTTCTTCAAAGCCATTTCAATTAACAAGGCTGTATTCAAACTTTAGAACAAGTCAACACATATTAACCTTCAGCTGGTAGGCAAACTGAAAATGTCACTCCCCAAGGACAGCAGTGGAAACAGTTACAGGGAAGATGAGTATGGACAAAACGTGACATGATAGCCATTCTTAATTTTCACATGGGAAGTTTGTCTAACATTTTTATTAATTTAAGAACATTGTTTTCTTTGCCCAGTTAAACAAAGAAGTTGCAAGGCACAATTATTTCTGCATCTGAAATACTTAGGGTACAAAGTTTTTAATTTTCATAATGTTTCAACTGTCAAACAAACCTTAAAATTACTTTTTAAACAAATACCAAGTTACATTACAAATGCTTCTTGCTACATGCATCACTTTAAGTTTGCATACATACTAGAAATTATGTTTTAACTTTTAATGTTACAAGTTTTTGGGAATGGGCCTAAAACATCAAATATTTTTTGTATCATTTTTCAAATGCCTGAAAAAACACAGCTTGGAAATTGAAGTTGCACATTCCTCTGATTTTTTATTTAAACACTCTGAAGAGAAACATCCCAGCCCTAGGATCATGTTCACGAGTTTCTTCATTAAGTGTTTAGGTTAGACCTGAATATTGCTAGAATTCTGTTACTGTATGCTGATGCCATTTCACTCTTTCTTCTCAGTCACAGGTACCTCCCCTTTCCCCCCCAATATTGCTCTGTTTAACTATTTCAGGAAAACATCTCGTCTTAAAGAGATGATCTGTGACTTCCAGTGGAATCTCTCCCACTTTGCCTCTCCTTGTGTCATGATACACAATGATTTCTGTACCTTTCTGACTGTAGTATTAAGATGTGGCAACTTAATTTCCTGGCTGCATACCTGCTTCAGGTATGATTGAAAAGGCCAGCCTGTTGTAGAGCTTCCTCTTCTCCTAATCCCAGCACTGTTCAGTGACAAATTTCAGGTTATGCCAAGTCTTTATCTACCTTGCCCAGCTGCCAGAGCTCTTGGCAAAAGGCATCGTTTGAGCTACATTCACATTCCATTCCTATGCCAGAGCAGCCAGTCAGCTTCTGAGACATGATGAACAGAGATTTGTTTTGTTAGATTTAAAATAGTAAATCTCATTTACAGCAACTGTAGAAAGCACTTAGGAATCTTCATCACCCTTAGTCATCTTAATGTGCACTATGATCAAATTCCAAGACTTTCCACTGGTGTGTATAAAAATACATTTCTGAAATTCATCTTTAAAGAAGTTTATAGGGGCTAGATTTCAAAGGGACATCAGCATTGTTGGCATAGATTCAGTAGTTGAAGTAGGAGCCTACAGTCAACTGGCAACCTTCAAAGTTGTAACCTAGAAAATTAAATTCCTATTTGCCCTATACGGATTGAACTTGTGAGATCATCTGTCATAGGGTGAATACGTAAATAATTGTTTTCATTTCCATTTTCTCTTCTGCCAGTGCCGAAGAGAAAAATGAAGTTTTAAAATTCTTCAGATTTTTTTCTGGCATTTTTAAGAGAGCATCTCCAGCCTAGAAGCTAGGATGGAGTCCATTTTCAGGCATCAAAAGAAGACAGTGATGAACATTATGGGAACTCCTGGGACTCCTGGGAAAAAAAATAATTTCTTGTGTTAGGAAAAATTTCAGCAGGATAATACAAGCACAGTTTTATTGTGTCATAACAGTCTGGAGTTGGCTTTTTGCCTCCTCTGCCATCAAAAGCTCACATACCTAGTGTGTGTTGCACACGTTTAAAACCCAGTAACAAAAAAAGTTATGATCCTAGTAAGGGTGGATAATTTACTTGCTGTATGATATCTTTCAGCTTTCTTCAAGAAAAAAGACAATGACAGCTTTCCACATGCTGGAAATATGTTGTCTTATTGCAGGGTTGTGCTTATGTTTTGAAAATAACTTACTCATTAGCGTTAAATGTGAATGACATCACTAAAACAGAAAGATATCTTATTCTGTTCACCAAAGTTAATGAATAAAAAAGCTTCTTTCTCTCTCTCTCTCTCTTTTTTTTTTTTTTTTTTTGGTTCTAAAATGGGACGTCTGATTTATTACAGTAACCATGAGGACTTCAGAGTATAGGCAAGGTATATGTAGGTATATACCTAGAGTATAACTGCTAGGTCAACTGATACAGTTTTAAAGAAATAAAAACAGACAAGCCAAATCTTGAAACCTGTATTTTCTCATTAATATTGGCTGACCTACTAGAAGATACTACTTGAAAATATGGCATAAAGAAATATTTTATTTGTCCTCATGACTGGTAGTCACAGGCTTCCTATCTTGTACTTTGCAAGAGCATTATATCAGAAAAAACAGGGAACATATACTGGAGGAAAACTAACTCATCATCTAATAGACAATGTTAATTTAATCTAAACTTTGAAATGAATTTCAGTTTCCCAACCACTGTATCAGGCGTTTAGATCAGAAACCAGAAAATCCTGAGGTTTTCCTCCTCCTATGTTATCATGCAAACCAATGATCTATTATTGGAATCTATTTTATTAGTAGCACAAACAAAAGCAACTTGTTCTTGAAGAACAAGTGCAACCTGTACTTGCCTTGAGGAATAAACAGTGAAACATTTATGAAACGTGTAAATTATCCTTAAATGACTGCAAAACTGTAGAACAGTTTTATATAGCATGTCTTATTAAAATTCTGCTAAGTGAGTACAAAGTTGGTTGGCTTAATGTGCATTTATATATTTTTAAGCAAGATACATATTGCATGAACCAAGGAACTCTGGGATTTTTTTTTTTTTGTAAATAGATATATCTTCACCCATCTTGGTCATGGTCCAGGTCTAAGTAATTTATATTATTATTATTATTATTATTATTCTCTATGGGTTGAATAGCTGCTGCCACAGCCTGATCTTTTACCAAGCCAAGAAAAGGGGGACCTTTCAGGGAATTTAACCTAAACCAGGAAGAGCTTTAGGTTTCAGTGCCATTCATCATCTATACCTGGAATCGCATTAGAAGGGGGCTTGGAGATTTGTTAGGACAGAGGTAGATGGAAAGGAGAAAAGAATGGCTGTGAAAGGGAAAGAAAAGCATAATTCAGAGAAAAGAGCTTCATGCTGAGCCTTGATGCTGTGAACTCTCATGTCTGAGAAATGAAGATCTATCAAAAGGAATGTTAAATTAGGAAATATGGCTTTTGAGCAAAGACTGTGGTTTTCAAGTCCTCTGACTGATCCATAACCATCCCACAGTTTTTACCACTGCCCAGGAAATAAACCAGCCAAGTTATTTAAACTTTCTCCTCTCCAGAATTACATTTGGGAGGGAGCTGGGTGTCCTCTCTCCTTCCATGCATAAGGTGACCCAACTACCTTCCCCAAAACGTCCCTGGCTTTCCCAGCTGGGATCAACAGAGCTATGATGGCTGGCATGAAAGAAGCATGTCCAGGCTTCCAATGCCCTGGTGGGATCAGGTCTTCAAGGAGAGCAAAAGATGCTGTTTTGTGTTTGTGTGTACCCTGAGGGACAGTGTCCACTCCAGCTTACAGGGTTGCTACTCCTCTCATCTCAGCCAAACTGGATTGTCAAGGGAAGGAGGGTGGGACAGCACGTTTGTATTCATCCTTTTCGCAGTAGTTTCCCGTTCTTCCACTTAAAACAGAGTTCCTTCCAAATTAGTGTCCAGCAGCTCATGGATCAAATCTGCTCTGTCCTTCTCCTCTTTTTTCCATCGAGGGGCTGGGCATTTTCTGCCCACTTCTGATAGCATGTTCTTTGTTTTGTGTTCATGCACCGTTCCACCTGTGGAAGGCAGCCAGCGGTCCTTTTAGTTTTATCAGAATAACTGGAAATACAGGCAAGAGATAATTTCTAACGTCATTATCTAGCTGGGGGAGTGTAACAGCAAAAGCAAGCGTGCAAGTCAGGGGAAAAGAAGACACGCAGTGGAAAGCTACATATCTCACTGAAAATTGACACTATGCTACCTAGAGAAAAATATCTAACTTTGTGCTTCACCTTCCATTATTTGGTCACTTAAGGGATTTCATAGCCTGAAATCGTGTTTATTTCCACGTTCTGTTTAGGCAAAGGATTTGCCTCTCCTGTCTCAGGCATCCCAGAATGACTTGCCAGTACTGCATTATCTTGGTTTTGCCCTTCTATGAGGACTTTGGCATCTATGAGCTTTCTCAATGATGCTCCAGCTGCATGCTGCCTAGAATAGAGTTCAGTTTGTGCCTTGAAAGCCAACATGCACTTCTTTTTGAGGAATCTCCATGGTGGGATTTGTCTGCCACTGAGACACTAGGTGTAGAAGATTTAAAACTATGCCATCAACTATTTGATGTGCATATACAAACCACAATAAAAGGACAGCTTGCTTAGCCATGGGGGCACATGCTGCTCAGTAGAAATCAACTTTATGAGAAATAGCTATTCTACTTAGAAACATCATTTCAGTTTTCTTTTATTGGTGGAAAAAAATTCCCTACACAATGAGTAAGGAAAACTAAGGCCAAACACACAGTTTAGTAATGGTCTTTTGCAAAGCTACTTTTCTTAGACAGCACCAACCAGCAGAGCTTCACCAGTGTCACTGAAGTTTCTCTGTCTTACTGCAGCTAAGGATTTGATCCTGTTATTTGAACAATTGTACAAGAGTGCCTGATGTTTAGGAATTAGGGGAAGCTAGACAGCCATGTGGCGTCACATAAGCCAGTGATTTGGCCTTAATTTTGTCTGACTAAAGTATGTAAAGCAGTGGTCATGAAAACAGTAAGTAAAGACAAAGCAGTTTTGTCCTAAAATTGCTTAACGAAGGCAGCACTGGCTGAACAGTAGCACTGGTTTTTAGTGACCTTTCATAAAGAAAAGGCAGTCTGTCTGTCATTATGCAAATTCAAGAACATCTGTTCCATGAAACCCTGTAATAATGCCTGAGGTTTGTATGGTATGAGAATAAAAACTGTTTTGACAAAGGCTACAGAGTACGCTTGTATTAGCCAGACAGCCCTTTTTTCTAGTCCAAGACTACCTCAAGCGTAGGGGGGCCAGACCTTCAGCTGGAGTAAATTGTTGTGGCTCAGTGGAACTGGTTTCTCAGAGCGCTGTTTTATTTTGTGAATAATGGAACCTAAGGGGTAACTGCTTTATCAGAGCGTTGCCATTTCATTAGTAACAATGGCAGCAACGGATGGGTGACACAATGTGAAGTGTTTGTTGCAGCCTCCCTATGCAAGCCACAGAAGAGGCAGTGAGTGCTGTTTTTAAGAAGTCTGCCAACGACTGACTCACATCTGCTTTGGTTTAATGAAAAAAAAAAAAGAAAGAAAAGAAAGCAATATTGACAACAGATATAAACAATAAGTGGATGTCTCAGTTCTGTTTCATACTTAATAAACCTCAGGAAATAACTATTAAAATCTATTGATTTTTCCCAAGACTTTTACCACCTCTGAATTTAAATGATGGAGGGGCTGGTGTGCTGAGGGTCGTGCGTGCTGGGGACTTCTGCACTCCAGTGGTGACTGACAGAAATATTATGAAGATGGAGATCAGACAGGAACACAATGTACAGCTGCTCACATAATCTTTTTAGGAAGAGCAACCACAGGCTGCTTTCATAGGCCTAACTAGAGCATGGGGGAATTGGAGCAGAATTTCATCTTGCCGAGGTACGTCACAGCTCCTTTTCAGCATCACAAGCAGGAGCCTCCTCCACGTATGAAGCCAAAAGATAGCTCTATCTTTGGCTGCAGGGGGAAAGAGGAGACTGCTTGACTTCTCTGCACAGGGGTAGTCACGGGCTAATGTCAGTCTTTGCTAGAGGACCTGCTGGAGAGAAGCCATCACCCTTTCAGAGCCTAGCTGAGCAGCATAGGATTCAAAAAAGAATTTCTGTTATACCTATTTTTAAAAGCACTTAACTTTCACATCACAGATATTCACAGATATATACACAAATATTTGCAAGGGCTCACAATCAGCTCGGAAGTTTTCCTCTAATAGTGGGTTTTGTTTGATTGCTTGTTTTCAAAATCTAGCCTGGTTTTTAGGGGTGGGAATTTAGCCAGCTTATTTATATGCAAACATTAGACATTAGGTCTAAGCTGAGATGGTGCCTGTGGCTGATCACAGATGTTTAATATAAGTGGGAGGGTTCAGTTTCTGCCTGTGCCCATGTCTGTTCACTGAGCACAGGGTGGAAGCCAGGACTTAGCTCACACCACCCTCATGGCCTCCACATAGCTCAACAGGGCTGAAACAAATCCTTCTCCAGAGCCTGTAACCCAGAAAAGGCTGTGATAAGTGATTTGACCTAATTTGCCCTAAATAACTAAAACCTGGCAAGAGTCTGGCATTTGTTAAACAATTTGGCAGTTATTTTGGGGGTGATGGTGAAAATAGTGCAATCTACACTATCTCTGGTCTCCTTTCAGGAAGTCACCACCACAGCCAGCAGTTGTTGATGTGGATGTTTGCAGGAGATGAGCTCTGTGTCCCCTTTTCTCACTGCAATCCCTTTCCTGCCTGTTGAAAGTGACAGCAGGGTAGGACCATCTGCTTTACCGCTGTAGTGCTGAAATATTTGTCTTGGTCTGGAGTGACTTCCTTGGGCAGGATGACCATCCAGCAACGATCCCTGCAGTGAGTGGCCTCAGCAGAGCTCTTGGGAAGTGGCCGTGTTCCAAGCACAGGGTTACTTGTGCTCCTGAGGGTAGCAGATGAGCAATGGGCTATTTCTGGCAGTTGTCATCATGGACTGGTTCACATCCCATGATGATATTTTTTCCTGCACCTTGCAGGTTTGGGGGTGGCATCCTGGGGACTGCTGCTGGTTTCTGTTCGTGTTTTTTTTTCCGGTACCTCTCATGTATTCCCTCACGAATTTAATTTACCTTTGGCAGTGATCCCAGCACCATATCAATTTTGAGTCTGTGTTTTTTTTCCCAGTAAATATCTGGGACTAAAATTTTGGGAGTAAATGACACAGCAGATTAAAGAGATAGCTATCAATCTTTTTTTTCCAATAAAGAATAGATCACTTGCTTTTAAACAGAATAGGTAAATGAAAATAGCAGATGAATGGTTAAGGCCTCAACTTGTTTACTGCTAAAATTGAAATGTTTTCCACTCCTTAAAATTTACGCAGATGTTTTACCCTCAAAATTGGCATTATTAATTCTTAGGCTAAGAGAGTGAGCTTAAATATGACAGGAAAAGCAAACAGAATTTTTTCTTACAATATATAACCAAAAGGTCAGAATTATATGAAGTGTGCTGAGGCTTTTGTGAAAAATGATGTTTTTAATCTGAAATGACCTTCTTGCATTTCTAATTGCAGTTATTGATCAAATATAGAAAAATCTATAGTGTTTTCCATCTCTGTGTGAATCATCTTGCTTTCCAAGGTGGAACTCAGAAAAGGAAAAATGTAAGACAAAGCGACAAAAGCCAAAAATCTCCTAAATCAACTAGCACCTTCATTAAGTTTTAAAATACTAGAAAGATAAAATATCCTAAAGCATTCCTAAAATAAAAATATTAGTGAAATATTCAAGATATTTTATAAAAATGTCAAGATATTTTATTATTCAAGAGTTATGTCCTTCCACCAGCTCTACAGTTGCAATGGTCAAGTTAACTTGTTAAAAAACAGTGCAATAATTCTAAATTTCTTGTATTTTTTATTGCTTTCATTGCTAGTGTTCGTGAAACATTATTAGGCACTCACATCAACCAATATATGCCTGCAGCTTTAGCTTCATCTCAACATGCTATTATGTGATTATTATATAATGCATCAGAAATTACTTCTCATTATTGTTTTTAATCATGATGATTAACTTGGATACTTTCTTCAAATGTCTAATTCTGCATCTTTATTTGAAATCATGAGACCTTCCTTCGAACGTGAGACATGCCAGAACCAGACAGACAAATTATGTCATCAACCCTTATTTTATTACTGGTTACATGACAAATTTGTACTCTTTGGTGAATCTGTCCATGAAGTAAACAACCTAGTTTGGTCATGCTGTATATAGATAGTGAATAACATGTTCAGTTAACTAGCTTTCCAGAGAGGCAGAATGTGAGGAAACAGAGATCATTTATTTATGGCATGATTCATATTTTAAAGCCATCATTTATTTATACTGTTGATGCAGTTTTCTTACTACTGTCATATCAGAATTGCCTATGATTTCAAATAACATGAGACCCCATATATTCCACAAACCAACACCCAGTCACCACGGGCCGTGAGTGCAGCTTTCTAGTGTTCACTGCACAGAAGAACATCAGAGCAAAATAATCCTTCATGCATAATTCACAAATCCAGTCTCTGCACGCTTTATGCACTGCTGAATTACTTGGTTGTGCTGAGGTAATTCAGAATGAGCTAAAAAGCAAATTATGGCAGGCATGTGCTGTAACATTATTATTCTGCAGGCCTGGATTTTGAAATTGCTGTTTTTGAGACCTGATTCTGAAATATAATGTATTCAGCCTCCATTATATTTCAACCCAGTGTCTTATGTCTGAAGACGTCCGTGGACTTGTTTCCAAAGATTACACTGTCCAGAAACTCTATTTGATTTCTTTCTTTTTGCCTGAAATGGGCCTTGACATTTTAAAATCATTAAATGCAATCTATTTCAAATGCTCACAAAAGGTCACAAAGACTATGGGACTGCCCCTGCTACGCTACACCACCGCAGCCCTCATCCACTTTAGCAGGGGGACTAAGTGCTCAAGGCATTCAAAATCGAGCTCCTAATGTATTAAGTGCATTAGTAATAGTCACAGCTCTGCTAGAATTTCCATTTCAAGGTCTAGATTACCAAGAGGAACTGACTGTTTGGGATGCAGTTGACTTTAAAAGGGTTTTAGTATTGTGTTGGATCAGAGCCTGAGCACACACTTGATTTTTTCAGGATTTAGTTTTACTTTTTCTTTTTTAGTTTTTACATGGTTTGCATCATTTTGTTTTGGGGTTTTTGGTGGGAAGGAGAGAGGGGGGAGGTAAAAAAATATAGTCTGAAAGAAATACCAACAGCATATTGCATGTACCAGCAGCTGTTTACAAGCTTCTCTTTAATTTCACACCAAAACTATCTGATGACAACCTAAAAGAAAAAGGAATAACTCTAGAAAAGAGAACATGAATACCTTTCTTTAACACACTGCATCATTGTCTATCTGACATCAGAAAGACAATATCTCAAGTTACTGAAAAGAAAAAAGTTCACCCATTTGGATAATAAGATCCAAAATACACTAAGTTTTCTAAATTTAATCTGATTCCTGTAGCACTGGACCAAGTTTTAAGGCTGCCTTTTTCATTGGAAGTAGTAGTAAGCCCTAAATTTCTTCTGTCAGGTCAGACTATGGTCAGACATTGTTTTTTAAGAAATCCTCACTCTCCTATTTCCAGCTGTTCCTCCTCCCTCTGGATGCCCCCTTGTCTCCGTTGTGCCAGGGCAGTGTTTGCCTGGCCATGTGGTGAAGCCTTTTCTCACCCTGATCCCAAGTTCACGGCACATCTGTATGAACAGCTGTGCTGGCACAACAGAAGTGGCTGTAGAGGCTCCTGAGTGGCCTGGGTGCTGCCCACAGCATTCCCACCAAGAAACGTACCCAGGGCTGGAGCCTAACTTTGAGCTGGGCACTCCCGTGCCCCAGCAGCAATATCACAGTCCTCAATCCCAGCCACCAGAACTACACCAGCACTATTGCAGGAGAGAGGCAAATGTTATCATTTAGTTTACCCAGAGTAATGCTGCCAGTCTTGCTGTTTCTCACAGCTCTCCTTAGCCAGCAGATAAGGCAGGCATCAGATCTGGCCGTATGTACAAACCTGCACTCATCTGTGTATCTATCTGTGTGTTTTGGGCACAGTGAGAGACTCAAAAGCAGTGCATGGGCATGCTGAAAGGTCACATGCAAAAACATTCTGAAAAACCCAAATGTAGTCTGGACTGGAAATGGTACAAACTCCCCCAGTATTTGCATTGACATTTTTTTTTCCCCAAATGTATACACAGTTGGTCTTGCAGAACTCTCTTCTGCAACTCTTTTGATCAAAGCCATAATAAAGTGCTACCACACAGCTCAGAGAAGCCCATCCATATTAGTAACATTTTTTGCCATGTTTGGTTCCAAAGGGATGAAGTTTACTGTACGGATATTTTAGTGAAGTAAAGGCCATGATGCACCAGTGTAGACCGCCACTGGTATTACTTGTGCAGTGGTGTGGTAGTTTGCAGAGACTGCAAGGGCCACATTCAGAAAAGGCTACACATGACTAAAGTGAGAATGCAGAAGAATTTAAGGTTGTGGAATCAAAAGTGAGATCTGGGAATCTCACTTCAAGCCTTGTTTATAACCCAGCACAGTCACTCCCGAACTTGTCTGAGAGAAGAGAGGTGATTGAAAGGAAGGTCTGCCCAGTGTGGCAACTGCCCTATGGATACAAGGGTGAGATTCCCTCCTTCCCCTTTAGAAGCTTTACAGCACAGACTTCTGTCTCTGAGCTGATTTTCTAGACTACCTTTACAGTCATTGGAATCAGGCACTTTTAAAAGGCAATTTATCTGACCTGTTTTGTATGAGTCTGTGAGGAGAAAATTCACTATACTTTGGAAATGCATGTTCCTTACCAGAGACCAAAAAGGGTGTGTGGATGGTGACAAAGACACTGCAAGTTAGGCAAGAAGGATCCCACTTCAAATAAAGGATTCCCGGAAAAATTTATTCTGGCATTTCCCAGATTTAGACTGTAGCTTATCCCCATTTGTGTTCTGTTATGTGTGGGCAGGAGCAGGTGACACTTTATGGATATGTTTCTTTGACCCCTGAGAAGCACTGTGCTTCTTGCAGCCCTCTTGCCCTCAACATCTAAGTAGGGAAGCAGTGCAAAACACACAGTCACTCATATATGAAATCTGTTGATGGGCGAAACGTGCATGTCCTAACATCTCATCAGTTTTACAGTTGGTACTATTTTAGGCTTTGACAAACGATTTTTTAGGAAAGGTCTGGCAGGGCCAGCAGTAACTGCAGAAAAAGCATCACTTCTTATAAGCTAATTTTGCACTCAAGAAAGTTACACAGGGTTCTTGTAGCCAAACGAAGCTCCTTCTGTCCCATGCCTCACCACCTGTAACAGCTCAGGTTTTCTTTTCTGAAACCTGGTACCATCAAGTGACCTGTGCAAGCCCATGACTCTTGCATGCTTCTGTACCACTACAAGCTGAGTTCTCAGCAGTGCTCATGAAACACCCCTGAGCACAGCATCCTGCCTGTGAGCAGTGTTCCCAGTCCCAGAGACAGGACTTCAAGTAAGTGCACATGCAACAAAGCCACAAATGAAGAGTGTAGCCCTCATTCCCCCCTTGGCCCCTGAGGTTTTCTATACAGAATACATGCCCTTTCCAGGTTCTCTCCTTGTTTCATTTACTCTTGGATAGATGTTGTCATGGATATGAAACCTGATACTGAAGATGAATATGTCTGTGATCTACAGGTGGATAAATTCTACATCTGAATAAATGTACAGGAACTGGTTCAGAGAAGAGAAAAGAAAAGAAATAGTGACAGTATCATATTTAGGTTATGTTTTGGTGTCTGCACAATTAATTCAGAAAGTTTACAGCAAGATAGAAAGATATTTTTAGTGTATGATGGTTTAATACTGCTAAATTTCTGTAATCCTTAAGTAGTTCTTTTATGGCGCACTTTAAAATTATATTTTACACATATGTATGGCAGTTTGTAGTCTACTTAAAATAAATATTTCCCATATATCCATATGCATGATCCACACTTATTTTGTAGTACAAGATGTGCTGACAGAGATTAAAAGATTGCAACACAGCAGAAGGCGTTGTGCTATCTTGCAAGTGCAAAGTAGGTAACTTTATCTGACTCAGTTTTTAGCATCTGCCTTCCGATTCATAACAGCTCTTGTTCCACATAAAGCTATAATCACCTCTCAAGCCTCATTTCTTCAGGCACTGACATTGTAGGCTCTTTGGGGTTGTAGCAAATAAAAACCTAAATGGAAGTGTAAGTCCCAAGTGTGAAAATGCTTAAACTGCAAAGTTTTCTTATTGCGGTCTACAGTACAGCCTTTGCACCGGGGCAAATCACCAGAGTGGGTTTGACAATAGCTAATAATACTGATTTTCATTACAAGCGTGTAACGCCTTGCCTTTTAGGGTTGGGGTGGGAAAAAAAAACCCTCTTCCTTTAAATCCATATTTCCTTCCAAAACTGAATACCTTGCAAAACTCTAGAAGCAGGGGTCGCTTGCTTGCTTGTGCCTCGCTGTAAAGTTAATCTGATCAGACTGCAGTTGTGCCCAGGCTCAGCCAGGAGTGAGGCACGCTGAGTGCTGCAGTGAGCAAGGAGGTGACATGAGGAAGCTTCCTGTGCTTTTTGCCCATCTGAAGGGGGTGTCAGTACCCGTTCTGGCTGGGGCTGAGGACTCAGGGCACAGGGCATTGTGCACACTAGCGCTGTGCTGCAACCCAGCATGTCCTTGGCAGCACTGCTGCCCACTGCCTCCCACCCCACTGCGAGGGCTCTGGTGTCAGCCCTCCTCGCTTGCTTCACTCACCAGCACTGTGGATGGGGCATGGTGCTGCAGATTTCGCCTTGACAAGTCATAGGATGTGTGTTGTTCTGCTTTGCTCTCTGCAAAATTTTTTGTCCTGTTGGACCTGAAGCACAGTAAAATCCAGGCTGGCTCCATGGGAAGGGGAATGGTGTTGTGCCACTGCTACCAAAGTGATGGCAGTGGAATTATAAATTACAGTAACAAGTCTTAATCCTCTGATGTTTCTGTCTCCACCTTTGAGTCTCCTATTGTTTCTAGCACCTCCTTTTTGCACACTTGGAAAGGATTTTATGATGTTTTTACTGGCAAATAACTATGGATTCTGTATAACAGTGTTTCTTGTAAGGAGAGCAAGATCCAGCAAAGAAATGCAATTTGGACAAAAGTAGCATCAAAACTTGCAAGTAAATGAGTGGGACACTGAACTGTGGTATTTCTATTGCCCTTCCTAAAACAGGCCAAGAAGTAGGTCCCTCACCTCCCAGCTCATCACCTCACGTGTTTGACAAGGGGAAACCCCTGGAAGCTTGCTGCTGTTTCAGACATACAGGCTGAGAAAGGAATTTGGCATGTATCAAATGGACAGGACCTTTAGGTGTCTGACCTTCCCTCAGGACTGTGGGGGTCAGGCACACTTCACTGGGATTGCCTGAGCTGAGCACACCCCGGAGAGACTGAGAAAAATTTGCCGTGCTTCCTTTCCAAGGAGAGACTGAAAAATCTTCCTTGTTTACTCCACACTAGTCCTCAAGCAGTAAGTGAAAAGTAAGTTTCATGAAGTATCGCTACCAAAACGTGAACTACATGAGCCAAAGGAATATCAGCTGTGGAAAGGAATACTTAGGAACATTTAAATATTTTAATAAATGAATAATATAAAAAACAAAAATTAACAATGCAATAGTTAAGAATCTTTTTAGACTACCAACTTGCTAAAAAAATTGTTAGAGAACAACAAAAACTAAATCCCACAGTCTCTCCTAAAGCAAACAAATTTTCTCAAATCATTGCTCATGATATCTATATTTACTAAACATGTTGCCAGCAATAGAAATAAAAGAACATCAGGTATGGAAGCCTCTTACTTCTCATAGTTTTCACAGATTTTTTATAAACTGTCATTATCTATGAAGGTATTTCACAAGACGGTGTATGATTAGCTGTTGACTCTGTAGTTCAGCCAATATTTTGAAAGACTAATAGTGAAACCAAAAATTGAGTTGGTATTAGTAACCTTGTAAAGAGAATACCCAAGAGAAGAAAATAATCTATGACAGGACACTTGTCTAGGAGGAAGATACAACCTATTTTCTAACATTTTAAAATTTTAAACTGCAGTGTATGAAGATCAGTGAAAAACAATGTGCATTTGATTCAAGCCCCACAGTATGAAACATATTTTTCTGAAAAAGATCCTGGCAATTTCTAATATTTTGAAATTCCTTTTTCCAGAATGAGTGGCCTTTCCAGATCAGTAGAGGAGAAAGAGAAAGAAATTCTAAAAAATTAAAGGTTACAAAGTCAAGCACTATTGGGTGAGAAAGTGACAGCTAGGGTTTCTAATAATTTAATGTTTAATGTATTACTAAAATTTTCGCCTGTGGCAATCATTGTTGCACATTAATTTTTCCAAAAAGTTTTGCCCTGCAGTACAGAAAGTCCTTCCCTATCAGCAGGTAGTTTTCAGTCTGCTTTGTGATTATTTGAATCTAGATCTCATCCTCTGTGCTATTCAAATGACACTTCAAATGCAGGGTCATTAGAGTCCTCTTAGTGTTTTCTCATTACAACCCGGAGATGCCAAAAGCAATTTTTATAGCTGCTACATGAAAACATAAAAGAACAGTTGTTGATTCTCTCCTCTGATAAATTCATGTTGTTTACTGAACTAGTCCTGCAGGAACTAAATGCCAAATGCTGCACAGCTGCGTTAATGAATTTTCTTGGATGAATGTGGGACAATCCGGGGCCAGAACAAGCAAAGGTCACAGTCGTACATTACTCTTGAACCCATAAAGGGAATACCAGAATCGTAACAGCCATATGCTTCTAATAAAGATACAATAATTAACCTTACTCTGTACCTTACCTGGTTGGGCAAATGATACTTTATGCACAAGAGCAGCTCTTCTGAAAGGAATTCATAATTGCTACTGTTTCTGACTGTGAGGGAAAATATTGTGAGCCTAAAGCAACTGGGCAGAAGGGTGTCGTGGTTGAGCACTAGGAAAGTTTCTCAGTCCTTTATCCAGTCTTTTCAGGTGCAGCAATCCTCCTCTTAGGGAGCAAATCCTTTTTTTTATCCCCTTCTGATCCTTTTACCTAGGAAGCTATGATGAGACATGTCTACAGGGATAGCTGAGCTATTTGTGTTAGATCACCTACATGTTTATGTTACCAGGTGAGCAAACCAAGAAAAAAATATGGCAAAGGAGAGATAAATATTTGCATATAAGATAACAGCATCAGAAATACAGCATCATTTCTAAGCCACAGGCTTCTTACAGGGGTTTGTTTGTTGTTGTTATTGCTTTTCTGAAAAAGATATTAAGTTCTGAGTCTAACCCATGCAATATTAACAAGCTCTCACAGGTAGAGGTGGTGATTATAAGGCTTCATTCATTGGGAAGAATGCTGAAAGCCTGAGGGGCATGGTTTCTTTGTATGGTATAATTGTACTTCCTTCTCATAAAAGGCTGGTGCTTATTTCCCATAACAGCCAGGCAAGCATAAATACTTACCTTTAGCAGACCCAAAACACTGCCCATTCATGACAGGGGAAAGAGTTTCATGGTCCTCACCGAGTGCTGCTGGATTGGGTTCCCAAACTGTGTCAAATAAAGCAAATAGATTTATTGCTCTGAATGGGAATATTCACGTGCTTTGCTATGCTAACTGAGGACATCAAGCAATATCTGTATATCTACATCAACAGCAAGTCAGGCACAAGAACACAGTAACAAATACTTCATTTGGAACCAAAAGATAGAAATCTCCAGCTGGACAATACTGATTTGAGGTCCCCACCACATGGAAACCATGCACCTTCAAACCATTATTCAATTTGAGTAGGCTGCTGGTCTCACCATTTCTCTGACTTTTCTTTTGTTTTGAGCTTCCTTAGTTGCTTTTCTTTGTTTCCAGGGTTCTTTCAGGCCTTTTAATAAACTGCTTGTGGCTCCCAGAAACAGATCTAACACTTCTCGCTAAATTCTGAACTTCAGAGCACTCTTTCCCACAGCTCTTTTATGATGAATATTCCAGTTCCAGGGATACAACCTTACAGCTGAAGCAGATTGCAGACTTTATCAAGGATCCTGTATATAACTTTAAAGAAAAATGCTAAAGCCTTAGTCTTTTCTCTACCCCTAGTTTTCCAACAGACTTTTATTCCTTGTGATTAAATCTGCAAGGAAATAAACATTCTCTCTCTAGAACATATGTTATTTTCTGGAAGCCTGGGGTTTTTTTCATTCCTTGATCCAGTCTGGTAATTTTTTTCCATATCATCCTACCTGTTCTCTAAAAAGAGCAGTCTGACAACTTCTTTCTCCCTTTTAGAAGTTTTCTAATTAGTCTAATTAAAAGATGATAGTCTGTCTCCAAATTGCTCATCTCCCCCCCACCCCCCATCTCTTTCTCTCCAAGGCTCAGTCATTTGCAGGTACAGTCTCCAGGAGTGGTTTTTGTGACTGGACAATCATCAGATTTAATAACTGTCATCATTCTCCTAATGACAGCTTTAAAGATTTCTCCTGTCAGCTCCTGTGGCTTCAGGCCAAGATGAAGGAAGTTGATAATGGCAAAGACAAACCCCTTCCTCCTGTTTACTGTTCCCTTTAACACAGCAGTAGAAGCATTACAGCACACACCTGGGGAAAGACCTCTGTGTCAGAAAAAATTGATCAATAATGTACTTGTTTCTGACATCCTTGCTTTAGGTATTAATGACCAAATAAAACCCGAAAAAGAGCAAAAAATCATTTAATTCTGCTTTATTTTGAATTCTGGATAGGAAAAAGCACAGCCAGATGGCAGGAAGTTACCAGTTCATTGACACTACAGGGTTTGAAACTGTGGGGAAGGGGCTTCTCCACCTCAGGCATGGTCGGTCTGGAGCAGTTCAGAGAAGGCCATAGTCACAATTTTAATCCTGAAGCTAAATGTCACAATCTGACTCTTAATCAGCTTCTTGCAGTCAAAACCCTTCTCGATGGGACTGTATCTTCAATAACACCTGAGGGTGGTGTCTCCTAAAAGGCAGGGTGTGAGCAGAACCTAAGGGCTCTCCCCTGGTATTCCACACCTGACACATCTGAAAGCAAACCTCAGCCTGCTCTAGAAAGATGTACTTGATGGATTTCATCACCTCCTCATTTATTCATTCATGTACCAGTGGCCTGTGCTCCATGACTCAGAGCCTGTTGAACTCCACAGTACTTGTTTCCATGAACCTCCATGGGTATTTGATTTAGCTTCCCCCAAAGCAATTTATTTTGGAGAGTTCTCCTTTCAAAACATTCCTCCTTTACAGACATTTGAATAGAAGTTTTCAAAACTCACAATGTGTCTTGTAGCATTTGGGGCGGGGCAATTACAATACACAATTATAAAAGTCAGCAATTCTTTTTTAATCTGGAGAAGGAGATTATTTTGTTCTGCTGGCTACAACTATGGAGGTGTTGATGCAAAAGAAGACTGCCATGCTGCTCAAAACTGAAATTTATACTTTTACAGAAAAAAAGTAGTGTTGCAAATCTTGTTGTGAGATTACACCTGTAGTAAAATCACCATCATACAGACTAATTCCATCATAATAACAAAAACAGAGACGAAATGGAAAAACTACCTGTTCTTTATTTNTTATTGTGTTCTGCTGGCTACAACTATGGAGGTGTTGATGCAAAAGAAGACTGCCATGCTGCTCAAAACTGAAATTTATACTTTTACAGAAAAAAAGTAGTGTTGCAAATCTTGTTGTGAGATTACACCTGTAGTAAAATCACCATCATACAGACTAATTCCATCATAATAACAAAAACAGAGACGAAATGGAAAAACTACCTGTTCTTTATTAAAGAAATGATACATAAAAATGTGTCAAATAAACAGGTAAATTTATTAGCTGGGGTAATTTCACCAAAGAAATTGTTTCAAAGGGGACATGCTCAGTTATAAAATATAAAGGGGAAAATGATAAAAATTGTCTTCTAAGTAGCAAAAAGATTCTTAACTGTCCATCAGGATATTCCAGTATAATTGTTTTGGAAATTACACTTGGCACAACTCTAGTAATGGATCACATTTAACCAGGAAGAGTTAATTTAAGATCAAAAACTTAATAGCTGGAAGTCAGTGGTTTAAACATTACAATTAATCTAAATTTTCTAAATTTGAGCAAGAACCTCATATGACTAGATCTTTAGCTGTACCTCTGTACCTCTGACCAGGCACTGTAAGAGCAGTTCTGAGAGCAGTGACCCTGTGTTTCCCATCAAAGGTTTTCTGCTGTTGTTTCACTGTGGAAGGCTCAGACCAGGAGGTAATCTCAAGCTATTGCAACATCTGAAGGGAATCTGACTTTGGGAGAATCATGGGCAGAAGACAGGATGGCTTAGTTCACGTGGAGCTCTGCAAGAGCTTTTCACAACGCCTGTGTCAAAATGAAAAAGTTCATAAAGCCCTTGCGCTGTTGCATTCCCAGAGGATGAGGCTGGAGCAGCTCGTGTGAACACACACCATTTTCTCCACATGGGCAGCGCACAGCTCCCAGTCCAGAGCTGCAACGTGTTCACTCCCCTTGATCTCTGGCAGGGGCTCCAGGGCAGGCTGGCACGGAGGCCACTTGTTCACCTCTGGAGTTTGGCTGTTGGTCGTGGACCAGCAGGACGTGTGCCAGCCTGGTCTGGTGACTCACATCCCCCTCTCCCAGAGCTGCCCCGGCCAGTGGCAGGAATTGCCCACCAGTTGACCGGCCTAACAGGAAAAGAGCAAAAGTGGATGCAAGCCTGACGTGGCTGGTTGCACGCCAAAGCAAGCTTCAATCTTGCTTTAAGGCAAGTCTGTGTAGACATAACAAAGGGCAGCTCTCCCATTCAGTCACAGCCCTGCCATGGGGCTTACCTCTGTCTGAAAGGCGTGAGATTGGTCCTGCTGTCTGGTAATACAATTAGAAATATTCTGTTTTCCTCTTGAGTCCTTGAAGATATGTGCATGTCTGTGTGAGAGACTAAGCACAGGCAAATGTGACCTTTCTAAATACCTTAGCATAGACTAAGCATTTTATACTGTTTAAACTGTTCTGTTTTCTAACTCAAAGAGCTGGGCTTTAGTTCACTGTAATACTATCTTAGAAGAGAACAAAAAAAGAGCCTCAAATTTAGAAAAGTAAAATACATTATAGTCTCAGTGTTCTGGTGCAGACAAAGCAAAAACTAAGCTTTTGCTTGGATTCACGGTCTGAACCTTATTTAGGCCAGATTGCAGAAACAATGTGAGTGGGAGAAAGTTAGTCCTTTATCTATGATTCTAGCATACTTATATCATAGAACTTGAGTGGCTCACCTTCCTTTCCCCCTCAAGAGAGAAAAGGGAAAAGCACAAATATCCTGGGAAAAATGTAACAAGAAATGTGTAAAATGTGAAGTATTTTCACAGACTATAGTTTGACTGTTTTAGACTACAGTTTGACTGTTTTCTGAGTGCCAGGAATTTTATGAATGAACTCTTTATGGTGTCAACCAATAAACCTCCAACATTTAGAGGTTTTAATTAGTGCTGTGTTGTTGTTGTCGTTGTTATTGTTTTGGTTTTTGGGGTCTTTTTTTTAGTGTTTCATTTCAAACACCTCCAGCAGGACAGTGTAAATTAGAGAGCATGGACCTTTGTGAACATTATTACTCTTACATGTGGCTCACCTCTATTATCCAACCATAAAATTCAGTGTCAATATTTCTGAGAAAATGTGTTCCTCTTTTTTTTTTTTTTTTTGGTCAGGTGATAATCTATTATTAGCTATCTGTAATAATGCTTAATAGGACTACTTTAGACCACACAGCAGGAGGAAGTGCGTATATATAAATCATCCTCCCCACCACCATAGTCTTTTGGGAAGAACAGAGAGCATACTTCAATAGTGATTGTAGAGAATACTAGCACTTTGTGGGAGGTAACGTGAAGAAGAAACACAGTTTTTTCTCAGGAACACACAATACTTCAAATAGACCGCTAAGTGGTATTTCTTCTGGCTAGCTAACAAGGCTTGGTGGATTCCTAGGAATAATAGAAGTGCCCTTCATTCTTGGGCCACTCCTAGGGCAGTGGTTATTGCAGCTGGATAGGTCTATTTCTAGGGATCATTTCCTTGTTTTCATCCCGGTAGTCCTGTGTTATGATCCAATTATTGCTATTATTAAGGTTCTTTGGAAATTCCTCTGCCTGAATTAAGGTGCAAATGAGACCATATGCCAGTGACAATAATATGGGTTTTATTTGATGGTAGATATGAGAGACAGAGAGAAATAAAGAAAGAAGTAGAAAATAGGTGAGCGGGACAGAAAGAGAGTGACAGGGACAGAATAAGGAAAATATCACCATCCGTGGATCTCAGCAATGCTCCGTTGATCCTCTCCAGCTGCTCTTCTTGGCGGTGAAGATCCCCCCGGAAAGCATAGGATCTGATGAATTAATATATGCTCAGGCTAGATAGGAATGTCTGGCCATGTCCCCCTGGATGTGAGGGGCAGTCTCTTACAGCAGACCCTGGGTCTGTTGCATCTCCTGAAGTCCTGTGGGGCAAAGCCTCTCACGTGAATGTCCCATGGATGTGGCCTGTGGAGTTGGGGGTTCCACAGCTGGGCCAGTTTGTGTAATTGGAGGATGGGTGTTTATTGCCTCTCACCAGAGGTTACGCCATGCACCCCAAACCTCCTCTTTCCCCCTTATTTGGGGAGGGGAGTTTGTGTAAACCTGGCTTTTGTGGGCTATGCTCTCTCTCTCCACCCTAAACTCAGCTAGGATGGCAGCTGGGGGCTTTGGCCTTTTGTGGATGCATGCCTCTCCCTCAGCCTGAGGTGATTGAATGATGGGTTTCCTTTTATCTAATCAGCAGTTTGACTTACAGTCCAAAGTTCTTCAAGAAGGTTTCTGTGGTTGTAGCTTCTTTAAAACTTTATATCAATGTTTGAAGCATAAACTATTTTCAGTCTCTGACATCCTGCTACTGTAATTTATCTTCAGTAATGTGGTAAGATCTCCCACCAAGGCACCAAAACTTTGTCCAAGGGACATGAGAAAGTCTTTTCTAGTTGGAAAGGCCAAGAGGAACAAAACTTGTCCTAGACCCACCCACAGCAATGCCTTGCCTAACCAGAGTGCTGCACTAAAGGAGCATGATCTTGGACCAAGCCTGGTTTAGACCTCTCTTTGTTGGACCACGCTGGGAATAGATCCAGAAATACTCTCTAATGCACCAAGTTCAAATTTTCCCTCAGTAAATGAGAGCAAACCCGCTGCTCTCCTTTGTGTCTGAATGGCATTTTCCTAGTGGCATGGGAAAAACTCAACTGCAGCGTGCTGAGCATGATGTGCAGTTGCATGTCAGAGTGCAGTCTGGGCCTCGGAGCTCATTTCCAGAGCTTATCTGCAGCATCTGTTTGGGAGAGAAGTGAACCAAGGTGATTGCTTCCAGCAATTAGTGGTTTAGGGATTTCTCACGTTGGAGGCTGCTTCTGTGTTTAATCTGTCCTCCATGGGTTTGTCTACAGCACACTCTTATCTCCCTCAAACAGTTCTGCAGTAAGTTCTCATTGCTTCTCAAATGGTAGCTGTTCCACAGACCTCATCATGCTGGACACCCTTCCATGNCTTTTCTAGTTGGAAAGGCCAAGAGGAACAAAACTCGTCCTAGACCCACCCACAGCAATGCCTTGCCTAACCAGAGTGCTGCACTAAGGAGCATGATCTTGGACCAAGCCTGGTTTAGACCTCTCTTTGTTGGACCACGCTGGGAATAGATCCAGAAATACTCTCTAATGCACTAAGTTCAAATTTTCCCTCAGTAAATGAGAGCAAACCCGCTGCTCTCCTTTGTGTCTGAATGGCATTTTCCTAGTGGCATGGGAAAAACTCAACTGCAGCGTGCTGAGCATGATGTGCAGTTGCATGTCAGAGTGCAGTCTGGGCCTCGGAGCTCATTTCCAGAGCTTATCTGCAGCATCTGTTTGGGAGAGAAGTGAACCAAGGTGATTGCTTCCAGCAATTAGTGGTTTAGGGATTTCTCACGTTGGAGGCTGCTTCTGTGTTTAATCTGTCCTCCATGGGTTTGTCTACAGCACACTCTTATCTCCCTCAAACAGTTCTGCAGTAAGTTCTCATTGCTTCTCAAATGGTAGCTGTTCCACAGACCTCATCATGCTGGACACCCTTCCATGCGCTTAAATAGTGCCATCAAAGACGACATAAGCAGAGCTGTGGGTAGTTTCCAAGCTATGGGCCCATCAGATATTTATACAGTGGCTTGACAATGATTTCTGTCCTGTCCTCTGCTCCTTTCTCAATAGTTCATCATATTTTATTTACCTTTCTGACTGCTGCTGAGCACTGAACTGGCACTTTCAGAGAACTATTCACAATGACATTAAGATCACTTTCATGAATGCAATAAAATAAAATTTAGAGCTGTCATGAGCTTCTCCTGGACTATTTTGGTTTGATTATACTTCCCATTATTATCACTGGAGGCTGGAGAGCGTTTTTGGCACACGGTAGATACTTTCTTTCATATATACTTCTTTTATCACCAGCCCTTCAAGGGACTTGTGCAGCTGGTACACACTGTATATTCTTATTCTTGGGACGTCCTGAAACAATATATTGTGAGTTTGTGTCCTGCAGAAGCACCCACTAGCTGTGGCTTATTCAAGAGACAGTTTGTTCTGTCTTTTGCTGCACTATTAACCTGCCTTAATCTCTAGAATATCTCCTCCTCTCAGCAGAACACCTACATCCTTAACTCATGGAGAGTAAAATGTTCTTTTCAGCTTGGGAACCCACTTCATCAGAATATTTCCAGTACATCAGACCTGATATTTTATAAAAACATGCAGATTTACAGCCATATTTTATGCAAACATGTACATATGATTAATATATGAATTTCATTAGTGTCTCTTGATTGGGTCTAGACAAAACAAGGATGTCTTCAAGGGATACAATGAGAAGAGTTCATTATGCATATGCAGTTAAGTAGGATGAGATCTGTAAGCAGAACTAATATCTTTCATTAGACAACCGGTGTACTTTGAAAAACTCCCCAAGCTCTTGGGCTCCTTGGATATTTAGATCTGAAAGAAAAACCTCAGCTTTAAAAGCTAAAGACAAGCACAGACCAATTGCTCAAAATTTACTTAAATTAGATCATTAGTCAAAGAGATTATCAATTAGATAATCTCTTAAAAAATGACAGCTGGTATCAGTGAAGTAGAGGTAGAGTACCACTAGAAAATGTAGAGTTAGGGTTATTTTTTCCTCAGCACTTGGCTTTTATCAACATTGAATTTAATTTGCAATTTTATCACCCTGTCTCTTCAGTAATGTGAAAGCTTTCTGCAGCTCTTCACAGCTCACTGTAGATCTGATTATTCTGAATAACTTTGCCATCAGCAACCTTTATCACCTCACTATTTCTTGCATTCACAAGATGATTTACATTAAATATCCCCACAACCTTCTTTGTTAAACAATAACAGCATACTGGCACTGTATGGCACTACAGCCATAGTCTGTGCCATATTCATCATCAAGTTTTTGTAAATTTTGAAGCAAAAACAATTTTCATGGAGATGGCCATCACAAAATGAGATAGTTTTTCGAGTACTTGAGAATGTTTGAGGAAGGCTTCATTTGACAGCTCTACTTAAAAATAAAATGAAAGCCAGAAAACTTGGGAATGCAGTACAGCTCCTCTGGAAAATGCTTGTTTATGTCTGGTGAATATCTATCCAAGTATATTTTCTGCTTTTAGTTATGCATCACATTCTGTAATTTTTCAAAGACCATTACAAAATACTTTCTATTTCACTCTGAGCTGTAAATTTATTGACCTGTACCTCCCTAACTTGTGAGCCAGCCACTATATCTGCTGATTTAGAGCCTTGAAACAGGGTGAGCTTTAGTGGAATTGCATCTGCTGTGCTTTCAGATCTAAATTTGATTTGAACACTGGCCAAACAGGGGTATGGAGGTTTTGTTTACAGTAATTTCCTATATCTCAGAATGGAAGAAAAAAAATCTATTTACCAGTAAATAAATGAATTGCAGCACGGATTGATTGTTCTGTCAGGAAATGCAGTTTCATGATTGGTCGTAGTATATCCACATGAGATTTGTCTGGATTTCTGCCAAATATTTAACAAAGTCTACATGTATTTTTGGAATTGGAAAAGCTATTATTTAAATGCTGTAATCTGTACTTCAGACAGAATAATATGCCTGACAAGCACAGTAGATAGTTGAAAAATACTAATTATCATTATTTTCAGTTTCTTTAAGTTTCAATAGTTCTTTTTCTGGAACTTCTTTGCCTTTCAAATTTTGTATTAAAAGTTTGGGAGATATGAGAACTACTATTTTTCACTCTTACCATAGAAATATGAATTCTTACAGACATAGAGAATAAGACATCAGTGACAGTACACCACAGACCCTGAATGTCTGTCCCCGGGCTCTATACTTTCCATGCTTGTCTCCTGTAAGGGGGACAATAGATGAGCACCTTTCCAAAGCATTCCCAATTTGGCAGCTAAATAAGACTTCACCCACTGTGCAGATCGATGCCATGCCCTCTAGGTTACAACAGCTGGAAATGTTAATCCTTGATTATTGTCAGCAGGCAGCTGAGTTAAGGCCTCACTGAAACAAATGAGGAAACTGATGTTTCAGTATCACAGTGCTACTCCCTCTGTTAATCTGTACTCTATCTGTCTATAGCAGACAACAAGTGCAGAGATCCTGAATATTTCCCCCACTATGGTCATTCCAATACTGAAAGCCAACACGTTAAGTCAGTATAATGTTCACTCAAAGCTCGTGTAATCTAACATGAGACTGAACTGAATTATGTGGCAGCATGAAAGTTTGCCCCTAAGCATTTCTACATGTAGATTTGCCCTTTTCCCTTAAGCATTTCTGCATTGGTTACTCCCTCTTCAGCTCCTACAGGTTTTTTTAGAACCATATCATGTAGGAAATAATTTTATAGTAAAAACAGAGTGGGCAGCAGGTCAAGGGAGGCAGTTCTGCCTCTCTGCCCCACTCTGCTGCAATCCCAGCCTGGAATGCTGCATCCAGCTCTGGGGTCCTGAATGCAAGCAAGACCTACTGGAGCATGTCCAGAGGAGGGCCACAAAGATGATCAGAGGATGGAACAAATCTTCTATGCAGACAGGCTGAGAGGGTTAGGGCTGTTCAGCCTGGAAAACAGAAGGTGCCAGGGAGACATAGTGTAGCACCTTCTAGTACATACTGGGGACCTGTAAGAGAACTGGAGAGGGACATTTTACCAGGACATGTAGTGACAGGACAAGAGGGAATGGCTTTAAACTGAAAGGGTAAATTCAGAGTAGATGAAAGGAATAAAATTTTTTTCCAGTGAGGGAGGTGAGACATTGGAGAGAGAAGTGATAGATACTCCATCCCTGGAAACATTCACTGTCAGTTTGGATGGGACTGAGCAACCTGACCTAGTTGAAGATGTCCCTGCTTATTGCAGGAGGAGGTGGAGCTACATGACCTCTAAAGGCCCCTTTCAACTGAAACCCATTTCAAAAAATTAAATGGAACATGTTGAAGAACAAGTGTATCTTTCAAGGTATTTTTCATGGAAAGTGGAAGGCAATATTATCTCACTCTTTTCACTGAAAGACCTAAGTCTCACTGCTTTAACTAAATAAGTAGTTTTTCAAAACTTTGCCACTTTGTAGGGGGGTTTTAGGAGTCATAAAAGAAAAGAAGTAGTTTGGTGTCCATAGTGTGAAAAAATTATTAGCTTCCAGAGTTCTATTTTTTTTGCAAGTTAAACATATGTTTTTACAGATCTATTCAATAGGGAAGATAGAAACATGCATGGTAATAGCTAAGAAAAATGTTGTTAGATTCTGCTGACCATATTTAAACAGTGTTTCATTTTGGATTCAGGTCCAGCCAAAAAAAGGGCTATGTGTCTAAATCTAGGAGTGTGAGAAAAGATCTTGTTCATCTTTTGTGAAAACAGGAGTCTCATAAATACCACAAATGCCTTGCCTTTCTATTTGTCAAGAATAGAAGAAGTGAGGCTCCTCTAAATCTGGGAAAAGGGTAGATTTTATAAAGTGGAGTTGTATTTTTTTTTACTTAGTTATCAAAGAAATAGACTGCATTTTGTTATGTCTCTTTCCCAAGAGAAGATGATGGAAACTTTAAAGAACATATGGAAATTTGTTTTGAAAGGATATAATTAAGGATCAGGAAAAAACTAATCTGGATTTAAATAGCTTAAAGATGTTGTTGAATATATTAATACAAGAAAACATTAAACTGCAGTGCAAGTCAGAGAGTCTTTGAAAGAAGCCCAAGAACTCCAATCTGTTATTAGTCATACTGAAATTTGGTGCATTAGGGAGATAATGCATATAAATTGATGGCAAAATTATTTAAAGGATTTTGGTTGCAAGATTTGACCCTGGGAAATTCAACATTCAAGTCCTTCTGGTTCAGCTTCATCTCCATCATCTCTCAGGTCTTGATTCAGTGAAACTATAATAAAAAACCCCGTGACCTGAAAAGTCAAAAATCCTTTTATATGTCTATATATCTGCATATCTATACATCTGTCTCTGTGTGTTATGTATGTTTATAATATATATGCATATATTAACTATGCGTATTTTATATATGTATATCTTAAATATGTATAGAAGTAAGTGTGTATTTACGTGGTTTGCTGAGCAGAACTGGCTTGTTGAGTTGTGGGACACAAGGATCACCTTGTTTCAGAGCTTCCCAAGATTATCAGCATATTCTGGAAATTAGTACAAGGCTGATATTTCCAGCTGCCTGTGAGATTCTGTTATGTGAAACACCCCTGAAGCAGTCAGTGTGCTGTCATGTGCACTGCTCATTCTATGGGTAAGAATGTATCACCTCTCCACTGAAAGCTTTCGGTAAAACAGCAGTGAATATGATGTTGAATTTTTGGTAGATTTGTTCTCTTTTGAGAAGTGGGTGTGGGGATAGATGAGGGCAAAGAGCTTGGTTCCTTTTACTTTTGCCATGGTGAGGTGTTTGAGGAATAAAGGTGTAAAATTTAAGGGTAGTTTGTAATGGATATTTCTAGGGTTGGTTGGGGGCGTTTTTGTGCTTGGTTTTTCTTATTAGTACTTAAGATTTTTTTTACCTAATTAAGTTTTTAAATGACAAGTAAATAAGAAAAAACCCTCTCACACCTTATTCCTTGCCTTAATGAAATGTGAATTTAATAATTCTAAGCATATGGCAGTTTTAAATTATGGATCTGATATAATAGTTCAAGTGCAATAAACTGTCATGTAAACTGTGATTAAGCACCATAAGAATACGAACACCCACCTATTGTGTTAGAAAACCACTTTTACAGCTTGTGCCAGTGAGCCAATCTCTCAAAAGATTGGTAGTAGCTAGACCCAGCCCTCTCCCCCGCACTAAAATATAGCACAGGTAGGATTTGAATGAGTGAGCGCAGGAGACAATCCACTACACCGCTGCCCGTGGTGACTTACAGAGAGCAGAAGACGCCGCAGGAGGCTCAGCCCTGGGCTCTCTCTGCCCTGAGTCCTGGAGCTGGGCCTTGGAGTGATGTTCCTGTTCCTGTTCCTGTTCCCGCTGGTTTGCCTCAGGCAGCCGGCCTGACCCACCGCTCCCCACAGGGAGCCTGCCCCGCGGTCTGCACACACCAAACAATCAGCAGCACTGTTCCATTCGCCTGTGGGATTCCTCCCTGCACATCAGTGTGTCCCGGTTGCTCACCCAAGCCATTACCGCTCTGCCTGTGCTGAGAACCACGTCAGGGAACTGAGCTCTCCAAAACAAGGCTCTGAGAAAAAAGCAAAATAAAATTTTGCATTCCTTACCCTGAAATCAGAGAAAAATTTCCTCCTCCCTGCTCCTTTCCACATGTGATTGTCGCTTGTGCTGTGTCCCCTGCCACTCTCACTAGGGTCAGTCCTGGTTAAAGAAGGTCCCACATTCCCTAAGCCATCTTCTCTTAATCCCTTACCCCCCTTAACTCATTCATCCCTGCAGCTGGGCATGTACAGGTCTCTGCAGGGCTGTGTAGCTCCTTGATCCCTCATACTGTTTTGTGGCACGGCTTCACAAACAATCAACAAGACTGAGAGGGAGGAAAGCTCAGGAGGGTGGTGGTGGGAACCTAACCCTCAGGATGGGAACCTCTCAAACCAGCTTTGCCAGCAGAGATATTGCAGTATGGAACTACACCCCTAGGCACTAGGTGCAGTATCCTGAATTTCAATCTAAAGCCAGAACCTCATTTTTCAAACACTGTAAAACAGAGTAAGATAAACACAAAACCCTATCTTTCTGTCTTCTTCTGCTTTTTTTTTTTTTTTTAATAAATCCTAAATGGCTTGTGCCAACAAATCTGCTATATCTTAGACTATATCTTAGAATGGTACAAAAACATCAGTCATAAGCTTGTTGAATCTGTTTAATGGAATTATGGCATAGCATCTTATTTCCTTCTTTGCTTTTTAAAGGGTCATTTGGTGTTGGTTTGTTAACTATAGACAGCTGCTGAGGCTGCTAATCAGAAACAAAGAAGCAACCTGTGCCCAGAGATACATTCTCAAGTATCAGAGATGGGACTTCAAGGAAGTCTGCGCTAGCATATTTCCAACATGTATGGCAGTATCTTAACCATTAGATCATTCTAGATTTTCCCTCATTCTAAACTAGTACTTTATTACAGTTTAATTTAGATGTATTGTAGAAAAGTTCACTGATCATCTTTTGTGATTGACAGCAGGCCAAACTGGAAAGCCTGTGATGACAATTATGCTCAATAATTTTTATCAGTCTTATTTTAGATGAAATAACAAAACAAAACAGTTTCTTAGTTCAAACTTTAAAGTCTGGTCTATCTCACCAGACTTCTTTTGAATATGCCAGTGGTTGCTTAATGAAGCATGAGTTACTGATTGTGAAACATGAAGAGATAAAATAAAATCTAAAATGAATAACACACACCCTCCTACAGTCAAGCAGGAACTAAAGTCTGATTGTATTAATAAAGGGCATGATCCTTTTATGGATGAGAGGAATAATAATTGAAATTATTTTAATTTTTTTTAGTACATTTTTAACTAAGTATGTGGCCTGCCATTTCATTAAATAAATGAAAACGTTGGCACGACCTGTACCTTGTGTTTATACACCTATGTACAGATTCAGCCGTGTGGTGCAAATGCAAACCTCCTTTCCAGAAATCAGCTGTTCCCAGGGGTGGGGAACATCATCACGGGTACTTGAATGGTCAGTTTGTCGCTGCTGGAGGGGAGACCACCAACCCTACTCTTGAAAAGAATCACTTTGCCATTTTGGAGAGGCATGGGGCGGGCATACCGAGGCACAGTCCCTTATGCAATGGGTTCTTGTTAGAGGGAAGGAAAGTCTCCTTGCTGCCTCTGTGTAGCTCGTTAAAAATTTGAATTAACTTTGAAAATAGTTTGCCACTCCCTTAAATGACAGATCCATCTCTAGTAGTCCAGGAGTCCAGTCTGGGCTGCCCATCAGCTCCATCATGCATGTTCACCTTAAGAGGCTCTTGTTTTGCTGCTTTCTGACCTGCTAGTTTTGGCCCACTTGCATTTTACAAATCCCAGCTCACTATGTAAAAGATTACCACATCAGGCCAGCTTTTAGGGTTGCTTCCACGTTGAATTTGATTGTGCTTTTATCAGTAGCTACTACAGAGAGATTTTCATCTTGCCTTGAGTTTATAGACATACTATTTTTATTTTATTTGGTAAATCAAGTATTTTCATAGGTTAGATCTGAAAAGTTCCCGCATGTATTTCCAAGTTTCACTCTCAAACTTTGCTGAAGGTAACTCAAGAAGAGGGCTGAGCAGGTTGAAGTGACAGCAGACCTGTCATGTGCTTCATGTGGCTGCAGGAAGGCTGTGACCACTCAGTGAGCACCAGGGAAAGGTCCAGCTGCCAGGGCCAGGCACTCCTCTGGCAGATCTCTGGCACACATGGGTGTTTCACCTGGGCCCCTGCTCCTTCTTCTGTCCTCCCACAGCTTCCCTGAGCATTAGTTGGGTCTTTGTGAGCTGGAACCCATGTCCAAATCTCCTTTTCCCTGTTTGAAGCGTGTCCAGGTCCAGGAGGAAATTTACTTTGCCTCGAATACTTCAACAGCCTGATCTCCTTCAAATCAATGGAAAATAAAAATTGCTGAGCCCTCTCTTGTCACAGCTCCACATGGTGTGAAAGAACAACTTTAGGAATGCTGCAAAATAGAAAAAAAAATTATTTCACAAAATAGATTCTGCTTCATTGTCATTTTTCTATCTTCTCCTGTTGTACATTGTTTAATTCCCTGTATTGCCTGTGAGACAGCATTTGTCGACAGCAAACCTCCCCTGCTTACCTGAAAATCCTCAGGGCCATGATCACTTCTAAGCTGAGCCTCCCTGAGTGTTTAAAGCCTCTCAAGTTTTGAAGTTATATGGAAATATCAGCATATTTTAATTAATGCTATTGAAACACTCATCAGCAGTTAAAATACTGAATTCATTCAACATGCAGAGTTGTCATAATTTTTCACTTTAGCTTTACCTAGTCAGACCCTGGAATTGCTACAATTTCTGAAAAAGGAGACATCTATGTGTAGATCATTGATAAAATATTCAATTCCTTTCTTTTTTTTTTTTTTTTTTGAAAATGAAATATGGCTTTCTGAAGAAAGCCAGGATAGGGATTAAATCTTCTTAAATCTTGCCTGAACTTGAGTCCAGGCACTTAGAATCCAAGTAATCTTCAGCCTGTGAACCACATGTGACTCTTTACCAGGACTGCCTAGCCCTGGAGCTCTTTATATTCACTAGACGGCTCCCTGACTGGTTTGGAATTTCTTCTGGCATGTGTCCTGGTTTGTACATATGATCTAGAAGGAAGGAACAGAGACTTTTATACACTATTATCTAAATTTCCCTTATAAAAATTTGGTGAAGTAATGCCTAAAGGAGACAGATACAGGGAAATGAAGGGAAGAATAAGGTAAAAGAAGGTTAAGGAGTCCACTTCCATTTTAGGAGCTTTCAATTTAGTTGGACCAGATCAATTTCATAGAGGATGTTTGAAGCACTGTCTGAAGAAATCACAAAGCTACTGTCCTTGAAAAGTGTTGGTGAATGATGAGGTGCTGAAAGATTAGTAAGGACAAATATGCCATATAACTTTCAAAAGGAGTCAAGAAATCAAAGACTAATCAGCTTGATTTCATTTGCCAGGCGAGATCCTGGAACAATCAGTCAAACAAATATTTGAAGTCAGTTGTTTTAAATGCATGCTTCAGAGCAAGCCAGGAACTCAGTCTTGAAGAAACTAATGTAAGGAAGGTGCAAACCTCTCTGTGTATGCATATCTAGGGATCAGTTATCTATGGAAATTTTCAACGGCATAAGAGGAAATAAGTATTCTATAGAAAACCTTAGAAATCAGATTTAATTACATTCATTGCTTTTATTACTTCACAGATAATAATTGCTTCTTTGCAGCGTAGAGGAGAGAAGACTGGAGTTAGTCAGGGAATTGGCGGAAAAGACCAGGCTGCAAATATTTTTTACCAAGAAGACAAGAATAATCATTAATCTGTGTACAGGATTGGTAAAAAATAAGAAAGGATGAGTTCAAATTGCTGTAAGAAATGTTAGTTAGATGTTAGAAAACCTTATATGGAGAGTTTATGAAATAATGGAAATGATGCCCTAGGAAGCTCTGGATATGCCACCAGTAGAAATTTTTAACTCATCAGATCACTGTGTGGCAGAATATGTATAGCTGATTCTGTCTTCCAACAGAGGAGTGCAGTAGATCCCTCTTGGGATCCTACTATCCCGTGATTCCATTATTGATGAAAATGGCAGAAACACATGAGTTCACACAGAAAAGACAGCTCTTAGCAAGTAATTCATAAGTTGTTGAAAAAACACAATAGTCTTTATCACAAAAGCTGAACCTGCTGGCCTCCCTCTGAGGCAGTATGTATTGTTTTTCTGTTAGTCTGAAATACACTGATTTTAACAAAAAACCCCCTTTTGTCCCGAGCTGGAGAGGTTTCCTCTAGCATGCTCCAGGAGAGCAGGAATAGCAGCAAAGCCCAGACTCCACACAGGGCTTGGTTGGTTCTCAGCAGAGGTGAACTGTTTGCTGCAGTAAATAGTCTTGGATTACAGCTGAACAAGTGGTGAATAGTTTGGGGAAAAGTGCATGTGATATATGCAGAGCACACACAAGTTGGTGTCCGTGTGAACGGGCACTGTAAGCTGAGATGGGTGATCTGAGCTCCTGAGGAAGCTCTCCAGAATCTATCTGGCTGCACCACAAAGGACAGAGTCCAAAGTGAAGAAAGGGGGAAAATATCAAGAGCAGGAATTTAAAGAGCCTTCTTTAAGCAGAATACATCTGATTCTTCATCACAGCATGTTGTCCTGTTTTTTGCTAAAGCCTTCTGTTGTAACCTTGGAGTCAGAAAATTTTCACACACTTTCCTGTAAACAATGGCCAGTGTTTACTTAACTGTCTTTTCTGTTTTTCATTCCTTTTGTGATAAGGACAAGTTTGATAAGCATCCTTTTTCTCCAGTGGGATTGAAGAGGAAGTGACACGTCCTCCAATCCCTTGTGGAATTGAGAAACCGATAAAGTACGAGAAATGTAAATAAAGTCCTCTTCTTTTTCCTCTTTCTGCTAAACCTAGCAGGTGTCAGAGTTTCCTTTCTTGTGTCCTTTACCGACACAACAGCAATCTTCTGGAAATCCATTATCAAATGACCAACATGGAGAATATATGAAAATAAATGCTTCAGGGAAGAAAAACTTTTTTGTCAAAAGAAAACACAGAAATTACTTTTTTTTCTTTTTCCCTGAAAGACTTAGAGGACCACTGAGCTCTTCTGTTGTTTTATATATATCATGGTTGTTGTTTTATGTTTATCGTGGTAGATGCAGGACAGCACTACTGCACACTCATTTGCATTAATCTCATGATAAGCATGAGAAAGAATAGATTTTCTTGTTGTCTTTTGCTCAGACAAAGTATACCATGTAGGTATTGTTGTTGCTAATGGAAACACTGTTCAGGTGCATAAACATGCAATAACATCCCTGTGCTATCTTTAGCACAGACAAATCATTCTGGTCACTATGGTTTGCTCGACAGTTGCTGAATTTCTGCTGATGTGTTTGGCATTTGGTTGTAATTATCTGTTCATCTGAATTAAAAGATTGATACTGCAGTCAATGACTGATACAAAAAACCATAAAAGGGATACACTAATACTGAAATTTTATGTAAGAGTTGTTCCAGAGGGAAAAGAACATATGCAACAGGAAAATTGAGAAGACATCTGTCACGGTAGTCAAGCCTCTATCAAGCTTGATAATGATTATGAATCCATTACCATTGATATATTGCATAAAGCTGTGGGAATGGGAACCTTTTCACATGACACAGAGAGTAATCAACATCCAACAGAAGTAGTCCCAGCACACACACACCTGCTGCGTGCCTCACACCAGAATATGTCATTTGGAAATCTAAATGTTATCGGCACGGCAGAAGGAGACAGGCAAATAATGAGATTCGCTTGTGAGCTATTTTATTCCTCTGCTAATGAGGTTTTCTAGTAACTAAACAAGCATTTGGTAGCTTGCATATATTCCTCAGAATGTGTTGACAATATATAATTTAATCAATACATTTCAAATGCAGTTGAGTAATATTTCCAAACTGTTCCTTACAAGGAAAGTCCAACTGCTTGTAATAAAACCCCATATTTCTTTCCTATATATTTATGGTTATATATGTTTTTATGGGCATTTATACTATTATTAAAAAAAAAAAGAAAGGAAAAAAACCCTAGCATTATGTGGCCATGAGTGTGTATTCTAAAAATGGCTGCAAAAATATTATTTAAAATTGAGCAGAAAACGCCTTTATTTCAACCTTTTTTTTTTTCCCCAGAGTCGGGCTAAATTCAAGTGTGTGCAACAAGAATAGGAGCCTGTGTTTTGAAGACAAGCAGATACTAGAAAATTCCATCTAAGGAAAACAACATGTAGCTCAGAATCTGCTAAAATCAGATAAACCACGAATCTCGTGTGGTGGATTTATGTATATGAACTGCAGTTCATGATTTTCAAACAATTTCAAAATTTCCCAAAATCTGCTTACCCAGCATGAGAGTTTACATATACACATTTGCAAATGCACATATACAGACAGGATGTTTCAGCATATACATACATATACATATATCTAAAGAGAGCATACACACATGAATATATTAAATATTTCAGCAAGTACTTAGCTATTTTTTTTCTACTAAGTGTTTTGAATTATCGTGAAAGTCACAAAATTATGTAATGCTTTAACCTTTTGGCTTCAGGCATTTTTGACACTTGAATAAAAAAAAAAATTACCTTTTCCATTTGATTTATTTGCATCACTAGAAAAAAATGGAGGCATCTCTATATAAACTAAAATACAAAACAAAACTTTTGGCTTTTTAAATTATCAGAGATATATTAAGATGACTGCATAAATTACACTTTATGCATGTGTCTGTTACACAGATACATTCTGGTAAAACAAGCTATCAGAGATGAAATCCTATGCTGTTGTGGGGAAAAAGGTCTTTAGAATAATAAACCACTAAAATGGTGAGCTGGTGTGACAGGTAAAGGACAACGTAGACAACAAAAGAAAGAACACCACAAATAGCAAAACAAAAGTAGTTTAGATTTTTCTCTCAGACATAGTATCAGTCTGGTCTCTGAGTGAAAAACATACGTAAACACCACTTTTGTTTCAAACCACTATAGTCTAGCCAGGAGGAGTCCAAGGAAAATCCATATAATTGTCACTGTTCTACAAAAACAGACAGATGTTTTGTGGCCCAGAAAAGGAATCCTAATTTGGGAAATACAAGGAAACTTTTCTTTTCTCTTCATTTTCTTTTCTTAGCGTAATCCAAGAAAAATTGTATATTAGCATAGGATCTGTTCCACTAGGCCTGCTCTGAAAATGGCTACTGGACTGCATCCTTTGGGTGAATACTCGTTGTCTGTAAGTCACAGCAGTCCTTAGCTCGGGGCTGCTCAGCACTGCCATGACTGGGAAAGCACCAGATCTCCAGAAAACTTATGTAGGAAAATTCAGAAAAGAAAGTTGCCGGCATAAGCCTCATGTGAGGTGAGAAGAGTGACTCAGACCAGCAGCTGTTGGGAAAGATCATTGGTTCTGGCACTGACAAGTGGGACAAGAGTATTTTTTATTTTTCTGCTCAATTCCTTTTTGATACAGTAGACTCATGGTGAGTATTGGTTCTAGTTTAAACATCTCCTAAATCCCTCCTCTCAGGCATACAAGGCATACAATCAGCTAGGTGTTGCTAAGAAAGATCAGAAAATACAAGCATGAATAGAAGCAGGGAGAGCAAAAACTGGGAAGAGATGAGGATGGCAAGAGAAAGTAAGGGAACAAAATACTGAAGATTTTTGGGATTTTTTCCTGAAAAAAATGCTTGGCCAGGAAAATTTTCTGCTTATGATAATGCATTCATGAAAATAAAACATCCCTTTAAAAATGGTATTTTACATAGTATCAGCTGAATGTGAAAAAAATAAAATGCATTTCTGATATATCTCTAATCTATTATAGAAATCTGTAATTTCAGATCTTGGTTTGTAACTTGAGATCTAAATCTTGGAAAAAAAGACTCTGATTTTAACTTAAAAGAAACAGCAGCAACTGGAGGCTATACAAAAGAACCAGAGAAGAATGAAAGCTCTGGAGATAAGACAGTTCTATGATGGTCTTTATTGCCTAAACCTAAACTTACAGATACATGCAGTAACAAGAATGTGCTGAAGATATTAAGAGAAAATCTGAGAAGCACAATGAGACTGAGGTGGCAAGAAGCAGAATGCACTTGGGGTGGAAGATATCCCAACATATACTCCGCGGACAGAGCTGGTGCATCTGCAAGAAGCCAGTGCAAATGGCCACAGGCCAGGCTGATCAGCCCTCTGAGGAAGCACAGTAAGCACACGTGCATTTTTTTTCACTGTAATGCAGGTTTCTGCAGCACATCCTGCAGCAACACCTAGCTCCTTTCAAGAGGTATTAAGAGACTTTTCTTCAGCAGTCACCGGCATTTATTTGTGGGAACTGCTCAAAAAGGACTGAGTGGATGGAATACTGGCTGAAATACGAATGGAAAACTTACAAAATAGAGAACATGAAGTCTTTTGAAAAGGGTAGATCTATAGGTAGATGAGCTGGTGATAGGCTGGGGCATCATGCTTCAAATCAGCTACTGTCCATGAAATCCCTTAGCGCTTGCACCTGCCAGCATGGGATACAGATGTGTCTTGTACTATGCCTTGCTCATACACATCATTTTTCCTCTAGTGTCCCAAGGAAGACTTTCTATGTGTTCTGGTACAGATCCTTCATGACCGCCCCAGAAATGTCACCTAGTCCACTCTGAGCCATTCAGTGTGCTGTCCCCAGGCTGTCAAACACTGCCAGGAGCAGTGTGACTGTGGCTCTGCTCCCTGTGCCTGTGGTACCAAACCCCGCTGAGGGCAGGGCTGTGCCTTGGCAGCACTCCCAGTCCTGTGGTGGCTCTTCACAGCACAGCATTAGCCCTAGCCAATGGACAAGCTCGGACAGAGCCAGCTTATGGCTCCCTAAAAACCCCTCCAGACTCTGTGCACATCCTCGCAGAAGCACACATTTGTAAGCAAGCCTCAGTGGCAGGGGCAGGTGGTCATGAGCCAAATTTGAAAAGCAGCATTAAGTCTCTTAAATCTTATCTAGTCCTCGGGGGTTCTAGCATAAAGTGCTTTCAAGTCAGTTGTGCGAAATAAGCAGCAGTAAAAATCCTTGGCTGCGTTTTCTTTTTGTTGTTATTTTAGTGAGATTGAGGTGGATTGGGTTTTACAACTTCCTTCAGCCAGAAAATACCTCCTCCAAAAATCCTATTTTTAAATTTTTTTTTTATTATTAAATATGCTTAGATAAAATGGAAATAAAATGTTGAACTTAGATTTCAAAAGAATACTTAGTTTTGAAATTCCGTTCACTAAAAATGTATATCCCTAAAGGACAGCATTTTCCTCACTAACAAATATGTATTTTAATTTTTGTGTTGAATGAAATGTGATGAAATAAAGATCTAGTAAATGAGCTTTGAATGCACTCTTCTGTCCTTAAAAGAACTGTTATTAAATAAAAATCGATGGTTTTATGTTTACACATTCATTCATGTACTGCAAAATTTGCCTATATAAATTTGTCACAGGGCAGTCCCTCTAAAAGATTATTCTTCTCATTCTGTTTTCCTGCCAGCATCCTGAAAATAATATACTGTTCATGTCAATGTTTATGGAAACTTGATTTGATAAAAGGAAAAATGCAGGTTCTTTTCTCCAGGCTAATTTTATTTGGAGATTTTGCTGCCTTTGTTGCTGTAGAGTACTGTAAACAGCTTGAGTAGTCTTGAAGAAATAAATGTGTCTATGCAAAAATAAGGTTCTAATTGGGCTGAGTAACTGGGAGAGTGTCTGGACCTTATAAATTTGTCTTTTCAATCTACATCCATTTTGTTTCATCATTTTATTCATGGCTGGAAATTTTTTTGACATTTACATTAATGATATCAAACCACAAACTTAGTCCAAGTTCTTTGAAGTTAAGGAAATCTCTTCCATTTATTTCCACAGGATTTCATTTCATCCTAGTGAGATATACAAAAGCATATCAAAAACTAAATGCATTTTTTCTTTGAAATGGGTGGAAAATATCCTTTCTTTTGTGAATTCATTGCACTTTATAACAAAGGTAAGCCAAATCAGTATAACTTTGAACATCACTAGCTGAATCTCCTATTTGCTGGCACACAGTTTTGGCAGGAACATAACTGAGCTTATAGTGAGTTTTACCAGTGCTTCCAAGAAGGCTAGGAGTATAAAGACTGCAGAGGAGCTTTTGGTCATGGTGTTTATAGAGATCTCCTTTCATCTGATGAAAGTACTATAAAAGATTTAGAGCTTTGGTTTTTTGTCTTCTCTTCAGCTCAGGCTTACAGTAATTATGAAGTATTTTCCTTGAGAGGTTCCATTATTGACATGCATTATTTGCAATAATTGGTTGTTTTACTTACAATAATATTGAATAAAAATTAAAAAAAAGAAAAAAAAACGAGCCCTACAGGTAATGTTATGAAGTATGGCCAAACACTGATGTTTGCCTTCTCGTAAAGGGGAATGTACATGCATGCATTCACTGAGTTGGATAATTATACTCATGACATGATTACAAACAGAATTTGCTGCACCTCATTGCTGAATTCTTCTGTAAATTTTAATAATGACTCACTAACTAAAGAAGCAAGCTCTTAGAAGTACATAAATATGAGATTCAACTTGTCCACTAATCTTTGAAATGATTCAAAAAGTCAAGCTTTTACGCAGGCTGCTTTCTTACAAAATAATTAAGTAAATATACAAGCAGCAGATACTTGTTTTCAGTGCTTGTTTCATTAGGCCATGCAATGTGAGATGGGTTTTTTTCAGAAAGAAAATTAGTGTGTGGTCTGCTATCTGAAAACGATAAAATAATCCATTGCAGAACAGCACAACAGTTTTCAATTTAAAAGAAGAAAGGGCTTTTCTCTGTACATTTGTCCTCCCTCATTAAGCTTACTAGAAAATTATAAACCTCTTTAGAATTCTAGAGATGAATAAAAAACAGTGCAACATGGACACTGATGCCCTCAGCCTATTGCCAAAAAAGGAATTTCTACAGAACATTATTGATTTCATCCTTTAAAAAAACATGCTAAAGATTCTTAGGTTGCATGCAAATTAATGCTGACTATATTTATACGGTTAGCCAAAAATAATATAAGAAAAGAGAAAGGCTGTGACTATTCACATTGTCAAGTTCTATTCTGTTCAAAGGCAGACAGGGATCTTAGACATTATATGCTGATATGTATGTCAATTCAAGGCAAATCTAATGGAATCTATACATAATTTTGGTTTAAAATTTTGAAATGGATTGAAACACAGCATGAAACAGTCTTCATATTTTTTCTACCCTAGCTGAACAATTATTCTTGAAGGACTACCAATATTTCTGATGTTACTGTCCTGAATTCAGAGACTGCTACTTTGCTAAAGCTGCAGAAATTCTGCTTTCTGAAGGTCAGCCCAGTGACTTACATACAGCTGGTCAGCATTTTTCTCCTGCTTTTCTATCCCATGACAACTGGGGACTCATCAGAAAGACAGGTGGAGGTTTTTTCCTATAAAAATATATTAATTTCATCACTCTTATTGCTTTGCCCATTTCTCTGCCCTTTTTAGCCTTCAGGTGTTGAGAACATGGGTTTGATGAGTGCAGAGCTGACCAGTGCTCCCAGGCACCACCAAGTGCCTCTGCCAGCTGTGACCACATCTCAGGCAGCAGCCCCAGGGACAGGTGACTTAGTATAGTTGCTCTCTCATACTTGCAGGGTTAAACTTGTTTGGCACCAGTTTCCCCTTGGGACTGCAAAATAAAATGCTTTGCTGGTTTGGGGCAGTGTAGACCCTGCGAACTCTTCGTTGAGCCCACTATTCTATCTCTAACAATAACAATTCCTGATGAAGTAGGACAGGATAAGGTCTCCCTGCAACTCGATAGTTCTTCCTTGAGCCTCCCTGAACTCTTATGTTTCTCCTGGCACAATAAAAGTGTCTTGGAGGAATAAAACAGTAACCATAAACAGATGCCTAGGGAAGATTAAGAATATAGAAAACTTACGTGATATTTCTTAAGAGTTTTCCCACCTCTAGACACTTTCAGCTAAGAATTCCTGGGCCTACTATGCTTGGTAACCCAAAAAAATCTCTCTCTTCCAAGACTTGTCTCCCCGTGAACTGTGTTGAAATTTTTGCACCCACAAAACTCTTTGGTGAAGTTGACTGAATGGCTCTCTGTTGCTTGAAGAACTACACCAATTTGTTTGCTTTGAACCTGGTTTCTTTTAGCTCCATTTGACCATCAGTTTTTCCTTGACTGCAAGTGATAATGAAGTCAACCTCCCTCCATCCTCTCGGTGCCACACATGCTCTGGTTGACTCTGTCACTTCTCCTCTAAGCCAGCTGTGAAAGGTCCTTAGCTGTTCCCTCTGTGGAAGCAGTCTTAGATCTCCCCTTCAAGTACTTTATTTCTCCCTTGAACAAGGTCATGTCCTTCTAGTGCTGCCCAGTAAGACATACTCTTTTAGCTGTTCCTTTTTCTTTTAAACAAACTCCCTGATCTTGACATGGTTGTCTTTGAAGCTAAGCATGGCTGTGGTGGATCTGCAGAGAAGCCCACTGAGATAGTGACCTGTGAACCTCATGCCCACTGTTACAGAGCAGCACTTCTAAAAACAGATTTTTGAACATGACCCTGGATATAGTTTGGCGTCAAGCTAAGGATGCTCCTTCCTCTCGAGCACTCAATCAGCAGCCACAGAGAGAACTTATATTTCAACTCTGCTTCATGCTCCCCTGTGACATTTGCCCACTTAGGATGGGAGTAATTGAAATAATCCAATAAAGTTGTTTTTTCTGCCCTTGTTGCCTCCTTGACCTGATCTGTCTCTGCACGTTGCAGTCAGTGCTGCTGTCCTGATTGGGCTGTCAATGAGATAGACCCAGCTCTGTATTCTCCCTGCTGAGGCCCTGGATTTCGATCTGCACAGATTTCATGTTCCACACAGATGAATCCGTGCAGACTCCATCAAAACAGCCAGGGCAGTAATTTGATTTGACTTTAAGCTCTCCTTAGCATATAGTGTTAAGCTTCCCCTGGCACAGTTCCTTCTAACTTTCATAACATACTGTCCTGTTGATTGCACCCTTTCCCCATGGTTCCTCCCACCAGTGTTTTCACTGGAAGCCAAACGTCTTCTTTTCTAGATTCCTTCTACCATTTGTGCTATCATTTGTGCTGTTTCAGGTTCTTTCTTGGCATTGTATTAAAATAACAATCTATTTGTTTTCCATTTCCCATTTCATGAGTTTCTGAATTGCCAGTGGCCTGAGTGGGACAGGACTAGATAAAAGCTAATGTATTTTGGCAATCAGTGAATTCTGGTGTGAAAGTGTATTTTGGCAATCAGTGAATTCTGCCAAGACCTGAACCTAAGCATACACAACTTTACAGATAGCTGATCCAGGCTCCCTGCCACAAATCTCAGAATTTGTGAAGCCTAGTACACCTGGCAGTGAGAAAGGCACCCAATTCAATTTAAAATGACTGACTGCAAAATCACAATTAAGATATGCAATTTAGCATAAAATAAGGCAAACTAGCATAAAACAACTGATTTGAATTTTTAATGGGATCACAGGAATTAATTCCCCCTAAGAAAAAAAATTATGTTTGAAGAATAGCTAAGCAAAAAATTTTAAAGAATTAAAAAGCCTACCAGGGAAACCTTGGGTGACAGACAAATATCAGTGGAAGTGAAAAAGAAAGTAGGAATAGTTCAATCTGTAGGATTTATTAGTGCTCAGGGGTTTTTTTCTTCTTTATAAGAACAGACCTGCACTGCCAATAGCTGACAATTCTCTATTAGAGGATGTCTTCACTTTGCCATAGATTCTATGTATGAGATACATGTCATTTAAACAAAAGAACGGGGGAAAAGTGTGTCTTCTTCCTTCTTTTGCCATAAACAAGAGTGGATTTTTTTGCTGGGAATAGCAGACAAGGAGCAAAAGACATTGGCAGGCAAACAGGCTGAGTGCTGCCCTTAACAAGCCTCAGCAGAAAACAAACAAGTTGAAAACACTTTGGCAAGGGATCCAAGTTAGAGAGATTCTAATGTAAGGAAATGCAAAGGTATCAGGTGCGATAGACTCCATATGAAATATTAGCTTTTTTATTAGCTCTGAATATTGTTTTGTCCAGAATTTAAGTACAACAATGGTCAAAGTAAAGGCACCCATGGAAACTTGCAGGTAAAATTAACTGCATCAGAGAGAAGAATATTTGCCTTTCTGCTTGGCAGTCTAACTTCCCAGCAGTGCAGCTCTGTATATTACCTAAACGGGCTAATCAGGATCAACAGGTAAAATCCTGAAGCTCATAATCAGTTTGTAATGAATCAGATCTCAGCTGAACTCAGAAAACCTTCTGCCAGAATATGCACTTGGGTATTTTCCTTACAGGGAAGATTTTTCTGTTAGAGATGCCAAGAGTTCCTGGTATTTTTTTTGGTTGGTTTTTTTTGGTTGTTTGTTTTTTTTGTTGTTGTTTTTGGTTTTGGTTTGGTTTAGTTTGGGGTTTTTTTTTTGTTTTGTTTTAAGGGGGTTTTTTTGGGTTGGTTTTTTTTGTTGTTTTTCTTGATGGAAAGAGAAACCTCAGTTCTGGCTTCCGGTCCTCCGTGTCCTCCTTTCCAGCCCACTGTTCTGTTGATTGGTTTCTATCCATTATTGTTCCAGAGTGCTAAGACTTGCAAAAGGAATTTCCAGGAGTGGTAAGGGTTTGCTTAGCTCTGTCTCACTGTGATTAATATGACTTTTCGTGCTGATTTCAGCAGAACAAAATTAAGACAATGACAATTTCTTGAGAAGTTAAGTGTTTTGAAAATCCAAATTTACAATAAGAGAGCATTCTGCCAGGCTTCCTGTAGGTCATTTTTTGAGAGTAAAATAATAAAATATTTTTTCATATATACCTTAGATATAGATGATCTTGCCACAGTTCAGGTAGATGGAATAGAGAACTTTGATGTCTCTTGATTTTTTCTTTGTTCACAACTTCTGCTTTATGGTCCTTTCCGTTTCCAACTTTAACTTTTGGCAGGACAATGGTCACTTGTCACATTTTTCAGTGTTATATTAGGGAAAAAAAGGGATAACTTCATGGAGTGATAGATTATTGCAGGGTTTCCTTTTCTAGATTTAAAGAGATTATGTTCCTGCAGGCTAGCTAACCAGAACAGAAAGACAAAGTAAAATAAGGCAGAAGATGATACAGGAGTGAAGCAGTAGCCATCTGTTGATTTTAAACTCTCTCTGGCTGCTGTTCAGCTAACTGGATAGGGAATACCACATTTTGCCCTCATTCTGATGAAATTTTGAGAGCTTTGTATACTAGCCCTTCATCTGTCTAAGATTAAAGCAATATATTCAATTCATTTTTTTTCACAGAGAGAAAGAAGCTACTGTTCCACAAAGTAGCCCGTCTTATCTGGAAAAGCCTGAATTTTGAGTTTTCCCTAATCCTTAGCATATCAGATGGTGACTGGCCATGAGTGGCCTAACATTATTCTGTGATCCTCCCTGGGAACTGAAAACCTTAATTCTTTCCTAATGTTTTGACTGATACAAGAATAATAGCTTAATTTCTACTAGAATGTATGTGTTAGACTTTAGATGTTACATGAGGACCAGCACATGCATAATGAGAACCACTGGAGTGGGCAAGAACTTTAATCTGAACCTTGCTCCCATGTTTAAAGTGAAGTGTGACCATGAAAAGGAAAAGAAAACCAGAAACCAAACAAAATCCTCAAAGTGTTTTGCAGCTAGGAAAACCCTGACCTAGATATCATGGAGACAGGTCGGGTGATTCACAGATTTGCTGCTTTTAACCTCAGCCTTAGGTTTCCCCTCTAACCAGTAGTGTTTCATCCAGAGCAGATGGGTTCTTGTCTGAGGGAAAAGGCTTCTTGGTTTGAGCAGGCTGCAGTTATTGGAGTGGCAGCTGCAGAAAGCAGGTTGATCTGCCTGAGAGACAGGACAGTTAGATATAGTATCTATTGAAACAAACTTCTATTCCCAACCCAAAGAGAAGGCGGGATTTAGGGAAATGTGGTATCTCACACCTCCAATAGTTCACCATGCTTTCCAACCATCATCAGCGTGTCCTCTTCCCCTTCTTTCATACCTGCCACACATGGAGACCTTAGTCTTCAGGGCATTTCTGACCCAAATCTCTCACAAATTTAAGCTGCTCTTGTACAAATTTAAACACAGTAGCTCAATAGGTTAGGTGGATCACTATAAAAGGTCTTTTCTTGTCATTCAAATAAGGTCTTGTTAAGGTAACAATATATTTCTGCATCTCCTGATGGATACCTTTGAGACCTTGCTCTCAGAAACTGTGTGCTACATTTTGTTATAGAATGGTTTGCGCAAACACTGTTATACAACTTCTACCAGGAAGTTACAGTCATTAAAGGGAGGGAAATATTTAGATTTTGATAGTGCTGAAGATAAATGGAGGAAAGCGACAGAGAGGGTGTGCTGCATATACAGTGTCACTCTGTTCCATGCAGTTGCCAAGAAATACTTCACTGACTTCACTCAGGCCAGGATTTCATCTCAAGTTCATCTATGACAAGAAGGGAGGCTTAACTAAATAAATGTGAAACACTGGGGTTGTGTTTCTGTATAAGCCTCCTGAGAACGGAGGAGGATTCAAAACAGATCTGAGAGTTTTGCAACCCCTCACCTCTGGAACTGCATTGCCTAAGAGAGTATAAATTCTTAACTTCCTTCATCTCTCTACGAGCAGACAGTGTCTGTGCTCTTTGTTTTCTTCTTTACAATTATTGTTTCTGAGCTCTGGCTTTCCACCCTCCCATCTGCCACAATCTTTATACAAATCTAGAATTAGGGAAATGAGAGGGCAATAGTTATTATATTTTTATGTACTGCACTTACTGTATTTAACAGACTCTACAAATGCTAGGTATCTTGTTTCACTGGCTTCAATTTGTATGGAAGGTGAAATGTGCTCAGTCACTGGTTCTGAAGTAGTGCTTAAAGCCAAGACTACTCACAGAGGCTGAAATTAACAGTCTCCTTTTTTTAGATTTAGTAGCACTGAAACATTAACAATTCCTTTGTTTTAAAAAGGGTAGGAATAATAAAATGAAATGAATAGGATATGAGATGTGGCCCTGAAACGTGAATTCATCCCCAGCATGCATCATCAGGTTGCTCTGGAAATGGTAATGTGAGTTAGATGAAGGAGTTACTAGCTATACGACATGCAATTTAAATTAACGATCTTCAAAAAGCTGAAATTAATTTAAGGGAAACAGACCCACAGAGCATCAGTGATTTGGAAGGCAATTTTAGTCACTGTTGACATTGAACAACATCACTCATACTGATTCCAATCTATGTTTACTATTGTTTCATTTCTCGCCAAACTGCAAAATCTATTATCCTGGCATTCCAGAACTTGGAAGCTATTAATGTAATTGGAAGAGGAGAAATAAACAGAAAGAAATAAAAAAGCCCCTCAATCCTCTAAATATCTGCTTTATTCACTTTAATGACAAAATTACAAGTGTCTAAAAATTTAAGCATTTTTTGAGAGAAAATATCAGCAACTATTGCTGTACATTTTTCATAAAAGGTAACAGCTGCAAGATTCTTTTTCAACATGCTTCTATAATAATAACTTTTAAAAAATGAAACCAATGTTTACTCAACATGTGCATTTCTGAAGAAAGAGAAGAAGCTTGGGAAGGTTTTCATAAATGCTCATCATACATAATGTGAAATATTAAGAACCAGTTCCTGAAACCGTTTTACAAATCTGTGAGACAAATTTGAGAAACAGCCCTTCACTCTTCTTTCTACACTTCTCTTATTGCTGACATGAGCAGACAATGATTCTTTAACAGCAGAAGAAGGACTGTGGGTTTTTTTTTTAATAACTGCACTGAAGATGTTTGTGTGTTTGGGGGATAGAAGAAGATGAAGCTTTTAAATCTTGCTTCTCATTCCAGCTTCAATTTGAGACTAGACAGCAGCAGAAGCAGACAAATCTCGAGTAACTCTTCGGGGCTGCAGGGCTCGGCACCAAAACAAAACATCCCATCCCCATTATCTCCATATAAAACACAAAACATAAATAGGGGAATTTGTAGCTTTAGAATATATAACAGCAGCTGGGAGCTCAGAGTGGGAGGGCAGAAATACATAGTTACACCAGCATATTGCAAGAGTAAAAATCACAGCATCTGCAGATTCGACTTGCAATTAGCAAAGAAAAGGTGATATAGATGCTGGTTAAAGAATACACTTGTGAAATCTTTTTTCTCCTCAAATTACATTATCCTTAAACAGAATATGCTGAGAGCATTTTAACCATACAAGGAAAAGTAAGCTGAGATTTCATAAGAGCCTAGATTTCATGGAGTTGGTAAATCACATGAATATATTTCCCAGAATGATATATTTATAGCAGTAGATGAAAACTACAATAATACTGGTTATTTTAAAGTTATTTTAGGAGCTAACACAGTTTACAGCATTGGAGGGAACAGGGAGACACTTTCACAGAGGAAAGAAAATGTCTGAGAACACAAACCATAAATTCAGATGCCAGCACTTGTCCTATTCATTATGTTCTTTTCACTGATGTACAAAAACATGTGCCAATTGCCTAAGACCATGAGTACAGTAACATGAAAGATAAATCAGCTCTCAAGAAAAATATCTACATAAGGATTCCCTTCCTACCATCTCTCTTTCGAGTACTGCTGCAAATTCAGAACATTGAGGCAAGGTCTCCACTCTGAGATGTACAGTCTATGTCATTGTAGAACCACTTGATGTCATTAATCATGGAAGAGAACAATCAATCCACCAATCAATCAATTGGAGAATGGTTTGGTTAGAAGGGTTCTTAAAGGTCATCTAGTTCCAAAGCCTCTGCCATGAGCAGGACACCCTTCCACTAGACCAGGCTGCTCAAAACCCCATCCAACCTGGCCTTGAACACTTCCAGGGACGGGCCATCCACAACTCAAAGGTTATTGAGCAGCTGTTTTTTTTCTAGTGTGTGTAGAAAAACAGAGGTCTTCGCTGTTATACACCTGTCTAAAAGAGATTAAAGACTTTCTACAAGTAAAGAGACACTACACATGTCATCACCTAACCTGTTAAATAAAAGAGTTGGCCTATTATAGATAGAGTTAAACAGAACAAGTAGTGGTAGTCCCTTCTCACAGCACCAGCTTTTAACTGAATGCTATTCTGATGTTTAATTGTTTAGAATTGCAATAGGAAAGGTTTACTCCTATAACTGTAAAGGAAATGCATCTTCAAAAGGACTAGTTCTGTTTTTCCTGATATTAAAACCTGAAGTCCTGGCCTATTTGAGCCAATAAAGGTTTGGCTAATTATTTCAACAGAGCCAGACAAAGCCTTCCCTAATGTCCTTTAATCAGAGGAATGTTATCTGTTGGAAGAGATCAAAGTCCATAAGAGCAGTATTTACTGATGTTAAGTCTTCTAATTTGTTATCACAATTGAAACTCATTAAAATGCAATAGTTTTAAAACTGATTTTACTGGCAATTGTTTACTTCTCCATGTAGTAGAGTTTTTTCTTCTCACTATGTAAATATAGATTTATAATGGATATAAATCTAAATAAGGGACATGCAGCTGTACAAGAAGATTCAGTTGATGAATAGTACCAGTTTAAAGCTACATGGTATGACCAGCTGAACACAGACTTGGGGAAAAATTTGAGCTGGTTTTTCTTTTTTTTTATGTTTTTGTGGTGAGTGCTGGTCTCTAACCAGCTCACTGTGATCGAAAAGAAATCCAAAACAGAGTCTATTCTGATTGCTTTAATTTTATTCTCATGATATAAAAAGTTATATAAGTTACCCCACTGATGATATTCAGGAAAAATTCCCTCTGTTATTTTGACACTAGAAAGCTAAATTCTGTTAATGTCAACTGAAGGTGTATAAGGAATTCAGCAGTGCTGCTTGCTACAGCTGTGGTTTTGATCCAGCAAGTTCACAGAAAAAACCTGCCATCTGCTTTTGTTATTAATCTGCAGAGTTTCTTTAGCATTCACCTAAAGCATGAGATACGTCACAGTAACCTTCTCAGAGGTTCACAGAAACACAGAACAGAGTGATTCAACCTCAGAAAAGAAATTATCCAGGTTTTCAAAAATGAACTATTTGGATGATTTGAATTTGAATTCTTACTGATGCCTACTGACTCAACTTTATCATTGACTCATTCAGTAAAAGACCAGAAATGTTTCAATGGGTAAAGGCATAATGTAAAGAAAAACATAGCAAGTATCCATATAACCAGGAAAATCACACAGCATTTCTTTGGATGTTAAATAAAACTTAACTGTACAAATGTCTCTCTTTGAGCACTAACTATAAACTCCCAAGGCAGAAGCAACAGAAAATAATATGGCTACCATAGCATGATATTTTGCAGTACAAACGCAAGGAAATTTAAATTCTTTGGAATAGTAACAGGGATTTTCTTTTTGGTTTCCTAGGAGACAAAGTGGCCTAGACTCCTCCTGTGCCAAGAAGCAACTGGGACATCAGGTCAAAGGCTTAATTAAATTTTATGTGAATTACTCAGCAGTAAAAAACAGTTAGCCTGCTCAGGAAAGATGATGCCTCTTATGTCAATCAAAAAAGCACTTGGGTGGAAAAACTTCCACAATTAAAAGACAAACACAAAAATAATAATCACAATAAAAAACCACTGAGATGTAAGTGTGCCTGATTTATAATTTAAGGATAGAAACATTATCAGTATTTCAAACCCTTAACTCTTTCTTGCAACTGATCTTTGCTGTCTGTTTCTTACCATCAGTAGAAATGACTTGTGAACAAGAAGAGGAGGCAGCTCCACACTTTCATATGATATATGCCATGGTCATGAAGTTCAACAAAACAAGTCTTAGATGCATCATTAAAATTCATCTTCGTGCTGTCAGATGAAACAGTGTGTAACAGACTTCACAGTAAGCTCTTTAAAATAAACAAAGTATTATCTTGAAACGTCTCAGGGGACCTAATTTTTGCAAAGTGTATGGAAAGGAGCAAAGAGAGCTGCTCAGCAGACACCTCTGCTCAGCTGGCTTCTGGATGCTCCTCTTCACCAAACACATTTTGAGTACTAAAAGCTACCCTTGAATGGCAGCTCCTCCATGCAGGCTGCTTTATCTGGACTTCTAAAGCCATCAGGTTTGTCATTCTTCTTTACTTTGTGGTGTGCTTTGTACAAGCAGCAGAGCAGAACTTGTGGCCCCAAATCTGTTACTGTTTCACTGCTGAAATAGGGTTAAAGCCAACGGTTCTACCCCAGATTTTGACACATCAATCAGATAAAGTTTTGGCATCACCTCCCAATTTTCTCGTGTGCAAAGTATCCCTGTGGCAGTAAAGCTTAGCAGTTTGCATTAACAGCAGATCAGCGTAACAGACAATGTAAACCCCACGTAACTACTCATGAATGTGATGCAGATACAACAACTCTTTGCAGATCAGATTCCTTTCCTTTCAAAGCTTCATTTAAGTGGTCACAATTTTAGGGGGACTTCTATGCACATAAAATGTAAAACATTTTTGGATGCCTATGCGAAAACTTAATACTCTGCTTGTTTTTCAAGAAATAAGTAGAAAAATGTGGGGAAAATACCCAAAATATTGGAATAAATCTCTTTTTTACTGACTGAACTTCTCAGCGAAACCATAATATCTAATTTTGAGGGTATCATCTGTTGGCAAAGAAATAACTGTCATATCACCATTTCTGTAGCATGACTTCATTGCCAGACTGGAAAAGAACAGCCAGATGGTTTGCAGAAAAAGAGCCTTCTTTAATTAATGAATATTTTTAACAACTAACACCCCCAAAAGACACAAATAACATTTCTGATAAATAAATGTGTTGAAATATTATTAGTTCTATCTTTAGAAGCCTTCTCCCACGTATACATCCTTCTATTTTAAGCAAAATTCAATATTTTGGAAAAAAAATTAGATTAATTTCACATCTGAGAATGGATTATTAGAACAGACCAAATGTAATATAAAATCTCTGCATTTCCAGTTCCTGACCTACATATGGCTATTATGTCAGTTGCTGTTGGATTTATTTTCCCCAGATTTCTCTTCTGTTTGTAGCACCCTACTCACTAAGGATTAATATTTTACTAGGGAATTCATTTGTACTTGAGACTGAATATCGAATTTAATTCCAAGTTGTGAATTTTAGACTTGGCAATAACATGTAACAAAAAGATTCTCTGACAGGACAGTCATTCTTTTATGATTAGCTTTTTAAATATTTTCATTGCTAATAGAATCTGACTGAACACTTTTGTTTTTCAAACACTAAGCCCAGGATTTTCAGGAAACATTTGAAAATAATGAGGTGAACACTGTACGTACATACTCCTAAGGCATGTACTGCTTTTAATTATATGTGCAAAATGCGTTCATCCTCACTGCAGACTTTAAGAAGTGATAACAGAAAATTCAGGCCCACCACTGAAAGAAGAAAGAGTACAAACAACTTATGATCCAGGGAAGGGTGAGGTACTTAATGTCACTTTTTTCAGTCATCATAACGAAGCATTTCTGTAAACCATTATAACACGCAGCTGTGACCGTCAACATAAGTAAGATAATAAGAAAAATAGAGGGTTTGGTAATTAAATCAGAATCCCATGTCAAAGCATATGGCCAACAGTGATAACTTTAATATAAAAAAGTAAACTAATAACCACTGGGGAGTTTGTAGAAGAGAAGTCTGTGGTTGCCAGAGCCAAACTGAGAACTATATGCAGGTTCAAATACATATATTTTATGGAATGTTCCATTTCATTACAAATCTCAAAAAGAACAGTTATCCTCATACAGGCCAGAATTATGAAAGGAATCATTTTTAGGACAGTAAGATTTTTCAGACTGAATATCCTGAAGAAATTAACTTCAGAAAACTACCAGAACAGCATTTCAACAACCAGGTATTATTTTTAAGAGTTCATATGGATGAAATTCAAAGGCAATGGAAAAAAAAAATTAAATACAACAAATATAAATATCTTATAAAACACAAGTTTGGCAGAAAAGAAACCATTTTAAATACAATCTCCAGGGGAAAAAAAAAAAAGAAAATAATATATATATATAAAGTTCTTTTTATGGGACTGCAGAACATACAAGGCTATTTAAACCAGTCAGTATATTTTTTTTCAGGAAAGTAGACAAAAGATTTTTCCTGTTTCTGCTTTTACAGATGAACATACCTTCAAATATGTTCAAATGCTTCTCTTCGTTCCATTCACCTGACAAAAAGATGCAGTTCATGTTGCCAGACTTTTTGTAGAGCTAGTGGTAACAATCTTCCTTTTTGTTTACTGGCTTTAACTTAAACCTGCAGTTCTGCTAAAGAAATACTTTGCAGTACCAATATCATGATATTCCAACTGTTCATTCAAATCCAATTTTGTTTGCACTGTTGATTCAGCTTACATTATTGAGATGAAGACATTTGCTTTTTTGTTATATTTTCATGCAATATGTTTTTTTCCTTTCATATGGCTTAAAATGGTTAATATCTACAGAATATCTGCAGGAGTTAGAGCAAAATTGCTTATGTTTTTGGTCACTGATACATTTGCTACAAAAAAACGATGCCAATTTTGTTACAGCTTACACCATCACTGTAAGAGTAGAGCTCTGATTGTTGGGTACTTGTGTTTTTAAAGGTTTGAGAATTGAATCCTAACTCTATGCTTCTATTAGTTGAACGGGTTGCTTTCCACAACGATATTGCTTTACTACTTGGGATAATATTAAAATAGTCCTGGAAATAGACACTATAATTTGCACTCAGTAAGGAGAGGCACAGAAATTACATGCAGCAATTGATTGAATTCAGAGCTAGGTTTCACCATAAAAGGAATTTCATACAAAAGTATCTCAGTTTAAAACCACAGTGGTATTATCTCTATAATAAATTATCATACACTTTAACCTCCTACCTGGGTTCTGCACACTAATCACTTTCTGCAGTGAATGCATTTAAAAGTCTGTAGCAGTTTCAAATGGAAGTTATAATATTTTCTAGGATCCTAGTCAAGAAGTATTTCTGATGCAAGAGCAAATCTAAACATCAGTTGGTAAGTTTTTTTGGTTTTTCCCTCTGGGATTTTTTTTTTTTTTTTTTGTAATTTACTAGCTTATGGTCACGTTGTTCAGCAGTTGTACATTGTATTTAATTGGGACTTCTGCAATATTCCCATTTTTCACAATGCAAAAATCAAGATGTTATCTAGAAAGAAGTTATTTAGAAACAACTTTCTCTATGTATGCCGTCAATAATGGTTACACTTCAGGAAAAGATAATTCATGTCAAGGAGTTTACCTAGACATAGTTTATATTTTCCTTCCTATACCTGCAATGAAGGGAGGCTGCTTGGTATCACATACAGCATGAAGGCTGGGGTACCTCTGGTGGAAGTGCAGCAGTGTGTGTTAAGCCTGTGTGTGCCTGACTCATGTTGATGCAGAGGCTGATTTCCATACGGACATGTACAAATATGAGTGCTGAAATGCAGGGCTGAAAGACCAAACCCTTGNCAAATATAAATATCTTATAAAACACAAGTTTGGCAGAAAAGAAACCATTTTAAATACAATCTCCAGGGGAAAAAAAAAA
>VYXC01000155.1:373910-580143 GCA_013397175.1 Platysteira castanea
GAGTAGAGCTCTGATTGTTGGGTACTTGTGTTTTTAAAGGTTTGAGAATTGAATCCTAACTCTATGCTTCTATTAGTTGAACGGGTTGCTTTCCACAACGATATTGCTTTACTACTTGGGATAATATTAAAATAGTCCTGGAAATAGACACTATAATTTGCACTCAGTAAGGAGAGGCACAGAAATTACATGCAGCAATTGATTGAATTCAGAGCTAGGTTTCACCATAAAAGGAATTTCATACAAAAGTATCTCAGTTTAAAACCACAGTGGTATTATCTCTATAATAAATTATCATACACTTTAACCTCCTACCTGGGTTCTGCACACTAATCACTTTCTGCAGTGAATGCATTTAAAAGTCTGTAGCAGTTTCAAATGGAAGTTATAATATTTTCTAGGATCCTAGTCAAGAAGTATTTCTGATGCAAGAGCAAATCTAAACATCAGTTGGTAAGTTTTTTTGGTTTTTCCCTCTGGGATTTTTTTTTTTTTTTTTTGTAATTTACTAGCTTATGGTCACATTGTTCAGCTGTTGTACATTGTATTTAATTGGGACTTCTGCAATATTCCCATTTTTCACAATGCAAAAATCAAGATGTTATCTAGAAAGAAGTTATTTAGAAACAACTTTCTCTATGTATGCCGTCAATAATGGTTACACTTCAGGAAAAGATAATTCATGTCAAGGAGTTTACCTAGACATAGTTTATATTTTCCTTCCTATACCTGCAATGAAGGGAGGCTGCTTGGTATCACATACAGCATGAAGGCTGGGGTACCTCTGGTGGAAGTGCAGCAGTGTGTGTTAAGCCTGTGTGTGCCTGACTCATGTTGATGCAGAGGCTGATTTCCATACGGACATGTACAAATATGAGTGCTGAAATGCAGGGCTGAAAGACCAAACCCTTGTGCTCTGCAGATGCAGGCAGGGTTCAAATGCCTGCATAACTTTTTCCAACACTTTCTCTCCAGGTACTTTACTAGCTTACAACTTCCAGCTGAGTGAGCAGAACAGTTATACGAGTGTTGGTGGACTGTGACCTTTAAAACTAAAGCAGTTCTGAGTAATGCAGGAAAAAATATACTGATTTATCCTTAGTTTCTGGTTTCAACATCAGGTTTCTTGAGGAACCTTCGTGTTCTTCTGAGTGCTCTGAGCTGCTAACATGTTCAAGTTACTAATACCTTTTCCTAAATCCTCTCACTGAGAAATTACTGTACCAAAAATTATCCTACAAAAATGTTTTTCTGCCTTGGATCTCCCCTGTCTTAATCCCTGGTGCTATCTTTGCAAATTCCTGCAGATGTGAGGAAATGATGGTCCTGGAAGATGCCACAGACCAAGCTACATCCTTCAGTGTGGTTTTTATTTCATTTGTGTCTTTTTGTGGTATATACCTGTCACATGCTCATGCTTGAGAACACCAAAGAGTTCCATGGGTGTTTCTGTAATTACAGACTTGCAATATATTTTCTAGAGGCTACATTTCTGTGAATTGTAAAATCATTCTAAAAGGTACATGTTCTTAAAACTGGATTTTGACAATTCTTTAATCTCTAGTTCACACAGAGAGCTCACAGAAAACAGTAATTCTGGAACCCCAACTCAGAATTTCATCTTAGCAAAAAGACAAGTCCTTGATATATCTGTTTAGTTACTAGTAAAATCCTTGTAGAACAATAGAGGTATCTATAAATTAGCCATATTAAAGTCTCTGGCAAGAATATCTTTGCATGGGATAACCCCCTGCCTTACAACTGTTCAATGGAAGTCCTGCTGATTGTAATGGAACGTCTTGCACATGCTTCAAAACTGTTACAGCTCTGAGGTTAATGGTTTATTTGGTACTCTTAAAGGAAGCTAATAAGTCAAGGTGTGTGACTGCATGTATAGATGGAAAGTTGAAGTAATCAAAGGCTAAAGGTAAATGCCCTTACAAATATGAGGAAGAGATGGAAATAGGTACTCAACTGTTCAGATCATAGGCTAACTAGAGATTCATGCTCTAAAAGCATCCAGCATATCACAACTAGCTGCCACATCCACATAGTTTTGATCAAGAACTTGCATATGCTGATAGGTAAAAATTTAACATGCAAATAACTCAATTGGCTTCAGTGGATTACTATAAATTATGCTCATTCCTAAGGTTTTTGTTTGCTTGTTTCAGAGGAACTGGGACATGAATAAATGAAATCATCCTTTGTGTTGCTCTCAGTCATACAATGACTCACCTGCCGAGCTGATAACAGAACTGTCTCTGCTGGATCTGTACTGCTTTCCCTGTGTTCCTGGCACCAGGCTCACTGCTAGCTCAGGATGATCTGCAAACTTAACATCACCATCTGCTACCACTCAAGTGGTACAACTCTTTCCCAGCATTCCTGATGTTTGATGTGCCAAAAGCAGAGATTTCAGAATTTGTCAGTGCTTTGAAATTAGAAAGGGCTAAACCACATCAGTTTTATGTCCATTCTGTTCTTAACACTTGCATAACCTGAGCTGGATTTTGGAGATCTCTGATTCTAAAGAAACTTAAAAAAAAAAAAAAGAAAACGAAAAAGAAAAAAAATCAGGATGCAAAAGTCACTCTGGGGATGTATGTTTATGGTGTACGTGGTGATTGTCACAAGACACACCCCTCATGTATTCCTACTGACTTCAACATAGCAGAAAGATAGAAAGGAAACAGAGTTGACTTAAAGCATAAGAAACACTGAATGACATCCTTGCCAATCTTGAATGGGAACAGTTGTTGTAAACACAGAGGACTTCTGCAGGAAAGTTAGCATTGGTAAAAAAACCTTAAATGAAAACGCCATCCAGAGAAAGATGGAATAAATTGCAGGTAAGCCTGTCTGAAAGAAAATTTACAGTGATTACACTTCCACTTAAACCTTCCCACATGGCAAATCAGAAAGACTGCAAGAACAGAAGAGGATTTTGAAGACAAAACTGTAATAATTGTAAACTGATTTTCTTTGTTCCATGTCTATACCTACTCCTGTCCCACATGTTGATGACAGTGAAGGGGATAATGAATGAAAGCTGTTGACCAAACTGTGTGAGGAAGGGAATATGGAAAAACATTTATATCCTCTAGCAAGTGCAAGTCCATCCCATTTATGCTCTTAACGCATCTCTAAATAAATTTCTAGAGAATTTTTCTACAATCTCTTCAATCTGATGGGAAAATAAAGCAAAATGGAAAACCTTACCATAATACAACAGTTTTCAGTTACAAGGACAAGACCCTAAGGAACAGTCTAATGGTAAGGCCCTCCTCCAGGTGAGGGACTGGACCAGATGACCCCCACTAGTCCTTCTTATGATTCTAATCAGCAAATAGTGTATTGTTTTATCTTATTGTCAAAGAAACATGCACTGGGAACGGACATTTGCTGCTTGAGTGTTCATACATTGATGAGAAGAGTGGGAAGCTACTATGCTGACCATGAATACAGGTGTCCATGCCCAGTGAGACAAAATGACTGCCAAAACCAGTATTGTGTGCTTTCAGCACATGATAAAGAAGGGAATAAGAATGGATCAAGCCGTCAGTGATATATTCTATTCCTGGAATTCAAATATCATAACATAAATGATAAAGAGAAATAGTAGAAATCATAAATAAAACATTGTCCTCTTCATTTTCAGACATCTCATTGTTTCACACTCAAGAAAATAGAAGTAAAAACATTTCAATAAATTTGTCTTGATGATATTCCTCATATTTGTTTGTTCAGTATGTACTGCAGTAGACAGCATGCAGTGTCCTTGCATACAGGAGGCAAGAGATGACCTCCCATTTGTTTTGTCTTGTGTCCCAGTTCACAAATAGCTGCCAAAAAGCAGGGCAATCTGCACCTGAGTGTGCCAAGGTTGGAGCAATTGTTTGTAGTACAAGGTGAGACAGGCAAAAGAAGAAACGCCTTGCCAAGCCTCCCAGAAAATTAAAAATAAGATTTCTTTTGGAATTTGTATGAGTAAAGTAGTGGCTATTGCAGTGCAGGAAGCTACTGGAAAATTGTTGGCTTGACAGCAACTGATTGGAGGGAAAAACACTGTCTCTCTCATGGGAGATGTTGGGAAAAGAGAAAATTGACTGTAATTTCTTCCTTTTTATTCTGTTGTCCCTGTCTAGTACATTTGTGTTTTCTATTTAAGAACAGTTAATCTTTCCTAGCATGTGGAAAAGAAGTTTGGTGTTCTTGACAGACTCATTTTAATTAAACCATACAGAAAGTCCACCTCCTGACTGGTTGATCTGAGGTATCATATTCCCTGCCAAAATTATTGCTACCTGAGAAGAATCCATATGATTTAGACACAAAGAAATGAACATCTGGACATAGAAATAAAATCCTACCCTATGACTGGATCTAGATCTATTGAGGTGAATATAAGACTTAGATTACAATTATCCCTTCATATCTGGAAATCACCTTTAAGGCTTTGGATAAGGTCTAAAATTAAAACAACTACCCCATCTTCAAATATTTCCGCAAACTGGAAGAATGTTGGCTGACATACGCTAGGAGATGAGGAGAATGAACTGTCCAGCCTAAAACGTATCTGTTTTGCTTGCTTTGTGCTAGGTACCCTCCCAAACTGCGGGAATAGATCCTCTCTGCGGAGACTTCTGGCATCCTCCAGGTGCCATAGAAATCCCTGAAACAGTGGATTTCTTCCCACAGCTTGCTCAATGTCAAACATTTCTTTGAGAAATAATTTCACGTGAAAAGTTTCAGAAAAAGATTTTGTAGGTAAAATTTTTCCCTTTTCCCAACTGAACTTCCTGGACCCAACAGTTTTTTCTGCAGGATCTAACAAAATACATAAGAATTGTCAAAAGACATTTGGACAAACACTACAGGACCTCTCCAGATCTGCTAATACTTGTGATTCAGTACTTCTGACTAACATCTTGGGTCTGGGAAGCCCTGTCACAACCACTTCAATTCCTTTAGAGAGAGCCAAGGAACCAGTTCCTTGCTGTTACCCACTGCTCGGTGTAGTGTGTGGCTGGAGCTGGAACTGAGATCCCTTTCTGGGAATTCAGAGCTCGACAAAATTGCTGCTGGGCCCACTGCTAAACAGCATGTGTTCAGCAGGGCCCTCTGAGGCAAGCACCGATCTCTGTGGATTTACTTTGTTGGAATGAAACATGTGTATGCACATATAGAAGTGAAAGCTACAGCCTCCTGAGATCAGTGGGAGTCCTCCCACTGTTTCCATGAAGTTTTAGAGCTGTTTCAATAGCTTGCTAGCTTGTTTTGAGAAAACATGCATGCAAACATCATCATTTCTGCCCTGGGCTTTGCAGATGCATTCTTCCGCTCAATGTGATATTTCTTGTGTATAGCTCAAATTCCTCAGGTTCCTACCCTTAAATTTTTTCTAGTATTCAGCTCAAAAAGACCTAAAATGAGATCATGTTTTTTATCTACTACTTTTATGTAAAAGATTAAAATAATCATCAAATCAGTTTGAGCTCCACGAAATCTGAGGTTGTTTTTGACTCCTGACCATCAAAAATTCATCCTGAAGTCTGCCTTTTGGCTGCTGAGTCCTATGTTCTCTTCAAGAATCTTTGGAGGATGGACGGATGTCATATTTTGATATAATAAATTTAGCTTTCTAATACATGCAGCTGAAAAAATTGCTTGATAACTTTGTAAGATAGGCAATTATATTCACACAGCCATGCTGTGAGAGAGAGGTAGACGAGTTAATAAAGACACATTCAAAAATTGCCCTAGCTTTTAATATAAAGATCAAGTAGGAGGAAATTGCCAGATAGGTCTCTTACTGAATCTTCTGGGTGTGAAATTTTAAATCGTTGTGGTAGATATCTCTGGTGCTTTTCGATCACAACTATTGTCTTCAATATTATATTTGCACAGAACTGCACAACGCGGTGGTTTACAGAAAGGGAGAATGGACAGAAAGTTGATGTTCAGTTCTGTGCCTTTAAGGCTTCAACTGACCACAGATGCAGCAGGTAACACAGTGATTTACCTGTGTGAACCTTGTCCTCCCTGTGAAGCTTATAATTATTCAAATGAGAAACGTTTATGGAGTTCACAGGAAGCAAAAATTGCATGAGAGCCTTGAATTTTTGTTTTCCTCATATTTACTGGTAACACAAATTTTGTCATGTCTAGATTCTTCAACATTGAAATTAGGTGGAAAATATAGTTTGGCAGTTCACTAATGGTTTTGCCATTTGCAAGAAAAGTGGCTCCTGGCAGGAAAAAATAATGGTGTTAATAGTTAATGTTCAGCATGCTCAGCAAACTAATTTGGCTTCCGAGTCTGGCATGGCTGGTTTTATATTATACTGATGGATTTTTTGCAGCTAGAACCAGTGCTATCGAACATTTCATTTTCCCATGTTTCATAAATATATGATGTTTTTCCATTTTCTACAGTGATAAATAATAGTATGATTATTTTCAATATTTTAAAAATTTACCTTTATTCCTTATTAAATTACCAGGGGATAGTTCATGTTTTGTTTTAACATAAAGTCCTTGGAGAAAATGCAAATTGGAATGGTCATTTTCCTATATGCATTATACCTTCAATGCCTTGGATCTCAAAACAGCAAAGTGATATTAAACATTTCTATGTTTCTATTGCAATGGAAAAACTGCAAGGATTGGAGTTCTGTTTGGAACTACTGTTTGTGCACTAGGATTTAATAAACAGTAGCTAAGAAATAAAGAACAGAGTGATCCATATGGAGAAACCAGTAGATCTCTTTTGCAGCACTCAGAACAACTTGGCCAGCTTTATTCGAGAAAGACAGGAACTACTTCTGCAAGGTCATTCTTCCGAGTGCCGTGGCACTTTTCTTGCAGCAGGAGACCTTGGGGTAGACTATCTGTGGGGGATAGGGATGGGCAAAACTGCTGCTCCTGCAGAAAATCCATGCAACTCGGCTTTAAGTGCTGCTCCTGCTTGGGAGATGCACTCCCATTTTGCTGCTCATGGGTGTTTCTTCGGTCACATAGGTGAGTCCTGAGCTATGAAGTCGGCAACCCGGGGCGATCACAGAGAAAAAAGGACTGCTGATAAACAGTGAAACCTGCTGAACCAGCACCTCAGGGAAGGTGAGAGATGCTATCATCAATGGTTCCACAGCAAAAAAAAAGGATCTGAAACTCAGGTTTTGGCAAATAGACACAAATACTCTTGAAAGAGGCAAGTCTGTGTTCTCAGACACCTTGAATTAAAAAATTCCTTCTCTGAAGGGCTTTGAGGACATAAATACCATCAGGTGATCACTTTTATACAGGTTGGGGTTTTTTTTCAGATTCTTTGAAAGGGTGCTTTGGCAAGATCTGACAAGCTGTCTGCAAAGCCAAACACTGAAAACTAAACTTTCAAAGGAAAACATTTCAATGAAAGACATGCAAGTTTTGACAGTCAGTCAAAAACTTGGAGAGCAGCCAGCATTCTGGCTATACCCTACCTAACTGAAAACCCAAACACAAAGTCCTGTTCAGGAATTTGACTGAGATTGACTCTGAGACCTCCTTCTAAGGCCATCAGGCCCCATATAAAATGCACTTGTCATTTTCCTAATAGTACTGGAATGCACCAATCATTATAATGACTCAATCTTACCATGGTAGAGGAAAATCTGAGTTTAGTTCTCTGTTATCCTAAAAATTTCTCCTCCTCATAGCACTAGGGTATAGGGAAGAGAGATCATATCTGCTGAAACTGTGTGACACAGAGCACAGCCCTACAAGCTTGTGTGTAAGGGCAAGAGTGGACAAAAGGAGTCCTGGCTTCCTGCTCCAGCTGTCTAAATTTAATCTGCAAGAACTGACTTGAGAGAACATCATCTCTATTTAATTTTTTAATCACAGAATATGCTGAGTTGGAAGGGACCGACAAGGATCCTCAAAGTTCAGCTTCTGCCTCTGCACAGAACCATCCCCAAGAGTTACTCCATGTGCCTGAGAGCATTGTCCAAATGCTTCTGGAACTCCGTCAGGCTGGTGCAGTGACTGCTGCCCTGGGGAGCCTGTTCCAGTGCTCAACCACCCTTTGGGCAAAGAAACTTATTTCTAATATCCAAACTAAACCTCCCCTGACTCAGCTTCAGGCCGTTCCCCGAAGTCCTGTTGCTGGGCACCACAGAGAAGAGATCAGTGTCTACGCCTCCTCATCCCCTCACAAGGAAGTTGCAGGCTGCAATGAAGTCTCCCCTCAGTCTCCTCTTCTCCAGGCTGAACAAAGTGACCTCAGCTGTTCCTCATACGGCTTCCCCTCAAGGCCCTTCACCATCCTCATGGCTCTCCTTTGGACACTCTCTCTAATGGCTCAATGTCTGTTTTATATTGTGGCACCCAAAACTGCCCCCAGCACTCGAGGTGAGGCTGCCCCAGTGCAGAGCAGAGGGGACAATCCCCTCCCTTGCCCGGCTGGTGGTGCTGAGCCTGATGCCCCCCAGGACACCCCAGGCTGGCCCTCCTGGCTGCAAGGGCACTGCTGACTTCACTTTAATTCCCTTATTAGGGTAGACCAGTAGATGGGGAAAAATAGTGAAAGACACCAAGAAAGCTAGACTTATTTTGGAAAGTGGATTGTGAAGAACCCCGTGAGATTTGATGTTGGAAGCTTGTACTTCTCTTATCTGCAGGGGCTGGGATTCATATCTCTAGAGAGAGCTGGCATGTGGGTGAAGCTGAGCCTTTCTGCCTCTGCTTACCTGTGAGCCTGCTAGCCCTGCTCCTGAAACAAAGATGTTAGATTTCTGTCGTTCTTGTTTTTCTTCCTCTTGCTTAATGGTGACCAGGTATTAGTCTGGGCTGCTTGTTTAGATGTTCAGCTTAAACACCAAATCATTAACTACTTTCTTCAGAAGAAGAAATGAAATAATATTAAAAGCTATGCATTTTAATTAATGACTCAAGAATGGCATTCTTAATTTCTGCGAGAGCCAGGGAGATTATTCAATGCATTTAAGGTGGAGCAATATATCACTTTCACAACTGATCTGAAAATCCAAGTCAAGTGAAAAAAAAAAAGAATAAAAAATAACAAAATTTTTTTTTTTTGTCTCAAGATACTTGAAAAGAACATCCTGTGAGGGATACATAGAGATTTGCAACAATGATCCAGGGGTCTCTTTTGTGCTTATTCCATACATTAGCAGGACCATGGAAATTAATAGATCCAACCAACAGAGGCATAAACTCACAGGATCAGGCACCTGATCAGCAGTATTTACCTCTGCTCTTTTTGGAGTGTACAAGATTTTGGAGGGGGTGGGGGGCAGAGAGGAGGTAAATACTGAAGGAGAAAATATAGTACTGGGAAGGTCATCTAAATAAATCATAACTAATGAGGCATCTGATAGTAAAAATAAATCATCATCACTTTGTCACTATCTAATTTCCCATTAAATTATTTTCTAGATATGACATCAGGACCAATCTTTTTCTATAAGCATTGATGCATTATTATTGTAATATGTGAGCACTGGAAGAAAGAAAATGGTCAATGTGCATTAGTAACCAGACTCAGTAATCACACTGCTTGAAAAGGTGTTCCTCTTGGTCTGTTGCCGTTCTTGCTGGTGTTTATATACCAAATATAAACTAAACAGTTACCTCCTGCTTGTGTACTTTTGACAAGTGGATTACATAAGTAAATATTGGTTGACTTTTTTAAACTTGTATACACTATTAGTAGAAAAACAACACCATGACAAAGACTGTCAATCCAAGAATTTCATTGCAATCCAACAATTCTATCTTAATTAAAATGTCTCCTTGGAGAGAGTGATTTTCCCTCAAAATACTGCTCAGATGTGCTGGATGGCACTATCTTCCTAATAATAACTTAAGAAAATGCTGTCAATGTATTGTCTTATCAGTTAATCTACTTTGCTTATTCCCTTGTGTCCTGATTGCAGGTTTGTTATTTCATTTGGAGTTCCATTTCACTGAACTATAACAAAGAGTTATATAAAAGGCAGTTATTCCATTTTATCAGTTGCTGGTGTTTATATAACCAATACATTAGTGGTTCCCTTTCTCAGTGGCAGGGTAGGCTCACTTACATAAAGGGTTCCTCCAAATTCAAACCAGGCGAAACACAGGACAGGGTTTGGCCCATCACACAGTCAGTTTGTACCTTTATAGTTAAGAGTGTAATTGTTAACACGAGACAGTTGCAGCAACACTGAGGAAAGGGCGTTGCTTGATCACCTGCCCTGGGACTGTCATTTCAGATGGATGGTTGAGGGAGTGCTTTTTTCAGCACTCCGTCTGGCACTCCCTCTCTGAAATTACTGGTTTCAAAAGCCAGCTTCGGACAGTGTGCAATTGTGTGCACAACAGATCATCCAGGTATAAGGAAACTCAGTGGGACTGGGACAGGCCAGGAATTGTGTTACAATTTAGTTTAGACTGATTTCCATTGCCTCATAAACCTGAAGCTTCAGCAGTGCCTGAATTTTCCACCTCAGGGGTAATGAGTTTGCATTGTACCTTACCCACAAATGGTGATAACCCCACTGAGCAGATAACTTTTACCACTCCCATGTAGCTGCTCACAAATGGAGCTACGAAACCTTGCCATACCCCTCTGGTCTGATTCCCAGTTGACTGTGACCTTTTAAGACCTTTTTTAATAGTCCTCAAGCCCATATTCATCAGCCATCCGTACTTTAATCCCCAGGCACAGTTCAGCCCAGTGAACTTCCAGGGATGAAGCTGAATGCCTAATTTCTTCTCTGTTTGTCTTACATCTTGTTCAGCATCTAAAAACACATCACAGCTTTAAGCTTATGAAAGCACAAGATGTTTGCCAGCTGCAGTCCCACACTTCATCTTCCCTGCATTCTCATTTTGCGCAATTTCTCCGTAGCACACAAGATACAAGCAGCACACCCATCATCTTCCAGAATACTTTGCTTGACACAGCATGAGGAAGCCTTGAATATACTTTGGCGCTGCACTTTCAAAACACACGAGGCAATGTTGGAAATTTTGATGTGTGCTAAATTCATGTCATGTGGACTGGTGAGAAATGACCTCTTGGTTGGGACTAAACATCAGTGAAGGCTAAAACTTACACAGCAGTTTCTGCAGTCCTGCTCTTCTAATGTGTCTGGGGCTTCCCCTTTGACATTTCTGATTCACATTTGCTCAGGTTCAAAGATGGAATCTACATTAGTGAGAAAATTTATGCTGTAGTTTGCAAGAAGCATGTACTTCATTGCATTGGTAAGACAACATGAAACTATTGTATGCAGTGTGTCAGCAAATTGCCTGGGGAAAGGATAGGCTATTCTACATGAAAAGCAGCGTTAAGAGGTACCTTGCAGTGTTAAGAGCCTTAAAACATGAGCATTATTTAGCTCTTTAAGCAAGTTGTTGAAAATCGTACCAAAAGCATCCTTTGCCAGGAGGAATTAAAACTTTAAATTAAAGGAGTGAAATTTATTCTGAACAGAGAGCAACTAGAAGCCAGTCATGATCCAGAGCATCACCAGACCGAGAAAGACATTTCAGAATAGAAGCAAACTCCTCTTTCTTACAAAGTCAACTTCTGCTTACTCTCAGTGACAGATAGGACAAGGCTGCCTTAAAATATATAATCCCAATGCTATGTTTTCAAAGGTATCTTCCACCATAGGTGCTTATGTTGAGAGGCACCCGGTGACTCGAAGTGAGAAGTTCTTCTTTTTTTGGCTCTGGACACATTGAAGAATTTCTTGCCTCATTGTAAAAAATTCCTTCCCAAAACAGGTTGTTCCCTTGGAACAAGTGAAATGGAGTTCATCAGGAGATGGAAATTCAGGACTTTTGCCAATTTTCTTATTTAAACAATTGCTTTCACCGTAAATGAAGACAAGAGTGAGTATATTACAATTTTTCATTAAAAGTGTCTAAAGCTTGTATTCAGAAAAGTCAACATATTTCACTTTGTGTTGAGTCAGTGCTAAGATAAATTTATCTGACATATTGGGGGTCTTTAGGAAGCTGTGCTTCAAATGCTGAATAGTTCTGTTCACTCAGGTCTCCTAGCTGGAGAGTTTTATGTGTTCTAGGTTGGGCCATGGTTTAAGGGCAATGCACAGCCCATGTGCTGCCATGGGCCAGGTACTCCCCTGTCCTAGCCTGGTCCATATGAAGCGTCCTTGGTGGCACTGTCTTGGATTAACCAGTGAAAAGCAAACGTGTGGATTAAGTTTTTAGAGGTAGAACAAGTATTTTCAGGACATATTACAAAATTGGGGAAAATACGATGTTGAGAGAGATAAAACAAAAAGAGATGATTGAAACACAGGTGCAAAGCAGCAACTGAAGTTGCTGGAGAAAACTTCTACATGTGCAGAAGACACCTAACATACCTCTGCAGTATCCATCCCTGTTTTACATGGACTGGGCCCCAGGGATAATGATTTACCCTCTAGTCCCTACCTCTTTTAGCTGCTGATTAGGACTCTATGAATGGAAGTTTAGTTTTGTGTAAAGCAACATTAGTGGCACTTCAAGGTTGCAGGTTATTCAATGAGCCTGGTATGTCAGTGGGGAAATAAATCAGTTTCTGTAAACCAGGAAAAATAAAGCAGTTAGAAAATCTCTCAGTGAAATTTGGAAGATGACCCACTAAGTTTGATTTGCTTGTTTTGTGGTGCTCCCAGGGGTTTTGTTTTGTTTAGAGTTTGGTATTAAGTAGTCTAATTGTGACTGTATGTGGGGGCCTTTTTAATTTGCATAATCTTCTCATGGGACTCCAGCTGCTAATTTGGTGATTAATTATCCATATTACACACTGTTTATTTGACCATGCCTAGATTAATTTCTCTTTCCAAGCAAATCACATTCAGATATGAATTTGCATATCTTGATTACATTTTAATGCCTTGGCTATCATTGTTTCTTCCCTGGGTACCTCATGAGATTAGAGCAGAGTGCTCAAGCAGGGAATGATGGAATGTCTCAAATGACATTGCGTATCACTGGACAGACCATGCACACAACTCCATGTTAATGGAAGAAGTGTTCCTTTTATTATCAGGGAGGTTATTACAACTAGACTGCAGATCCTTTACTAGTTTTGTGGCATTACTTAACAAGGTGATATGAAGAAAATAGCTCATATATATTTACAAATTTAAAAGATACTGGTGTTCATAGATTTTCATCTACACTCAAGCTTTTCCAATTTTTTTCCACCTTTATAGGAAGAATAAACATACATAAAGCTTCTTCCTAATTTAACAGTAGAAGTCACAGGTGTAGAATATGTATTATGACAACAAGGTTCAGAATGCAACATGGAAAGCCTTTGAATATATTCCAGTAAAAAGCAGAAAAGCAGTTTGTTCCTCACATGATTTTCTGAGGCAAATTTTTGCAGAAATTGCATTCTAATGCAGCTGGAATCTGTGAAAACAACAGGAAAAATTATTAGCTTATTCACAAAAAACTTTCCAAGGATCACTCTAGTACCTGAACAGACAACTAGGAAATTCTCCTTATGAGGCAAGCTGCTTATTCTGAATAACTACAGGCTATATTTGGGATTCTGTGTGTGTCTTTTATTTACTTTTACAGAACACGCACTACAATGGCACTACAGCTAGGTATAGACCTAAAAAAAGCATAATATTTATTCTATAAAACATGAATTCTTATAGTTCTTATGATTAAAAAGTGTTCTCCTATGCACATTTGTCTATTTCATCATAGCAATGATCTGTACATAATATAAATTACTAAATGCAGTACATCACTGTAATTAGTTCCCCTATTCTTTACCAGAAAATGAAGGCAAAAGAATACACTGAGATCTCCAAACTCGTGGCTACATGCAGGCTCACTTGGGAAGAGAGAGGAATGTTAAATATATTAACTTATACGAGTCAATAACACTAGCTCTATTTCATCTCTTCTAAGTGCTCCTCCAACACCACTTGTATTCAGGAAAAGAAAGCTAGCAAGTAAAACTGTAACTGTTAAAACTTGATAACCCAAACATATTCCTATCTTTTGGAAGGGAGTTATTTGTGTGTTTAGAGCTTTTATCACCATATGAAAGTCAATGACTCCTATCCACAGAACATTTCAAGAAGTATGTCAAAATATTGGGAGCCTGATCCTAAAAACACACCCCTGTTAAAATCAATTTGATTATTCATATGAGTGAAGTTTTTCACATGTGTTAGTATTTGCTGTAGCAGACCCTTGACCTTTGGCTTTACGGGAAGACAACACAGTTGTCATGATTTCACAATATAAATAGACACTATTAAAAGACCCAAAGTAACAACATAGGCTTACTGGGATTAAAAACAAAGCATCGTTAATGTTTATGGGTATCACAAATAAAGGGCAAATTCAAGTTCATGTGAGCTGCGCACATTTTTTGTTTGAAGTCCAAGTTCATGGGCTGCAGCTCTCCTCGAGAAATGCCTGCCAACACTTGTACGCATATTCCTGTATCAGTCTGATCCTCCTTTTAAAAACAAAACTGTGTTTTGTTGCACAATGAAGATGAAAAACAAATTAAACCAGAATTAATACTCCCTAGGGAATGAAAACCAACTTTGGAAATTGTATACAAACTTTTAATCATTATATTTTACATTACAAGACTTTCAAAAGCCAAAGTAACATTTAAAAAAGAAGTGGGTGGGAGACTACATCGTGAAGCCCCCAAACACAATAAACAAAGCTGCTGGCAAACTTGATGCCTTTCTCTTTCCAAAACAGTGCTCTTTGTGTTATTGTCCTCAGTGAGGCACGAAGGGTTTGGACGAAATTCTTGCCACATTGAAACCAATGTTAAAAACTATTGATTTTCAGCCAAAATTTCATCCTCTGTATTAAATCAACCAAGAGAAGGGGGAAGAAAACGATGACCAAACAGGCCCATAGCACAGAAAGCAGAGCCTGCTGTGGGCTGCAGCCGCCAGCTGGGGATGCTGTCCTGGCCCCCAGGCTTGGCCCTGCTGAACAGTGGGTCACCCTGGTCCCTGCTGCTGCTGGCACGGCCCAGAGCCTTGCATAACCATGGCAGCTGCTCCAACCCTTCCTGGCGTCAGTGCTCCAACCAGCAGCAGCTTGTCTTGGCAAGTGTGCTTTGCCAGCTGAGGAGGAACAAACAGGGAGGAGGAAGCTATTGAAGAGCTTTACTGAACTTGGAAGCACTTGGGAAATTGTGCTAGAAAAGGCTCTGAATCCTTTCAGTTGACAGTCTCCCTCAAGCCCCCACATGTACTTGGGCTGGTCCTGGGCATGGGATGCACGACGTGAGTGATGAAATAATGTTCTATGCTTCTATCAAACCTATTCCCCTTAGCTGAGAAGAAGCTTCCCAGAAGAATCTTATTCACATTCTTTCCCTACCTGTAAAACACTGAGAGAGAATTGCAATGGTAGCATTCACTAGGAAGTCACACTAGTTTAAAAACAAACGGGTCTGAGAGACTCTCAGATAAGTGTTTTTCTGTCTGACTTCAAGACAAAAGATGAGTTTTATTCCCCTTCCAGGCATAACTCTCCAGATGACCTGGCATCTTAAACTTGGCCAAGCTATTCTTATGTGACAAAACTAGGAGGGAGTTCAGTAAGAAGGCAATAAAGAAAAAGGTCTATTGTTAAGGGGAAAAGTTGAAGAGGAAAAAAAATTCCCAACAAAACCAAGCCACGCTACCAAACAATCCAAATGGTTTTTTTGAGTGAGATATCCTATATGGAGCCAGTGAATATTGCTCTTTCTGGTGCTATAAATTGGGTGTGTATTTATTACTTGGATGTCTTCCTTAGCATGATGTTTTTTCTGATAACAAAAAAGGGAAATTATAGAAATTACTGTACATGAGAGAAATTAGGAATGTTTTTCCAAATGCCCTAGAACTTTTCATTAGCTCTCATGGACTAGATTGGAAGTACTTCTATTATATTTTTAAGACATGCAGTAAGTGTACCTGCCTCTAGTACAGGTACAAGGGTGCTAAATTTCAGTCTAACTACTGCTATTTACAAATCAGCATGATGATAAGCATTAAAAGTCAAAGGGAATTCAATGAAATTCTGTCAAAATTGTATTATGCAATCTTGTGGTGTTTTTTCTCTTTATATTTTGCTTATTTTACTTAGCAAAAAAAGTCTTTATATTGCTGTTCTGATTATACTCACATACAACATACAAAACCTTGTATTTATCTCAGCTTACTTCCAGAAAAATTTTGATAGACACCTTTAAAGTCTCCAGATTTATGCAAATGTTAATGTTTTTTGTATGAGAAAGACCACTTTGGGGTAGTAGGTTCTATCAGCTGCGGCTGTCCACAACTTTTTGTATGTTGTGGGTTCTTTCACTTTTCAGAGCAATAGCTCTATGTCTAATAAAGTGTTCATTTGAACTTGCACATACTCTTATAATCCTGTAAGCAGTTGTCTCTGTGTATTAGCTCAGACGTACTTCAGCAATTTTGTCATGGCAAGAGGCTCTACTAAGGAATGAGAAATGTATAAAAACATGTGGATGCCATCCTGTGCTGGAGTTCAGCTTGTTGGAATCAACCGACATTTGATATGAATTAATCTTTTGAACAGTTATTAACAAATGGCAAATCACAGAATCCCAGAAAGGGTCAGGTTGGAAGGCACTGGGTCATCTGGTCCAACCTCTCTCAAGCAGGGTTATCTTAGAGCATGTGGCACAAGATTATGTTCAGACAGTTCTTAAATAGCTCCAGTGAGGGAGACTCCACAGCCTCTCTGGGTGATCTGTTCCAGTGCTCAGTCACCTGCACGGTAAAGAAGTTCTTCCTCATGTTCAGGGGGAACTTCCTTTGCATCAGTCTCTGCCTATTGCCTCTCGTCCTGTTGCTTGGCACCTCTGACAAGAGCCTGGTCCATCCTCCTGACACTCTCCCATGAATACTGATAAACATTGATGAGGTCCCTCTCAGTCGTCTCTTCTCGAGGCTGAACAGGCCCTGCTCTCCCAGTCTCACCTCATAAGAGAGAAGCTCCAGTCCCTTTGTCACCCTCGGCTGGACCCTCTTCAGGAGCTCCATGTCTCTCTTGTCCTGAGGAGCCCAGAACTGGACACAGCACTCCAGATGTGCCTCACTAAGGCTAAGAACAGGGGCAGGATCACCTCCCTCAACCTGCTGGCAATGCTGTTCCCAAGGCACCCCAGGATCTCATTGGCCACAAGCGCACTGACGGCTCATGGACAGCTTGTTGTCCACCAGGATCCTCAAGTCTTTTCATTTCCAAGTCATATTCCCGACAAGAGGAAGATAGTACATATTTTAATTACATTTACATATTATTCATGGGATTAAAATATGCAGTTATTTTATACTAGCAAAACTAATTTTTCTAATGTTTAACATTTATGACTTGCATTACTAAAAATCAAGTTAGTCAAGAATGTGTTTACAGGATATTTTTATGTGCAAGTTACAAAAGAAAACAAAGCTGGTTGGATGGTAAAAGTAAATAAATATAGATTTTAATGAGTAACAGCAACAAGGTTGTTTTATGTCTGCACTTGGGACAATGCTGCTATTAAAAACAAGAGTCTGGGAGACTTAAGAAGAACAGCACTTCAGAAAAAAATGTCAAGGGAGCCAAAATTGAGCATATGGGTTGTTCACCACAGTAGATTAATAGGAATGTCTGCCTAAGAGTTGATAAATGCCTGTAGGATTATTCATCATCCTTCTTCATCTCTCTCTTAATCAGGGTGAAATTAAATCTGCTAATAGATATGAGACCCCACTGGATCCTGAGATGAGCAGTGGACATGACCTGACCAGCCTTACTAGGGAAGAAATTTTCCTTCGACTCTGCAACAAAACTCCTATTGAACAAACCAGGGTCAGAGTTGCACATGATGCAGTCTCCTCTGCCTTCCTTTGCTCCTTCTTCTAACTGAGGTGATGTTGAGCAGCACTGTGACCTCATCACTGATGATGGGAGCTATGAGGTGTGTGTGTATCAAACCTTTCTTTCTGACATCTTTCTAGCTCTTCTTTCTGATTTACTGAGTCACTTACCTGCAAAGGAGTGCTGTACACTGATATAAAACTGTATACATGTGTTAATTTAGAAACTTACCTTTAAACTTAGCTTTCCTCGAAAGCCATCTCTTGGATAACCTGCCATGCTCCATCAGCCTGATGGGCTGCAGGAAGAGAGTTCTTGGTCAAGCGAGAAAGCCTGGGTTGCATGGGGTGAGAGCCTTTCCCTCTCCCCTGCCTTCGCTGCTGGCTCCTGGAGAGCTCCCACGGGGATGAGAACCCATCAGCCTGGGCAAAGCGCTGGCTGGCACTTCAGGAGAAGCCAAGCTGCTCCCTTCAGAGTGGAATCTGGATGCCTTAGGCAAGGCTCTTCTGGCGCCCACCTGGCTGTGGGGTTGACATCAGCTGGGGCCAACCACCCAGAAGACCCAGACGGGACAGTCCTGACACAATAGGTCTTGGGATCTACTGCAGTGAAGATGAGGAGGCTTTTTAATTCCCTAGCTCCCCCTTCCACCAAACCTGATAGTCTGGAGGCAGCTTGAGATGAGAGCTGCAGCAAGCAGGTGATGAACTGCAGCTAATTGCTCTGTACCTTTTAAATCCACTCTTGCCTGCCCCCAGGTAAACTCCCTGTGTTATCCTTCCACAAACATTCCTGCTTTGGAAACACTGAAGGTGGAGGAGCAGTGTGTGAATGTTTTTAAAAGCCTGCCGATAACCTGTGGGCCACAGCCATGAAAACATGGTGCCTCCCACTGTTACAGGAATTTCCCTATTAATTTTGTCAAAAGTTTCGTACATGTATCAAAGCTGGTGACTTATTTCCCCTGAACTGTTGCTCCACCAAATTAGGAAATGTTTCTGCATAAGCATCCTGATCCTGATTCAGCGAGTAATTAATTAGCTACCTCAAGGTCTTCTAAATCAAGAACTTTGTGCTGATGGAAGAGCATTGTAAATGCCTGAGTTAATTTTAACCTACTCTACCCATCTACATTTCTTTCATACTTTCTCAAGCTTAAAATACATTAGTTTTTATCTTCTTAAGGCAGAGAAATAAGTGTTCATACATAGTGATAGTACAGCCTGATACAGCCTGAATGACCTTCATGTTTTGTAAATTACATATAAGCAGTGAAACTGGCTCTGATGTATGAGATCCCTTGTTGAAAGGTGCCAAATATTGGCCTTGGGCATACACAGTAGCAGTGCAGGGCAAATGGAATACCAGAGTTTGGGAACAAACAAACAACATAACAGAAGAGGTCAACAGAAGTTAGCAAGAGACAGAAAATTATTTTGATTGAAATATGGAAACTGAACTATTGTATGAACCATGCTGGAAGAGAAAACTGTTTTAGATAAGAAAATAATCTTTCTGTCACATTCCATGAAGTATACAAATACTGAATAATGTAGCTGGTATGTTATTCCTTTAAGTTTCTCTAGAACAATGCTGTACTTCCAAGTAGGGACAGCCTGACCTCTTTAATGGAAGAGGTCACTGTACCAGCACAGAGAGATCACTTACTTGGCAAGCTAGGCAGGTTTTCATGAAACCTGCCTCATAACCCACATTCTCCAAAGTTACGGGGGTTTAATGCTTAGCGCATTAGAGTCATGTTTTGGTCAGAGGATTCAGAGCTGCCTTTGGTGCTCCCTTAAGCTGCCTCAGAGATGTGTGCCAGGCATGAGAGCGTGGGTTATGTTGTTCACTATGTTCGATTTATTGCAGTGAGTGCCAGCAGTTAGGCTGGTCCAAATCAGAACTGGCTTTTGTGTTTGTTTGGCTTTTTTTTCTTTTTTAAATAGAAATTGAAATTAATTGCTAACTTTCATGTTTTATTTTTTTTTTACCCTTTCCACTCCCTACTTTACATTTTGAAATTTTAATTTAATTGAAATATGAAACAATATGAAGAAAATACTCTTCCAGCTGGTCTTCGGAAACATTTGTTTCCATGGAACAATAAATAGGAACTACCTTTCTACCTTTCTAATAATTAACATTCTTTGCTGGGTAAGTTAATGTGAGTAAAATGCTTTTGTTGGTGTCAAGGCAGCCCCCTCCAATCCCATAAGTAATGTTCCATGGGAAATTTACCCATCTGTCCTTGAATAATAGGCTGTCATGTTAGCTGACAGATTCAGGTGTCAAAAATCTAGATTGTCTAGATAATATTAAATCAACATCTTGGGGACAAACCCAAAACACACTGATTAACAAAATAACATATTCAAATAAAAAATCCATTTATAACAGTCACACATGGAGTCTGATAAACAGAAGGGATGACGTTATTTCCCTGCAAAGTACCTGGAGCCTAATCTTATTTTAAACTACAGATATGTCTCATAGTATCCTCCTATGTCATATAAATTGGATTTTCTGACCCTTTTGGCACATGGTCATGGAAGGTGTGTATAGAGGTGAGTAACAAGTGGAAGGGCACTGTTGTGAGACAACCTTCTTTAGACAACCTTAGTATTCAATTTAAATGCCCCCAGAATAGAAAAGGTGGAGCCAGTATTTAATTACTGTGACTGAAATTATGTATTACATCAGCTGTAAACAAAATTAATCACATTTATGATGAAATATGATGCAAATACTTACTTTCCATTTTGAGAATGCCAGAAAATTAGAGTCCTGTTACATTATGATTAATTGATTCAGACTGGTTCTTGTTGAGTAATTTAAAGCTTAATAAGAGTCCATTCATTCAATTTGTTATCCATTCTCTTTTCATAGAAACCATAATGGTCTCAGGTGAAAATTTAAACTGTGTTTCATAAAATATAGATCTTTAGAAAAATAAGTTATATTTCCAAGATTTATGAACACCCTTTAGAACAGTGCAGTTTCAAAGAATTGAGACTGATTCATGTGTTTCAAAAAGAAAAAGCTGTTCCAGTGAATTTGTACTTTTGCCTACATGCAAGAACCAGAAAAGTAATCAGAGTGATCTAATAAGAACTGGTACAAGACATGGTATACAGGCAATATCTCTGTAAGTCTGTATGCCAGCCTGAAACATGTCACATAGATACACAGTACCCATCCTGAGCCCTGTTTCTGGCAGTTATCAGGAAACCATCATTAGCTAGTGATTAATTAAGGGAGGTACACCTGAAGCTGTTAGGACCAGTGGGTACTGGCAGGAGTTGTGTTTACTTTTTTGTATATTTCATCTTGTCGAACTGCATTAGGACATAAGTTGTCATAGTAGCTTATCCTTTATGACAGTTCACAGGATCACACTGTGACACAATGCACACGGAACAGTGACACACAATATACCAAAATATGAGGGCAAAAATGGGCTTTGGGAAAATTAAAGCAAACGTGTTTCTTGAAAAATGTATATGGAAACACACTGTGATCAGTAATTTGCATTAAACAGAAACACATAATAATCTTCCTCATGTTACATGAACATGTCGATGCCACCAGAACCAGGACTGCACCTGAATCTCCTGTTACAGTCGGTGTGAGTGGCAGAGACAGAGGAACTGCCAGCACAATGCCAGTTGCACGGAGGGAACAGACTGCAGGTCTGTGGAGGTCCGTCTCTATAGCAAATAAAGAATATATGGTGTACTTCAAACATGCTGAATGAGTATTTGCTTTCCACAGAACTGAGAGTAGATAGAAATGGCAGGACTCAGTGAGTTCCTTGGCACTGTACTGAAGCCATGACTTTTGAGCCACACGTGTTTACAGCTGCTCTGGAGGTCAGGCAGCTCCACTCAGTAGCTCTCAGTAGCTACTCAAAGGGATACCATCCTGCTCTTGCAAACTCACAACTGCATCTTGTCTCTCATGACTGGGCAGGGAACAGGAAGAGATGTGGTTCTCACAAATTTTAGCAAGGGATGCAAATATTCCTAACCCATAGCTACTCAGTTACCGTGTAATACCCTTTGCCTTGTACATAATTTGATCTTGCTAGTATATGAAAACTGATGTAATATGCAAGATCTACTTTACCTTGTTACCAAGGTGTGCAGCGATCTAACTGGTCTGTGTCTGTTCCTAGTCCACCCTGGATGTCCCTGCAGAGTACTTTCTTAGGCATCCATCTGCACTCCCTCTTGTCAAATTCCATTTCACACAAGGGAAACTGCTTGATGTGTATAAATCTTCATTGTGATACACGTGATTACTTTAGTTTACAGCTGATGACATGCATAATTTTATTCACAGTAATTTAGTAAGAGCTCAAACCCTTTCTGGGAGCCATTAAGCTGAATCTTAAAGCTGTTTAAAAGAGGTCATCTCACAGCAGTGCCTGCTTCAGCATCTAACAGAGTTTATCACAGTTGAGGCTGAACTTTTCAGAAGTGGAGTAACTTTGTGCTTTCACTGTACCATCCCTATATGTGGATGTGTTACTCCTCTCAGACCTGCCGAGCTGAAATCTTTCACTACAAGAAGGAAGGACTTGTTTACCCTGTCCTTGCTCCTTTCTCCAGCCTCAGCGTGGTGTAAGCCCATTCCCTGAGCTTTGACTTTCTGGGGACAGCAGAAGCAATATGATCCCCTTTTCCTCTCCTGTCAGACAACACACTCTGCTACACTTTGCCTACAATATGCTTACCCTAGCTGAGAAATCCTCCTCCAGGAGATCAATTTTTGCAAATGGAATCATCCTGTGGCAGATAGAAATGATATGTTCAAAACAGCATCCCACACTCATTGGTAAAGGATCCTCTTACATGTGTGAATTCATTATCTCTGTAGGGGCAATACAGAATTGAGTCATGACATAATCCAAGGTTATCTTTAAGGATGAGATGAAGCTGCCAGGCATAATGCACTGATTGATGAAGATAGAGTGTCGACAAATGAATATATGATCTGCTCAAATTAAAAGAAAATTCAATTCTCAGGCTGAAACAGCATTTAGATACCATTAAGTATGAGATAGAAACCAACAAGTCAGTAAATTCAGCAGTGAGAAGTGTGTCCTATCTGTGACTTTTTTGGCTTTTTAAAGTTTATCCTACAGATGTAATTATTCACCTACAGTTATCATGTGTGTTGTCATATTTTCATTTGTGACACAGTATTCTAAAAAACACCTTTTTTAGCATACACTCTACAAAAACATTCCTTCCCATAAATACAACACGCTGTATTTAACATACTCCTGAATCATACATGTACCTGTGGATGTTTTTTCTATGTGTTATTTATGATTCGGTATGAACTCATCACACAAAACAAGAAAAAAAAAAAGAAGGCCTTTTGCAGAAGTTAACTCTGCATAATATTTTGGTAACCAAGTATGCTTATTTTGTTGGTCTCTTTGTATATACACAGGCCGCACAATCACCCTACCAATCTGCTCACAGAAACAGCGTTTTGGTTTCAGAGAACCCATTATCATTGGATCATAGAATCATAGAATCACAGAATCACAGAATGTTGCCCTGGTTTTTGCTAAGCCTTCTGTGTTTAACCTTGGAGTCAGATTATTTCACACAGTTTCATGTAAATAATAGCCAATGTTTACTTAACGGTATTTTCTGTTTTTCATTCCTTTTGTGATAAGAGAACTTTGATGAGCACCTTTCTTCTCCAGTGGGATTGAGAAGGAAGTGACATGCTCTCCAATCCCTTGTGGAGTTGGGAATTGAATAAGAATGTGAAATATGTCAATAATAAAGGTTATTCCCTCCTTTCTGCTGAACCTGGCAGGTGTGAGAGCCTCTTTATTGTGTCTTCCCAGACACACACAGAATCATAAAATGGCCTGGGTCAGAAGGGAGCCTAAAAATCAACTACTTCCAAGCCTCCTGCTGTGGGCAGGGACACTTTTCTCTCCCAGAGCCTCATCCAACCTGGCCTTGGACAGTTCCAGAGATGTGGCATCCATAACTTCTTTGGTCGACCTATTCCAGTGTCTCACCTGACCTTTGTTGCCCATGGACACTGCTTTAGTGCATTGACTTGGTCCCTTTCTCTGTCTTTTTAAAATACTTGTTGCCATGCAGTAACATTACCAGACTCAAGGGCAAAGACAAGACTCTTGGCTTGTCTCCACATCCAATTCTGAAACTCCCGTTGGACAGAAGAGTAGAATTCCCAGCAATATAAAGCCATTTCACACCGGAATTCCAGTAACTGACTTTCAGAATGCATTGGGATGTGATTTTATATTAGTTACTGCATTTTTATCGAGAAAAATTGCATCTCATTTTCCCTATTTTTATGTCTTGGACTTCTGCTGAATGTAAACTGCATTCGACACCCAGTTGCCTTTAAATGAGGTCACAGATATCCCACCTTAGGCCTTGGAAGACTTCAAAGGTCAAGGAAGAAGGTCCTCACGCAAGTCAGTAATTTCTGGGCATGTTAAATAAAGCCTGGCCATTCATAGAGGACAGTGCTGGAACAAATACCTGACATCTCTGAATATATATTTGCCAGTGATGAAGAAGCTGAAGTAGAAGACTAGGGGGGGTTTTGGTATCCATCTGGACATTTGTTTCCTATCTGTTTCAATTCAACATTTCCTAGCTGTCAAAGAAACAAGTCCTTGAATATATATATATTTCCCCGAAATATTCTATGTTGATCAAATGGATTTTATGATTGAACAATGTAGCTATTGTACAATAATTGCTATTATTAATACTGTTATTATTACTACTTTTTTGTACATCCTTATAAAAGTGTCTCGGGATTTAATTCTGTCAAAGAAGTGGATGCCTCTAAGTGTGTGTGTACATTATGCTAACAACCTTTCTGTCTGCTCTTACTCAGTTTAGCAGCATTTTTGCTTTCAAGGGACAACTCTAACACTGTCATGAATAATAATATCAGTAATGATAAGACTTAAAATCTTTTTGTTAACTCCACTATATAAGTCAGCACACTCAAATTACACCTGGAGTACAAGACACTTGAGGCTGACCTTATTCTTGATAGAGTTAAGGTCCTCTTAGAGTTAAAGGACATTCAAATTCATTCCCTTAAGGATGTAGATACACCCTTGAAAAAGATTCCAAAACAATATTGACCTATACAGTACTTTATTCTAAGGGATTTATTCTGAATCCGCTTTTTGTGTTGCTTCAGATGAAAAATGTGTTAATGTACTGAAATTGCTGCGTAGCTGCAGGAAAAATGCACTTAAACCTAAAGGTGACATTGAGAAACAAAATGAAAAGAAAAGGGGATTTGAAGAGACAGGCAAAGCTAGAATAGTAAATATCTTGTTCAGAACCTGGTACTTTATGTATGGCCATTAGTTTCACAAGTGATGATTCAGTGGGAAGACTTTAATCAAGACTGGAACCCTCGACACCAAGTGCCACAAAGCATGGACATGAAACACAGCTCCCACTTTAAACAACATCCCATACAGCTAACAAGTAAAAGTAGAGTGGAAGGAAGAAAGGAAATAAAACCAAGGCAGGACTCATACATTCCATACTAATTCCATTTCTTATGGCTACTGTCCTAGGATCTGACAAATCCATATATGTCAGTTGTCTCTGATTTTGTTTGGTTTTGCCTTGGAAGCCAGAATCAGCAAATTTCAAGACATCTAACTTACATCTGATAATAACAGTCAGCTATATATATTTTTTAAAAGTCTTAATTTTTTGGAGAAGTTAAGCAGCCAGCTCCCAACATTTCCAAGTGAGGTCGTCTTCAAAGACCTTTCAGAAAGATCACCTTCATGATTGCAGTGCTGCTGTAGCAATTACCTGATTTAAAAGAAGGTGGAAAACTTCATATACCGAAATGATCAGTGGAATATGCCTTGGCACAAATACCTACTGCCAGCTTCAGCAAACTGGAGCCACAGCACTGCAACACTACCACAACACTTAATGATGATCTTCCCAGGTTACATTTGGACCCTGTGGTGGTGTTTACATAAAATAGCTACAGATATTGAAAACTTACGGTGTTCAATAAGCCAGCATGAAAAATGAATCATGGAAAAGAGGTACTTAAGAGGTATATTTCATGTTGCCCAAAAGCAGAAGCCCAAAATTGGTCAGATGAATTTCCATTTTACAGCAAGCTCTATCTGCACCTCAAAATCAGTTACTCCTTTCAGAAAACTAGTCCAGACTACCACTCCTGTGAACCAAGCTTGCAACCCACTGGGTGACAAGAGTGTCTGAGTCTCCCTTGTGAATCTACTGCAAGGGGATTTAAATCATGCAAGTGCTAATTTAATAATGATCCTATAAATAGATTGTGCATTACTCACTTGAAGCAACTCAGTACAGTACAAATCTAGGTCAGAAGTATCTTAAATGAACTGTGCAATTCTTGAAACAGAAACCTTCATTTTTCAGCTAATGAACAGTAGGTTGTGTCTTAGAGGGTTTTTTAATAATTGGCAAAATACTCACAATTGTCCCCTTTTTAGATACATAATACACACCTTGTGATTGCTGTGAACTAGAATACCCCTTTTAAGGGCTGAGGGGAAAAATCAGCAGCACATTTGTCCCAAACTTCTTTTCCTGTTGCATGGTAATTATGTATGTGTCACTGCCTTCACATATTCACCACAGAGAATAAAGACAATTTAAAAGCTTCTTACGCCAGAGATATTTGTAGCTATAAAGAGGATATTGTGACCAAAATGTGGTAATGAGACCTGTGCTACTAACGTGGAGGATTTTAATGAAGCAAAAGGCTTAAAAAATCCATATATGTTCTGGGCGAGAGGACAAAGAGCCAGAATGAGTCAGGATGTTTTGGCTTTTAGGATTTTGCAGGACAGGATGGGAGCGCTGTCATGGGCAGGGGGCTCTGCAGCTGCATGTGAGTAGATGGCACCAGTGGGTGAGGGAGCTACAGGCAGCCTTTTGCCCTGCTATCACCTTGTTTGTCACTGTGACATACACTATTCACCCTTCTGGCATCTGTGGGGAACAGAGGATCACACCAAGGTTCCCAGTGTGCTCACTGACCTTGTGGAAGTGGGACTTGGAGGAGACACCCTGAGTCTCAGAGCAGGAGGATGCCTTGAGCCACTCCACAGGAGCCACTGCTGAGGCTTGTACCCTGCGTTACAGGGGCGTTCTCAAACATGCTGCCCTTACTGTGGGGCAAGGATGGCTTGCTCTTGGTTCACAGGCTGCTCAGAGACCCAGCCTGGAGGGGTTTCCAAAGAACAGCTACCTCCCCACTCTCTTCTGGTTAACCAAGCCAGGTTCACTCATCCTGTCATACTATTCAAGCATGTTATTAGTGCTACAGTCCTGGGAGAAGGTACCAGAGGCAGGTGTTCCCCTTTCAAGCATAATGCTCTCACAGTCTTCTTTCTTGGTTTGCCAGATCACTGATTGGGGCACTCACATGAAATATTTGGAAAAGGGGCTTAAATCTCCTGGGCAGACAAAAGAGTGTAGGCCTCAGGATATCCATTTGCTGAAAAGATAATTTAACAATATGCCCACTAGACCGAGAGTGATCATTGCCACACTCCTCTTTGGCTCTGTCTTAAAGGCAAGGGGAATCATAGCTTCATTTTTGGCAAGGAATCCAGCCCACAAATCTTCAGTTCACCCCAATATCATCTACAGGACGGAGCAGTTGGACGTGGACTTGCCAGGTCCTACACACTGGATTTATTAGATGGATCTAAGCACATTATGGTTGCTTATGGTTTCAGCTGATCCAGCTGCATCCACCTGGAAAAAAATCTCATCACTTCAGGCTAACACAAAAGGAAACCCTTTTCAAGACTGCAGTTCTGGACTGGTGCACATTTTAGATTTGGCTCAAAGTCAACAAGTAACATGTCAGCTCCTGATTTGTATCCCATTATAGCCAGCTCCCAGCAACAAAATTCTCACTAGCTTTAACTAGAAAAGGTTACAGATCTCAGTATTGTTGCTTATTTCAGAGCTGTAATACCATGGATGACCTTGCCTTGTAATCTCATACAGGGGAAAAACACATTTATGCTGAGGCACCAATAGTAGAAGTGCCTGCTGGACAGGCCAATATTTTCCAAACCATGCTTGCTTAAAGCATAAATAAATGACAAATAAAATCAACGGATCCCTTTGTTGTGTAAAACTGGAATGGAAAAGAAAGCAGCCCAATTGATCACTGTTATGTTTGGTCTCTCTGGAGTCATTATGCCCGAGGAAAAAAAGAAAAACCCTATAAAAGCCAGAGTTGCATAATGCCCTTTGGGTGATGTTGCTTACAAAGAAAGATATGAATCACTGTTGTTTTTCTACCTGTGAGTTGGGCCATTAGCTTTAAAACCTTGTAGAACAAATAAATGCCACTTTTGTTTGTGAAAACAACCTAATCTAACATAGAGCTAACATTTATTTTATTACATGATAAAAGAAGCCAAGAAGCACAAATAAAAAGAAAAGAGGGAGAAAGTGAATTTGAAGAAAAAAGTAAGAAGAAATAGTTGATATTCCTGAAAGAATGCTTTGACTCTTAAAGGATAAAGGTGGGAATGAGTATTTTTCTTTTGTTTATTGGCATAATCCCATGAAAAAGCAAGTACTCAAAATAGTACTGTCCTATCTTTAGAGACATATTTCATTTTGCCTTCTATGGAAAAGCTGAACAGAAGGGGAGGATCCTGGCTGCTGTCATTGAAGCTGTTTCAGTCAGAGTGAATAAAAAGCACAGCTGCCAGAAAAGATACAAAGTGTAAAGTCCAAATATTCATTTTCTCATTAAAATGGGGCTTTATTGCTAGTGGATGCAAATAGGCTGGGAGATTAATTTCTCCCTGCATTGAGAAACTAACAATGGAAAACGTCATTCTGGTATCAGTCAATATAAATAAAGCAAAGATTCAGTCTCACCACCACAGAGAATGCAATGGTGCTGGTCCAAAGTTCACTGATACTACACTGGGGCCAATTTTGAAAAATTCTTGGTAGAATCCCTAGGAGATATGCCATAATTGCAGAGGACTCATCAGAAAAATAGATTAGTCACAATATTTTAAATATCTTTATCCTTCAGGTTTGCAGAATTTTAAGTAAAAATATAGATCACAGTTGAGATAGGATTTTTAGAAAAGCCTTTATAACCACAGAAATATGTGATTGAGGCAAAATACAAAAAAAAAGAAAAAATATATATATACCCTACTGCTGTTTAAATGGTCAAATTTGGCCAAGCTAGTTTAAGGTTAATATCTGCTTTTAGTCTACAATGAGCCCAGCAGGGGTGAGCTTTACATGGTTGTGAAACGAATTGCATGGCTGAACTACTGGCCTTCCCCACAGGGACTAGAAGCCGAGGACTGCTCCTCTCATTGGCCACATGCAATACGGGACAGAGGTGTCTCTGAGCTATCTCACGTTTAACAACCAGCTGCTAGCTGAGAATACAGAATTAGATGTCTGCAATCATTAAAAAAGGGGAATTAGGTGACTCAGAACGGCAATCCAATCAAACCCACATACTGAACTGCCTAGGGCTAGGAAGTGAGAATAACTCTTCAGGCACACACCTGGGACGTGTGTCTGAAACTGTTCCCTTTCCTTCGGTCTGTTCAGCCTTCATGAAAGACCTCTGTTCAGGGACAGCAGCACACCTTCCCCAGGGGGACCCCTGGAGCCTTCCTTCAGCGAACTGAGTGCTGCCCCTGAGACTTTGCTCTGGCAGTAGCTCCCTGCCACTCGCAGCTGGGGTGCGGGCTACAGCCAGCCCATGCGACAACATCACAGTCACAGGGCATGCACCCCACACAAACGCTGCAGAGCTGCAGCTCAGGAGCCAAACCCCTTTCTTGTAGTCAAAACTCACTCATATTTTTTCTCAGTAAAGACAAAAATGGTACGAATATTACCTTGTCCATCTGAAGCAAATTAATAAAGTATTACAGTCCTTCATCAACTCCCTCTCCTCCACTCACAGGCTAGATTACATTTCTCCCAGCCATAATCACCTGGCTATTGCCTTCAGCTTTTCTCTTGCCCTGTATTTACATCCTTTCCTGCCTAATACTGAACCAAAGAGCCTGTTAGAGGATCTGTCTTCTCTGATAGATTTGCAATTTTGTCCAGCAGAACAGCACAGTCAAAACTCAGCCATGGAGGACCCCACCTGGGGCCAAAATTTCCCTACTAGAGCTATCGTGTGTATAAAAACCAGTGGGGTGACCCAAGCACCAGAGCACTTTAGTTTAACTATATGTCAAAACATGTCTGAAAGATAAAAATGGAGAAAACATTGTCACTGCGAGCAACACCACCTGCCTGACCTTTGTGGATTAAATATCAGTATGGAAGCTACTTCAGGAACCCCCCAGTAGCTCCTCTTTGAGGTCTGGTACAATAAGGGTAAAGTTTAAGCTACCCCAAAGCACTCTCAGGGTTTGTTGAGTACCACAGATGTCCCTGTGAAGGTTGGTTGGCCTTACTTGAGAGAAAAGCTGCTGCTACCCTCCTGCAACCCAGCTCCCAAGTGATGGCAGCAGCTGGGCTTAGTTAAACAGTTACCAAGCAAAAGTAATCTGGCTCTGCTGTGAAAAAGTTTTTTCTAAATATTATTTCCACTACTTATCTAATTCTACTAAAAGGGCAAAGCATTCTCTTGAGAATAATGCTTTGGCTCAGTCAGCCAGTCAGTAATGTGTTTTGTGTATTGCTGGTCTATTTAAGTGAGATTTATTATCTAGATCTTCATTTATTAAATCTGTAAGTTTTGCTTTATTTGTTTATATTTATATTTTATGGAAAGGAAATAAGTGCTCCTATAATTCACAGAATTAAAAATAATTTATACAACACTATTACTTATTTTGAAGCCTACTCATGGTATAAAAAAAAGCCTCTTCATGGTTTTGGAAAGTTATCACAAGAAAATCAAACTTTCGTAGGAAGAATCATCTGCAAGCTGATTCTTCAATTAAAAGCTCTGTGTTGTAAAGACATGTTTTTACTTACTCCAGTTTGATTTAAAGTCTTCTAGCAGTCTGTTCCCTACATCTTGTATTTGTCCTAAATTGTGGATTTCACTCAATGAAAAATCCCAGCATGTACTATCACAATTTTGGATCAGCTTTCTCCACATTCAGATGGAATAGCTTTCTGGCTAATGAGCTACATGTTCCTTACCTGGGATAATTTTTCAGCAGTCCATAGGCATCAAAGAAACTATGGATGAAGGACACTCATCTATGTTTTTACAGATGATGTATTTAAGCAAAACAAAGTATGAAAATGTTTATAGCTTACAGAAGACCTTGAATCCAGCTTTTCTCTTTGATAACATATCTAGTCTTAACATAGAAAAAACCCCACCATCCTGAACTTTAACACAGACGGATGTTCAAATTAGTTGCTTCATGTATTGCAGAATTTTATTTTAGGTTTCTCAATTCCTGTTTAGGTTTGGTTAAACTTAGCCACATACTAACAATAGGAGATGTAACTCAAATATTCAGGGCAGAAGATATTTATGGTGTCTTGGAGATTGGAAAACTCAAAGAAAACATTTTACAGGTTTAAGTGCAAGCTGAGGAAATTATCTGTATTTGAGTAGTCTGTCTATCTCCCTGTCCCTTCAGGGAAGGAAAGAAGGCAGTGTGTGAAAGGAAGGCACCTCTAAAAGAAGGGAAAAGGGCCCAGAAAGGGGTAAATTATTTTTTTCATATATAATCTGTGTCCATGACCTTTTCCATTTCTCCATGCTTGCTTTATCTTTTGACCATCAAATAGTATCTGGCAACAGTAGCACATTATTACAGTTGTTTAAAAGCACTAATAAGTTCAGATATTGTACTTTCTATTGACATTTAGCCAGCAAAGAGCAGAATGGGGAATGACATAGTCCAAACGCACTAACACATGGTATTGATAAAATCACTGGAACACATACTGAAAAATCAATCTATTGCTTTAGTGACTGATGCATTCTTATTTTGCAGTTTTTACTATCCTCAAATGTGCTAATTACATCAGTTATTGCTTGCTGTGCTGAGTGGTTTTGTGGCTTCATAAATCATCATCAAACATTTAAAAAGCCGCACCCATATGAAGAATAAGCAATAAAATGTTGTAAGTTCAAATAGAAAACATTAAAGAGTGAGAATTTGTCTTGATTTTCCCCACAGCTCCTGTAACAGATGCACATCCTAATGAGGAGTAGAAGAACTGGTAAAACCATTGGCTCCCAGACACTGAAGGTCTCAACAGTAGAAGAAACTGAAACCAGCACCACCAGAATTGTCACTCACCTGGTGCCTGAACGCTGTATGTCAGGCTCCCCCAAAATAATTAACTTGATTTCAAACAACACTGATAAATGCAATAAAAAGTGTGTTTGGGCATCTGGCTCTTCCACTTGTCTTTCCCTAGGTGGGTTCACTCTCATCGGTCTGTGCTGCCACACATTTACAAGACTTGAAGCACAGAGGCTTTTAAAGAGCTACTTGTTATCACAAGATTCACAGTACAGCTACGAGAGTTAGCAGCCTTGGATCCTCATGTTTCCCTTACAGCTAAATAATTACTTTGCTTTGTGATTCTGAATAAGTAATTTTCTGTCCAGCAAAGGATGAAAGAATTAATATTAAATGTGGAATATCCAGGAGTGGTGATAAATTCATGGTGACTCTGAAAAGTCATACCAAGTAAATAAAAAAAAAAAAAGGAGTGAATGAGTCAGAAATCTCAGCATCAGAGAAAATAACTCATTCAGATTCAGCCTAAGAAACAGAAAAGTAATTTCTGCTAGTTTGATTTTTTGAATTTACAGGTAAATACGTGCCATTTTATTTCCAGAACCCTGGACTAAAGATATTAAAGCTGGAAACATGGAAAGGAATGAGCATACAGAATTCAAAGAAAACAATTTGGATCCAGTGACAAAGTCCAAGTAACAAGAAAAGGAGGAAAAAAGGAACAATGCCCAGCTGATCAGGAAAGGAAAAGCAAAAAATGTGCTGTAATTAAAGTGTCAAGAGAGATACTCGATATTAAATGCAAATAATTTCTCTGTATTTATCAGGTTTTCTAGGACTGAAGCAAATATTTATGTCCTCCAGATTAAGAATATTTTTACCATTTAAGACAGAAATTTCTGTTAATTGTCTAGGATTCTGCAATCAAACCCTTTCAAAACTAAAGCAGCTGATGTGCTCCAGCAGTCAAGCTTCTTACAAACTGCAATACCCTTTCTAGAATAAAGCTGAAAAAAAAATGTAAGAGCAGTTGAAAAGTACCATTTTACTTGAATGTAGGTCAAGAATACATAAAGGATTTTTTTTTCATTGAGCATGTTAGCTACTCATAGTGAGCTATCCTTTTGTTTCTGGAATCTAGAGTTTTGACCCAGATTCTTAGGGCTTGACTTATTTCTACAGCATGTAATTTATGTACCAATTCCCCAACACTGCTTTTAACAAAAACAAGACTTTTGAAGGAGCTTTTAAATACCGAACTACAAAACCTTCAATATACAGTTTATTTCATTGCTCCTTTAGACTGTTCTGCAGTATTCAGAGCCTGGATGTAACAGCCCAGAAAAAAAAAAAAAAATTACAGAACTCCCACTGCAGTCTGTGAGTCACTCATGTTATTTTGTCACCGTTTTATTCTCCAATATTACCCTATGGAATTTCGCTGAATTTTTCTTCATTAGGCTATTCAGAAACTAAATGGGAAGTTCAGTATGAGCCTGTTTCTGACAAAAGTCTCCTCTAAACTTCAATTTGCATACTTGACGGGGAATGTAGGCTGCAGAATACACAGTCACCAGTTGCACTGCTTGGAAGGAATTGGAACAATACCTGGAGTCAGGTTCAATGTTTCACCTCCTAAGGAAGGCAGAGAGGATGCAGAGAATGGTTTTACAGTGCTCTCTGAATCTGTCTAGGGACTGTCCCATGCTCTGGGCTTGAGAGATTACAGCATATTGCCCACTCTCCTTTTCTGTCCTTTGGCTGGTTCCCCAGAAAATCGTTCTGGGAACTGCAAGAGAAGGTAATTATCCTTTACTTAATGGGTGATTTCTCTATCATGTCAGTTCTCCATAGGGGAGCTAATTGGGGCTCAGAAGACATTTAAGACTTTTGTAAATATTTGTAGGAAGCAAACTTAAACTCAGAATTTTACTGACAACAGTATTTGGTTATGGTTGGTGGAATGGTCAGAGCCAGGTTCAGATGTAGAGGTGAAGAGGGAGGCTTGAAAAGTCACAGGCAGCTCGATCTGTGTATCTGAACCACAGCTGGCTGATGGGGCACTGTGTGAAAATGCTTCCATTGCACAGAACCTGAGCTAGGGCTGGGAAACCACCACTGAGCACGTGTCCCTGGTAAGTGGTAAATGTCTTGGGCACAAATGACCACAAAGATGCTGCCTGAGGTGTGGGAGGGAGGGTGCATGATGTCCTTCAGGGAGACTTTCTCTCTAATGTGGACTGTGAAGGTCATCAGATTCAGTTCTCCACCAACCTGCTCTGATGGGCAGTGCCCTTCACAGACAGCTTGGAGGACAGAGGAGTACAGTGGATCTTCTTTTATGCTCTGTGCTTGTCAGGCCATCCCCACAGGGTCCTGTGGCAGCACAGGCTAATGTCATTGCTGATGATGCCATGGATGTCAGCATATATCACCAGTGGAAGAACGGAGTGGTGAAATGGTTGCTCAGCAAAACACCAGGTAAGAGAACCAGGTAGATCGCTGTGAGGTGTGTATTATGCATATATTCACTGAAGCTGAGGCTCCTGTGCCTGAAGTGGAATAGCACCTTTAGAGCTGCAATAATCACGGGAACTGTGAGAAACTCCATTAATAGTCTCAGTACACCTGGACACCTCACTTTTCCAGCAATTCATAAACTGTTCTGTTCTTTGTCTCTCTGACTGAAGAGCCCAGCCTTGCTGTGATACACTTTCTGTTTCTAGTACACAGGCTTTTGGTCCAATTTATTTCCACTGATTAGAAATGGTTGTCAAAATAGTGTTCACTAGGGGCTAAAGTTTAATGCAATATCACTCTAGTGCATATAGATTCAGTAAAAAAAATACATGAATGAATAAATAATGGCTCCCAGCTCCACAAAAAAGAGTTGTCTATATCACTGTACAGTGTCACATCAGCATAGAAAATCCCTTTTCCTGTCACAATATTCATCATTATACCACCCAGGGTTCATAAAGCACCATTTAGAGATAATGGAAAAAATACAGGACACAAGATGTTTCTGGCTGATAATATTAATTCCAGGTGTTCTGAGAGATAATTAACTAAGTCATGTGTTTCAGCTATTACACTGCTTACCCCTTTTATAGCTGACTGTTGAAACAGTTCCTAATATTCTGCAGACCCCAGACCCCAGATCAAAGCTAATTACAAAAATTAAGCTAATTGTTTAAGAGCTTGCAGCAGAGTGGAGATTAGAGACACCCGCAGCACAATGCCACCTGGATCTTTTCTTGCCCATGTGCCGTTTATGAGAGGAATAATACTCAGATGAAAATTAATAAATTCAACAGATATGGTCCTAAACTTTTTGCAGGACATGGTAATTATACTCTTGGAGCCTAGATAAGTCACAACCATGATGTGCCATCAGTTTTTTAAACTTACACATAACATCTGTCAACAGATGCAAAAAATTTCCATTTATTTCAACCGGTACATTAACCAGAAAACTGCTTAGTAGGACAGCTGAATTATCCATCACAAACATCCTCCTTTTAGTCCACAGATCTTCAGCAGCTCGATTCACATCTGTGCATGTTAAAAAAAAAAAAAACAACAAAGAAACCTACAACCTAACTATTTGGCAAGCAGTTAACTTGTGGCCAAATCTGAAGTTATGACACACTTGTGAACTACTATTTTTGGCTTAATCACTGTCCCCTTACTATGGTTATTCATCATGTACAATGTGTCAACTTCTGCTATGTGATGTTACCTTTGTCTCATAACTAACTTAATTTTTATATTAGCAAGTGTGAGAGCATACAAATAGGCGTTGAACAATGAATATTGCCCATTGGAGATAAGTTCTTGGAAGAAACTGCATTTCTGTTGAATAAAATAACATTTCAAGGCTATCACATACACTGTTAAAAAAAATCCATATTATTTTCTAGTGTTCCAGAAAATTAATTAATCATTTGCAGAAGACCAAAGGTTTTACCATCTCTTATTATGAAAACAGTGCAATGCAAGAGACATCTCCACTTCTGGAGTCAGGACCATCACTATCAACTTCATTGAGCCAAACACTGATTTTGTGCTGGGCAGGAAACATTGAGGGTGCCCTCGTACCACCCACAGAGTGGTGGTGATACAGCAGAGTGCTCTTCCTTCAAACCTCATCTAAAATTACAGTCATAAGTGAAAAGAGGAATGTGCTAACCATAAAGCTCACTTGGGTTTTCCAAAATTAATCTTCCTTTGTGCTTAAAGAATTGTTTTTCATCTACAGCTTTTAGTCTTTCTTAAAAAGGAAGGATGATTTTGCTTTAATATTCCTAACAAAGGCGGGATGTTTCTTGAGGAGTCAGATTTTGGATGTGAATAAAAGTTAACTAGGATTCATATGAGCAGTCAGTTTTTATATTCATATTTACTGATCCTGGTCTTAAAAAGAATAGCTGACACTGACAATGACATATTGTGTGGTGAATCTGAATTTCCACGGCCTTCTACATGGGAGGAAAGTAAGTTTATTCTGCCATCCTACCAAAAAGTATTGAAAAGCAGTCTGACAGCAGAGTCTTTCAGATGATCTTCTTGTTTACTTTATTTCTAATTATTCAACTACAGATTCCATAGTGAGACATAGTTCTAATTTAACCTCTTTTAATTTTGCTATAAAGCTCTTTTGAAGCTGCTTCAGGGCTGATTAGGTTGCTCTCTGAAGATAGCAAAGAAATTCCAGTGCAGGGAAAAAAAAGTGCCAATTTTTCTCTATGAAACTCTGTAGTGCTGCTGTCATATATTTTTTCAGATAATGCTAGAATTCACCTGACAAGACATTTCTATGTGTTTGTCCCATGTAGCTGAGCAATATCATTGTGCAGGGTGCAACCCAGTATCATGGAACTGTACACATTTAATGAAAGTTTCCTCTCCTTGTATCAGATTCATACCTAGTTATATGACATTTATCTTAAATTGACTGTAGGCCCATAACTACATAGAATTTATTTCTTTTCCTTGGGGTTTTGTTTTTGGGGTGTTTTTTTTGTTGGTTTGTTGGGGGGAGGTTGGTTTTTTGTTGGCTTTTTTTTTTTTTTTTTTTTTTTTTTTTTTTTTTTTTACTTTTTTTTTTTTTTTTTGCATTACACTGTAACTTTAAAGGAAGTGCACGAGTACTTATAAGGCCTTCCATGAACGAAAAGGTATGCAAATGGACAATCTGGTGTTCCTTTGTCCAGGACACTGGGAGGCACAGTAGCTTGAAATTCACATTTCTGTTTGCATTTGCCCTCCAATTTACTGAAAATACGCAGATGGAATTTGCTGAGTTGTGCATTTATCAATTCTAACAGGCTGCACTCAGAACCTTTTGTAGACAAACCAAACATTAGCAGCTGGAAGAATGATTTTAATGGCTGTACTGTGTAATAGCTTTTACACCCGAACTAGAACAAATAGTCTGATCCTTAGGTATGGAAATTCTAGCTTTGTCAATTTTCCCAGTGCACTGGGTTTATTTGTATTAGGTTTAAAAATTCACAAGGTGTGTCGCTTGTTACATACATAGAGTATATTCACACATCATGTTAAAAGTAAGGACCTTCAAATCCCACTTGTTAACAGCTAAAGATAGCTATGAGTTTAAAAAAAAAATTAGTAATCTCATTTCCTGAGAACCCCGTAAAACTTTTTCTCCCTGTTGGGAATGGGCAAGCCAGAAACAAAGAAGTTCACTTCCTGGATAAGTTTCTCCAGATACCTGCTTCAAAGTTTTACAAAGCTGCTCCTAAATAGAATATATTCAAAATGAAAACAGGTGAATCCAAAGCTCTGCATTCACTGATACGGAACTACTGAGAAAACGTCACCATTGGGGGAAGGAGCTCACACTGATCCTGAAGGAAACTATTACTGAGGAATGGAATATAAAAGAATTGATCCATGATCCATATTATTATTATATTTTGAAACAGGAAGTTTCTCTCTTAAAACAGTCCTACACCAATAGCACTCTTTTCCCCTGCTTACAAAACTGCATGCTGTTCCTGAATTACTACTGGGTTAGGCCATCAAATCAGACGAGGAGTCAGGAACACAATTATGCCAAATAATAAACACAACAGCTAAAAAATGAGTCAATCCTCAGGTTCTCCACTGATTAAACTACAAAAATGTGGACAAAACAGGAATGCCAGCTGCCAGAGCAAAGTGTACTGCAGCCACAAACATCTCAGTCAGGAGAGGCCAAGCTTATGGGGTTGGCCACAACAGTGTCTTGCCTGCTTGCACAGTTTCTGAAGACAGCTACAATTCCCAGCACAGAAAATCTGGTAAGTGCAATATCCGTGAGATATGTGGTCCTGTTTGTACCTGCCAAGAACCTTATCAGCCAGGCTCCACAATTTTTCAGCAAAATAAATGCAATATTAAGGGCTGAGAGTAAGGCACGGGGATGTCAACATCCTCCACAGCTTTGTCTATTTAAAAGCTACTTCTGGAGTTTAAAACAACTGCTGTACCCTTCTACAGCTGGTGGAAAAGATGCCACCTCAAAAGGACACTTAATTCTGCTTACTGCAGACATACTTTAGCAAGCTGGATTGTCCTCTAGAGATTAGTCTCCCCCCATTGACCACAGAAAGAGCTTCAGTAACTACTTTACATAGGATGTCTAACTTTTAAATTGCTGAGGTTAGTGAGCTGAGTCCCATTTCAATTCTGCAACTTCAGAAAGGTGGGGAGCTGGCTTGAATGGTCATTTGTTCATTATTTTGCCAGTGCTGTGCTGAGCAGATGTTTCTATTGAGCTGTCCACAATGACTCCAGAACTTCTCCCAAGTGCTTGCCATTAATTTAAAAGTCAGTCATGTGTGAATAGTTTAGATTGTTACTCCCAGAAGCCCATTACATTTGTATAGAATTTTATCTAATTAAACTAATACACACATGCCTTGCTTTCTCCAAATTACTGTGTAAATTGTAGTAACCTGAGTCTAACCATGATGTTTTTAAAAAACATGTGTGCTAACATATATAGGAAAGCTTCTTGACTCAGATTTTCACTGTATATGCAAAGAATAACAGAAATATAGATTCAGATGATGAAATTAATAGACTCACAATTAAATAACTAGCAGTCTGCCTCAGGAATTCTAAAGAATGACATTTCCCATCATTAGTTCAAAGCATATAAACACACCCAGTACTCATCATCGGACCACATATAAATTTTATCAAGACACATTAAACTGGGCCAGATGGAGCACAAGCCCAATAGGCAGTTATCAAATAAATTAATTAACATTCAAATTAAAATAATTACAATTCTCACCACATACAAATATTGAGTTGTCAGATCTAAGCTTTGCTCGGAAATACAGCATTTGCCTATATTGATGGATGGAAGAATCAGAATAACTATTGACTTGAATGCTCAAGGTCTGTTAAACACATCATTCTGGATTCCACCCTTTGTTCACTGACACATCTGAGTGACATTTGGTTAATGGTTTGGTCTTGATAATATATTTAGTGTAATCTCTTCCACAACGTGATTAACTGTACTGGAAATGCAGATGAAAATGTGTATTCAGTGTTTTGCAGAGTCACAGATGGGGAACATTGCCTTCAACCTTTGTAGTTATCTAGGCACAGAAGGAGATAATCCATACTCAGTGGCAGACTACCAGGGCTTCTCATACTACTGTGTAATGACTACACATAATAGATTTCAGAATAAAAAGTAATTGTCTCATTGTGCAACCCAGAGACAATAACAATTCCTAATAACTAAAGAAGGAGGGCAACAACTCATTATACAATGCTTAATATGAAGCATTAGAAGATATAATTGCTAAGAGTTCTCACTTAGGTTCAGTCAATAATAGAGGTCAGACATGTAAGAGTAACCTGATTCTGCAAAGAGACACATATGGATAAATACTCACATACACACAGACATGCACAACCCATTGTGAATGGCATAATTGAAATCAACTGGCCTACTCACAGAGTCTATCATTTATTTACTCTGTGGTTTCTCTAAAATGGTCTTGTAACGAGATTGGTTAGAAAGTAGTCATCAAATGCACTTACGTTCATCACAATGATGTAAAAAGGCCTCAGTTTAGCTAGGAAAGACCCAGGATACATTAAGTTAAATACATACATAAATCTTTGCATAATCAGAGCTTAAGGGCTTTATGCACAAGGTAGTGCTTTCAGACTAAGTCATTTGCTATAAGCAGTTAGCATAATTCGTGTTACTAAACAAATATGAATAAGGCGAGAAACGTATATTTAAGAGAAATTACTCCAAAAAATCCCATTACTTTCTAGATATATTTCTCCTGTGCCCTTACCTACTTCACTCTTTGATAAGTACATATTGACACCTCTATGCCAAGGAAAATGAAAGTATGTTATTCTCTTTGCTTTAAATTACAAATCCCTAATCTAATAGACCAGGAAAGCTTTCTCTTCCCTCTTTTTCTCTTCAACAGGACACATCTTCTGAGTAGCAAAATGGAATTTTGGTTATCACTGATTTTGTTATGGACTTCCCACGCCCCTGCCTCGGCAGAGAATGGCTGGTGGGAAATGAGGCTGCCCATGCTCCTCACGGCAGCGCTGCACACAGAGGCCAGGACCAGGCACAGCTGGCTCTGCACAGCCCTCTGCCTGCACTGGGGCAGCAGCTGCCCCTGCCTCAGCCACTAACCACGTGCACAAAAATGGTTATTCCTCACGTACAGGTTTGCCTTCTCTTGTGGAAATATCGCTATGATGGTTTGCTGTTCATGGCTGGAGTTTTGTGTAATGGTCACATCTCCTCATATGTGGAGAAAACACATGAATTAATGAATCTGCCAAAGGGATAGGTTGAATCCACTCTTCTTTCAGTCACTTTTTACTAATCATGAACACACTGGTCTCAGTTTGGCCTGTTAGACAGTAGTTTGAGTAGGTGACATTTTCTCATTCTTCTCACCACGTTCTTACAAAAACAACCAGATAGGACACAAATGACAGTGCAGTGATGGAACTGAAGTAATGCCGCAACCCTTTCCAGCCTGGTCAGGGTTACAGTAGCTCTGAGGGAACATGACAGTATGTGTGGTTACGTACTTATCACTAAAATAAATTCCTATACTGGAAGGAGAATAAACTACAGAGTAGGGGTATTTATGTTACCATTCTAGTCAGGCTATATCAGTAAAAATGCCAGTATGTGAACTTACAGGGAAATAAAACTATTTAATCCACTCATTGTCGTGAGCAATGTGTTTGCTTAATTATATTCCCAGGCAAATAAAGATCTCAGTTGGCTGAGTTCTCATTCAGCCCTCTCCCATTTATTAGTGAAGGAAACCCCTAAATGTGGCTAAGCATCTTCTTCAAAGAGTCATTTGCTACAAAATTCAGCAGGCTTCATCCTGGACAGCATGTCACTCAGAGTACTAAGGCAAGACTGAGTGTGGAATCAAAGATGGTGGGGGTCATGAAATAAAATTCTCTGGGAAATTTTAATGTTTTTAATATATGCCTGGCTTCTCATCAGAAACTTCCAGAAGAATAAGAAGTTAAAAAATAAATACTAACAAAATAGGACTGCAGCATTTATTTTCCAGGAAAAAGAAGTCTTCTTAATTTATATAGTACATGATATACTGTGTCTGATTTATTAAAATGACTGAAAAGTCTAAACAAAGGAATCAGAAGTAAAAATATTTTTTTAATGTTATCAGAGCATCTCCTTGCAAGGATTTACCCCAGAAGACTTCATTAGAGCTGATTTATTCATCCAAAGTGTTTCAATTTCAGCGAAATTGTGTTTTCCAATAGAAACATTTTCCCTCATTTTTTAAGCACCTCTCTTCAATATTTTGCTGAACCTGAAAGCATAATTCTCAATCCTTTCTTCCTGGAGGGGAATTCTCAAGTCCCAGACACATTTCATTTGGTTAAACTTAGGGATGTAATATGTCTTAGTATGCTGTGTGCATTCCTTGTCAGAAACCTATTTAAATGGATATTTTTAAACCATTACTGAAGAATTTTTACTTAATAAAACTCCACTCAGTAACTTCAAGCACTACTTTTCCTGACTCAATTTTATGCAGGTTTTCAACAGGTAATTTCTGAATTCCTTGAAAAACTCCACTTGGATTCAGAGTCCAAGCTACTATTTCTGCTGCCTGCCACCGACAAGGAAATTTTCAGATGGAAATTTAATGCTGTTTTTCTAAATGTTTCCCTTCCTCACAGGCTCATGAAATATTGATAATATGCCCTGAAGATGTCAGACCTTGTTCCTATGCAGTATTTTCTTCTATGAAACCATCATAAAATTCTTTTTTCTTGTTTTATTATCTCATCAGTAATCTCTGGACTGGCTATTCATTTTTTTATGCACAAATACTATTTTCTTTCAGTAGGCACAGTCCAGCTCTCATTCAAGGGCCAGTCCATGGCACACAGATGAGGGAGGAGAAGCCTTTTGAAGAAGTTGTTGACTGGTTTGCTTCCCTCAGCTGCTCGTTGCCATAACCACCACTACATGGTTTGTTTTTCCCCTGGCTCAGCGGTACCTGTGCCCTGAAATGAAGGCTTATTCTGGAGAGGGCTTTTCTTTTAACTATTCTTGTGACATGCAGTGTGGACCCATAACCTACTCCTTCCATAGCACTGAGGAGGTGAGGGAGAGGAATCAGCAACAGGGTGGATAGGAGAAGAATGAAGCTTCATAAGCCAGCTTTCTTCCCCTGAGAAATGGTTTCAGACAGCTTTGCTGCGGTAATCATGGTTTGAAAGAATAAGGGCTATATGTCAGTTATTTAATTTTTTTTTTTTTTTGTGCTTGACCAGTGTTGAGTAAAATGATAAAGGGTAAACAAACCAACCAACCCTGAATCCTTTGCCCAGACCTGATCAAAATCAAATTTGTTGGTACAAATTAAAGGAATTCCATGAAATTTGGATGAAGTGGAATGGTCAGTGAAAGGGAAGAGTGCAATGGAAAGAGAAACAGACGGCCAAGTGAGACATCAGAGCCCTCTTGAAGCCAACATGAGATTCCCTGTTATCTGCAAGAGGAAAAACACATCACACTGGGTTCTGCTCCTTGCTCTGAAACAGAACTTAATTGTGCTGGCTTCTGTGTCTTTATTTACAACTTTTCAAAATAATGGTGTGGATGCAACTCCTCAGTGACCCCAGAGAGCTTCATAAAACAGCTGAGGTGACTGGATTTTTGCTGCTTTTTGTGCTCATCCAGGCTCAGGCTAATATATCTGTGAAGTGCCTGTCTGTCTTTTGTCAGGCCAAAAGCATTTTACCCAATACATTGTGACTCTGGGTGGGACTTTTTAATGGATGAAAAATTAATTAATAACTGAACGAAACCTTCATAGTTGCCAAAGGACTAGTCATCACGTATTGCATAGGAAGAAGGTAATGGGATTTTGCAAAGAGAAAGGGGTGGCGGGGGGGAAAGTGTCTGGAGACTGAAGCCAGGCAAAATCAAAGCAGGAAAAAGGTACAAGTTATTAACAAATGAATACATCAAATATCTTGTACTGTGAATTTGATCTTGGTCGCCCGAGTTCTTCACTTAGGAAACATTTGTAAATAGAAAACTAGGAAAAAATTATTTGGACTCATTTGAAACTTTAACATAATTAATTGCAATTTAGAAGACTTTAGAAAAATAAAAAGACAAAAACCAAAACAAAAAAACCCGAAAGTGCTAAAAAACATTTTCACAAAGCTAATTTTGTGACAAAATAGTCTGAAATGACATGCCAGAATCTGTTTGCCTGTCAGCTCTGCTGCTATGAAACTCACAAATATGCTATTAGCATTCTAGCACCTCATCCTAGCACTTACTTTCATACAAAATTAGCCCTGCATACAAGATGTACACACATGTCTTTTTGTGACATCCCAACGCTGATTTAAAAACTGGAATTCACTGTAACCCAATAAAAATGAGGGCTGTAAATTAACTGGGCATAATGTAGTCTTTGCAGTTCTCCAGAGGATTTGAATAAATACAAAAATAAATGAGTAAGAAATGAAAGTGAAAAGAAGCAGCCCTTTCTTCAGATGGTCGACATTTCTAATTGAAAATTTTGGATAGCATTAGTTGGCAGGAGTATGGAATACACAGCATGAAAGGTCAATAAATTAGTCTAATACATGGAAAAAATGCCTTAATGGAAAATTTGATGCACACCATCAGTTTTAGGGTTACATATTCTGCTTGCTTACCCATTTCAAAGCCCTTTCTAACACTTTAGTTATACAAGTCCATCACATTGATTGACAAGAACCTAATCAGTTCAGGTTCCAAATTAGGAAATGTAGGGGAAAATTTGTTAGTATGTATATCCAGTTCACATAGGTGGTAGAAAACCCATTCTTGTAAAAGAGTAATGCTGAAGAGAAGATGCACATTTTATTCTGCAACACTAATAGGCTGCACCAGGGGTATTTTGATGGCTTGGAAAATGTTAGTGGTGTACAAGAACAGACAATTTAAAAAGAAGCCTTACAAAACCTACCTGAAACGTTGACATTTCACATTAATCCAGTGCTGTTTTATGTAACAATTCACAATAATTGTATTTTAGACTATTTTGTCCTTACCCTCAGAGGAATTCTCTGCTTATTTCTACAGCACAAAATGATTGTATTTGTTTAGATTCTGAATCCTCTGGGGGCAAAGACTGTCTCTGATCACGTCTTTTACTGGGCCTGGCACAGTGGATTTTGTCCTGATGGTGTTGTAATACAAACAAGGAACATATTTTAAAGCCAGAAGGTGCACTGCAATCACCCACTTTGATCTGCAAAACAAAATGGCTGGGGTTCAAGAGGATCCAAGTCCTGCTTGCTTAGGAAGCAAATGTGAAACAAACAGTGTAAGGACTTTAAAACCTTCCTACATAAAAGTTATTTACCACTATCAAGCAGAATATTAATCTTTTGTATTCAATCCACAATGTCAAGCCACTTGTTATTAATAAAAATAATGAATAATACCAGAAGCAAGTGAAATATATTTGATTTTCTTTCATTTCATTCTTCTCAGAAACTCAGCCGTGATTCTGTATGCAGTTTGGTGGTTACATTAAACTACCTTTTCAGTAGTGTTTAAATTAGAACTATGCACACAGATGTCAGCTGAGATTCTGTATTTGATGAGTCTGATGATAAAATCTTGAAAGCAAGATCAACTCAGGCTTTTAGGATTCCAAGGTCTTTCAGCATGGCCAAGGCCTTGCACTATATCATAAAGTAAATATTTTAGCCACCTTTTTTTTTTCTATTATTTGTGCATGGCTTTAACCTGTTTGATTTTATTAACTGCATCACTTAAGTTCTTAGGGGCCACAGCTTTAGAATAGCAAGTAGTCCTGCAATGGCTGAAGTGCAGTGAAGTGTTCTGAGCAGAGCAGCACCTGCTTTGTGGTTTTCATTGGAGTTACTTTTTAGTCATCTGAAGAGCAAGAAATGTCTCTTAAAAAAAAAATACTAATGGCCAGATCAAGGTCTGTAACATCTTTTCTCTGCCATATATTCCATTCAAAACCATTTCTTTTGACCCCGTTCCTTAAGTCATGTTAATCAGTGCCACTTTGGTGGTGCTAAAGGAAGGACCTGCACTGAGCAGCAGCTGAGGTTCAGATCCGTGCTCTGTCTGTGACAGAGGCCACGTGTGCCTGCAGTGGGAGGCGCGTGGCTCTCCACCCACAGAGCGAGACACAGACACAGAGGAACCAAAGCTCATGCTGTGTGTGATACTTTGGGCCAGTTTTTCCCAAAGACTGGACACCCAGTAGCAGCTGGCGTGGAGTAGGGGTACTGCTGCTGGGGGGTTGGTGTTCAGCAGGGTGCTGAGCGCTGCTGGTTTAGTTTCATCCTAAAGGATGCTAATTTAGGTGCTCCAAGATTACACCAATGTGCAGACTGAAGCATATTTAGGTGAGATGACTGGGAAATCTGTTGCAAAAACATAGTTCTCATATGAACAAGCATGAATTAATGGCATGAATCAACATAGTAGATTTAGGCTGTTATCTTAGGCTACATAAACTGACGTTAATTTTGAAACAGGACTGCACCGACAAGTGTGTTTTTCTAATCTTGAATATCCTGTAAAAGACCATTTTGACCTAGAGCCAGGAAAACATAATCTGCTTTCATTTCTTTTATTTATTACTTTTTAAAATTTGCCCATTCATGAAACTCTAATTTTCATATTCTCCAAGGAAATGAAACATGAAAAACAGCAGTGATGTGTTGTCTCACTAGTGGCACAGCGATTAGTGTCAGGTTCAGACTTGGGGTACCTTGCTTAGATGTTTAGAATCAGGTTGTGAGAATACCACCAATACTCTTAACAACAGTAAAGTGTCCTCCTCATAAATAGTTTCACTGTGTTAAAGTCCTATTGTAAGCAGAATGGATGTCTTTAAGCTATTGTTAATTCATCAGGAATGGTTTAGGGTCCCTTAAGTTTTAAGTTTACTATATAACAAAGGCAGACTGCTTTGCCAAAAGTAGACTTCCAAAATGCGTGGACTTAGTGTGTGCCAACCAACAAATTCAAGCATTACATTTTCATTCCTATCCTTGAAAAGTCAGAAAAGAAAAAGCCAAACAAGAACATAATAAGCCAAGGGATAAACCAAAGATATTTTAAGGAAGCAGATGTTTATGTATTTATAAAATATTCTGTCAAAAAAAATGTCCCTTCTAAGACGTCAGTCTAAGCTTGGCAAAAGAATGACTACTGGTTTTATTTCTATTGCAGCATCTGAGAGTCACTGTTGTGTTAAAAGGAACGCAACTCTAAAGCTCTTTTTCTTTGGCTGAACATATTTTATCCAGAAGGTTAGGGAAATTTACTGCTAAGCATCACACTGCTAATGCAGACAATCTAAATCTTTCAGCTGTCCTAAGAAAGCTTAGCTTTATGGTTCAGAATGCAAAACGCAAGGCTGAGAAAATATATCACATACAAAGGACAGAAATCCAAACCAGCATCTTGAAAACAAGAAAATAATTTTGTAAGAATATAGGGGGGTTGGGTTTTATTGTAAATATTTTGCAGAACAATCTTCATCTAAGGAATGTGCTTAAATGTCTCAGTAGTTGAAAACAGCAATGCTTCTGAATAATACTTGGATAAGACTCAGAGTAATGTGAATTATTACCTACTGTTTTGACTGAGAGTTCATTGAAGTGTAACAGGAAGACTTGTAAAGGCTTTGTATAAAATACCAATTTAAAAAAATTAAAAAGGCAGAAAAACTTGTAGCAGCCAGATATACAGGATGATCAGGAGAAACTACAACAATCCCCCCTTTTCAGGCGAAAAATAGAAAAAAAGGACAATATTCTTATAGGTACACAAATGTCTGACTGAATTATTTCATTTTAGTTGTGTAAATGGGCAGGAAATCTACTGGTGATACATAATTTTTAACTACAAGCAGCTTCCATTTTTGATTCTTTCTTCTTAGCAAACAGGTCAGACCCATTCTGTTGCTTCCCTCACAGCAGGTAAAAAGAGCAAGAAGGAGTAGGTCAATATTCACCACATGAAGCAGCTGGTGGGAAGGAGTCTGTATACTTATAGCAGAGGTAAAACTTTGGATTTTTAAGTATTTCAAAGTTCTCAGTACCACTGACAACACAGGATGTGACCAGGGATATGCAGGCAGGAGTCCCTAAAACTGCAGGGACCAGTGATGAATCGTGCCTTCTGCTCTCCAGATCCCACCGTGCCAATGCTGACTTCCACTTGTATGGAAATGAGAAAGATTTGTGCCCAAAGCAGTGCATATATTTTGTATATAAGTACAATATTTATTTTGTACATGAAGATTGTACCTGCACAAGCCAGGAATCATCTTCGTCCACCCTGCATACATTTACGTTACGCGGTAGGACAATTTCCTAAACTTCTGTGAGATAAGACACTAGCAGCTTTACTAAGAAAGAATTTTGCCTTACAGATTAATGCAAGCAGCAATCCAGCTTGAAACACCAGAGGATGGATTGTGGGAATGAACATTTAAGTGCAGCTTGTTCAGGCTGGTATTTGGTGCTGCATAGAGCTTTAAGTGACGACTGTGGGAATCTTCAAATAATAGCTTTGTGAATTTGCCTGACAATGAGCCTGGAGAAAATACCCTGGTATTACAAAATATTTTCCTTTCAAAATAATCACATATTAATCATATATATTATAATGAGTGGTATCACTTCTTCACTCAAGAAAATTCAATTTCTATATATTTCTAACCGTTGAATCTGGGCTGAAATCACAGCTGGTAAATACTATTTGCAGTTATAATTTTTTATTGCTTTTCGGTTAGAAGTTTTTTCTTCAACTTTTTGAATGAATAAGACAAAAATATATTCGTGCTCAGGATATGTATCTGTTTTGCCTGTCACTCAGAGAGGAAGAAAAAAAGCAAGAATGTTTTTGGAAGAAAAAAGCCAACAATTCCAATTCAAATCAAGAAAATATTTCTTACAGTTCAAGCATGGGATTCATCTAATTCAGAGATTGCTTGCAGTGTGAGCACCTACCTTGGAGCTAGCTATCTTAGACCCAGTTTACAACAAATTGAGTGAACCAAACAATTTTAAGGTGCAAAAATCCAAACCATTTAAAATGTCTACTTTAGGAAGAAATTAATTTGCCCTTTTTTTTTTCTTTCCATTGACCATCAAATGATGTCATGCAAGTAGGCATTTGCCTTTAGTCCAATTAATTCTATTTTAATTAACTAACAAAATGAAGTTCTATTGAATATAAGCAACAATTGGGGTTTTGGAGTGTTTTATTTGAAGGTTTTTTGGTTGGGTTTTTGATTGGGTTTCTTGCCTTCCAATGAAGCACTACACTTGTACCACAGCTAGCCAAAAGCACTAAAACCTCTTGAGTGGTTTTTTGGCTAAACCACAAGCAGTGGTCACAGGAATACTTCTGCCTTGGGTCTGATTGGCTGAACTTTGGGATTTTTTTGCTCACTGTGACGTAGGGAATCAAGTCCTCTTTCTAGGCTCATCTGAGCACTGCACACTATGTTTACAGAGAGAATTGGACTGGATGGCTCAGATGAGTAGAGCCCTCTGTTCCCATATTCCCACAAAAGTATGCAATACAGTCAGATAGATCTTGGTCCGAAAACTCACTCGACTGCAAACTCAAGAGTAGTCAGGTTGCCATCAATGGCATGAAATAGAGTTAGGCAAATGTTTATTAAGGGCACATACAGTCAAGAAAGTATAAAATGAGGCTTTTCACAAGGAAGACATATAATTGTATCTATTGTATATATTCTGAATTATTTTCCAAAAGTATTATATTTGGGGTCATAATTTTTCTTGGAATATTTCCTAGGTCCCTGCAGAAGTAAAAGCAAATTCAAGAAACCTAGGAAATTCACCAAGTTTTATGCTAAAGCTTCCAAGCCCTGAAGAGGTTTTATTTTGAATATCATCTGATAAAGCCAGTTTCACTCCCTGTGTAATTTCCATTGATTTAGAAGGGTGACAGCATCTGTTTCACCTGCTCATTAATATCTTTGTGTGATGAGTATGAATACAGGCCATAAAAAGGAAGGAAGGCCATGAATAATGGGATAGAAAACAAATCAGAATGTTGCTCAAATTAATGTTTAAGATTTATTGTCAGATCCTCATGTTAGCCCATCCTCTTCACATCATGTAAAAGGGATGAGGCAGCAGAAGGTGTTATGCAGGAATTGCTGAACCTCTGCTTTCATGGGAAGGTAATTCTTCTGGCTTGAGTGCCACAGGAAGCAGCAGGAAGTTTTCAGTCCGGACCAGTCCTTTTAGGCCCTGGAAATGGCAGGTGTTTGTACAGCATAGGATGCAGTTAGGGATGCAGAAGTGAGCGATACCGTGTTCCACTGAGCAGCACAAGGTAAAGAAGAAGATCTTTTAGGTCTGGAAAACCTTCTAAATTGTGTCTGGGGACTCTTACTGTTCATTTATTGCTCAAAGCCATTGAGTGTGACAGTCTGCACATTTCAGTGGCAGATCAAACTGAATCCTCATGTAACACCAGAGTTTATGCAACTTAGCAAGAGCTAAGTAATAGCTAATCTGGGACCATCTTAAAGTATGATACTTTACCAGCAGATGTTTTTGTGTTTTCCCTTCATGATTATATATTCCAAGTCTGTATGCTGTCACAGGAAAGTGAGTGCTGTTAAAATTTGACATCTGAGACCATCCCCCATCCTCTCAGTGTCTTCCTCCTCTCTTGAACAGCAGTTGAACAAGTGGGAGGTGATGTATTAAATCTTGTTAATACTTTTGGTTGGTTTACCCTTTCTGTTTTGACACTGTGTCTTGTATCTGTCAATTTTATAGATGTACATAAAATTGGCTTAAGCAACATATTCAACTGGTATCCAATTTTTAACCAGAGTTGCTCATAAATCATACACAGTATGTATCAGTTCCATGTGGAATAGGCATGGATGTCCATGATTTGCAAATTTCATGAAGCTCATAAATTATTCTGGAAACCTGGCTTGAAATAATGTGGGCGTACAGTTTCCACTTATTTTTTGCTGTTACTTTGTCTAAGCTCAGATCAAACTTTAGAACCTGCTTTGCCATGCAGAAATCACAAATTGCATTTGTTTATTCATTTTGTTAGAAACTCAGCATTACTAAGCTTGATAGATTTTTTTATTATTGATTATACTGATGAAAAGAACAAAATTTCTGTATATAGACAAGATGAAGGAGAAGGTTTACTATCCTAAATTAGCTATGGAAGTTTGAATCTGAGGTACAGAACTCTGTATGCCACTGATTTCCAGTGCAGTTGTGGTATCAACAAGCATTTTTGTTCACCAAGACTATAGCTTTGTGCTTTTGCTTTTTTTTTTAAATCAGTTCTCTCATATATTAGGTAACTCTTAGAAAATGTCAGTGATTGAAAATTTTAGTCCCCCACCCAAGAGCCAAACCAGTGCAGATGTCTAAAGATGAGTATGGAGAAAGAACCTCTTATCTTTGGAAGATGGACATGATAATTCGATCATCTCAGGAAGGGTTTAACACACAGACTGAAGCTGATCATAATTTCTGAGACTTAACTGATTCAACCTGGAGGAAAGAAGATTCCAGGCAAACTTTTTGTGGCCTTCCAGTACCTGAAAGGAGCCTACAAGAAAGCTGATGAGGGACTTGTTACATGTGATACCTTTTCCCAGCCACCTAGAAACAGAGACTAGACAGGAGTAAGGGAATAAAGGTAGGTATTTATTTGAAGGGCCTTCAAGGTACACCCTGGGGAGCCAGAGGCTGCTTCCATAAAATGGACCCCAAGATGGACAACAGGTCATGAGTTCTTTACACTGTTATAGGTTTGGTCCGTTTGCATATCAGCATAAATTCACCGATTAAAACTTTAGCTCTCTTCAATTTCTCCACCTTTTTCATGGTCCTAGTTACACCTTTTGGGCCTAGGACAGCCCGAGTGTCCTTGAACAGCAAGCTCAGAGAGGCTTTGTTGTGTCTATCTGGCCTAAGAGAACAGCTAACAAGCTACAAGAAACTTCAGAGTTACACACTAGGCAGTACAGGATTTGAAAAATATAGAAGTTAAAACTTAAGGCATCACACGGGCATGTAGTGACAGGACACGGGGGAATGCCTCTAAACTGAAAGAACAGTAGGGCTAGATTAGACTGTGGAAAGCAATTCCTTGCTGTGAAGGCGGTGAGGCACTGGAACAGGTTGCCCAGAGAACCTGTGGATGCCATAAACCTGGAGCTGTTTAAGGCTCGATTGGATGGGGCTCTGAGCCACCTGGACTAGTGGAAGGTGTCCTATAGAGATTCTATGATTTAATGATATTTTTATTATTTCTGGATGAATGGGACATTTCTTATATAGAAGCAGTCCTGATTGCAGTCAACATTTAGAAAATATGTTATCAGCCTACTGAAGTAGAAGTGCCATGTTTAGTGCATATGTGAAAGAAAAGATGTCACTACTGACATCTGTGAGAACTCAATGTTCTCCTCATCAATTTTGTTAGGAAAAAATCAAAACATTTTCATAAAATGTTTTCATGTATTTTTATGTATTTTCATATATTTTTAATTTTTTCATAAAATATTTTTATATATTGAAAAATTTTTGGGTGGAGAAGGATCAATTTAAAGTCTTTTCATAAAAAATGAGGTAACACTTCTTTAAGGTAAAACTATGTCTGATAACACCTTTGGGATTGATGCAATTTATACCTTGGACTTCTAATTATATTAAATTTAGATGATGCTTTAAGACATTTAAGACTTCACTTTTTTTAATCTCATGAAGTGAATAATCCTTTTCTTGGTTAGCAATGAGTGTCAAAAAAAATTACCCTTTCTCTTTAAATGGACATTAACTGTTACAGTTTCTCCATGTTTTCTGGGCTCCTCATACACACACAGTCCAGTAATCTGGTACGTGGATCTCTTGCACTTGGTTTTGCAAGGGGAACTCAAATCTGTTTGCTTGAAGCCTTGTAAAACTGCAGTAGTTTAGATACAAAGATTTTCACTGACACATGAGAAATTTATGCAAATTATTTAATTAAGAGCTTCCTCTTCCATTTCAGAAATGATTGTGTGCCTATTTTGTTTTTACCTCTTGAATGCCATAATCAATGCATTTTTAACTCAAAAATACAACCCATGGATGGAGGTTGATTTCCCGTTTTAAGAAGTAGCTATGTTTTTCAGCTGCAGTCTGGGACAATGATCATGTTTCACTGAACTGCACTGCTTCTTCTTCCTCAACTGGTATTTCCAGCATGTGGTCCTGACTTCAAGTCGTGACACTTTGTCACCTTGTATTTGTGACTCTTACAAGGCATGCAAACTCAAGGGGAAGTCAATTGCACAAGTCAGGCTCCTAAGTAGAAATGAAATCAGGGTTTTTGAGGGAGGCAATATGATTGAACAGTGTGGTGTGACTACATAGTGACTACCACTAGCAGGTGGTTTTTTCCCCTATTCCTACTTTGCAGACCAATTAGAAGCTTCTGTTTCAGTAAGTTGTCTTTCACAAGGATTTTCTGCAACACCAATTTTCTAGGAAGGTTCTGGTACATGGAAGAGGTTTATTTTAATAGACAGTGAATGCTCTTTTGCTTGCCTGGATTTATTTAATTTTACTTATTTCTGGGACCCTTCACTAACTCTTGTTCCTTTGAAATTAAAAATGAATTAAGAGGTAAATGTCTCTGCCAACTCTAAAGCTCAGTGACACATTCTCAATTCATGTGACATACTGGTCTGTAATTTACCATTTTATATGGCAACATTAGGATTTGGAGTGTGGCTTATACACAGTGCAATAGTGTGGCTTATATACAATGCAATAAAAACATTGCATTGTATATAAGCCACTTCTAAGAGTCCAGAGTTTTCTCACTTTATAAGTATTAGACGCACGAGATAAATTGAGTAAAACCAACACCCATTACACAAATCTTTACATTATTGTTTTCAAGCTTTATGGGCATAAAAATTCATGCAACTTGAAGGCAAGCTAGCTAATGTAACATTTAGGTTTTATTTGCCTTTCCAATTCTTTGTCCTGCCTCACCTCAAAAATCTGGGAGGCCATTTAGGATATGGGCAAGGATTCCCTTTGCAGTATCATTCCTAATGCTTCCATGTGAGACTGTAGTTTACGGTGAAAAAGAAAGGTTGAAAGAAAGCAGGAAGGAGTGAAATTTTGTCTCATGTCCTGCTGATAGAGGTATTGACTTCAACAATGCTTGGAAAAAACCTCTTTTATGCTCTGCACATGGATTACATGTCTGTTAATGCAGGAGGCTGGCCAGTGGAAGACATTTGCCTGCATTTATCCTGTATTTGCACCTGGAAACGGGGTCTTCTTGAACTGATGGAAGTGAGCCTTCGTCTGATTCAGGTCTGCAGTACTACAGACCATTCTTTCAAGCATACAAGTGTTTAGGCTAATTAAAGGACACAGACTTAGCTAGTATCTAATTATTAAAAATGAAAAGAAGCTACTTCATGCCCACTGTGACATACCAAATATTTCTTTTCTAATACAGAGGGTTTAACACTATTGATTTGGTAATTGTAGGCCTGATCATTTAGGATTCAGTTTACCTCACCAGGTCATGCCACTGATGCCAGCAGAGATATGGTGGGTGAAACTGGTGTAAGAGAGAAGAGCTGATACCATAAATTTAAAGAAAAAAATATTCCTAGCTTAAGTGCCCAATGACTACCATAAATTTCAGATTCCTCACTCCTCACTTTCTTTTAAGTAAACTTCTACTCCTGCCTAAGTGTTATGGATTAAAATATGGTGACTTAAAGGCATAAAGCTGAAATAACAGAAGATTATCTACAAGAAAACCAAAATTAATATGTTTTAATTGTCATTATTTTTAAACTGCTCAGTGATTTCAAAAGCAGAGGTCAATGGTATCTCCTGCAACTTTACTTTGGAAAGTAAACAACTCTGAGAGCTTTGCAAAATTTTGTCTGCAAACTGTCCTTACTTAAAAACCTGTATATGCAACTTGGTTAATGCCAATCTATGGTATGTATTCTGGCATATTTTTTTTCTTGGTATATATGCACCTATTTGTGTATTCAATTTTGGGTTAAAATATTTCTGCACATGTATTTCATCCTTTATTCTTTAGGAAGATTTCCTGTCCAGTCTGTACATACCTGCTATACTCTCAGCCCAAAAAAGATACGAAAAAGGAAAAAAAGAGTTAATGATTCTGCTGTGCAATACTGTTCATCCTTCTCTCTGCTATTAACATAACAGCAAAAGCTATCAGGTCAGGGTATTTTTTATGTCTGGGAGTGTAATCTGTATCTGATCTTTGCTCTTTCCTGAAAGGGTTTGGTTTCAATAACCCCAGCAGTACAAAGTCTCACATTCAGAGCCTTCTATTTCAGTTCTCCTTTCAAGGGAATTACTGCAGTTTCAACCTGCTTCTTGCTCTCTTTCCTAGTGTAAAGCTGTGTGATTACATAGGAAGGGTGATGAAACACATCAGCTCTGTCTCTTAATCTTCTTATAAACCTTAACAGATTTTGAAGATGAAATTTGGCAAATGTTAATTGCACATACAGAATTCATGCTGGGAAAATCTCCTTCAGGAAAAAAAAAATAGAGAAGGGAAAAAAGCTGAGTGCACAGCCGGAGTGTTATGTAAGATGTTTATTTCCATCAAGTCTAGCCCAGTGAAGGCTGTGCAAAAAATAGGCCAAAGCTGCAGAGTTGTGACATCATAACATCACCAGAAAGATCAAAGAAATCATTGGCACACTGAGAAATACTACTGTATAGTAATAGTAATTTTATTCTATACCTAATATCTTTTTTTTCCCCTACATATTGGAACAGAGCCTGATAGAGGTAAGCAAGCCTGGTCTTTTCTAACACTTCCAAAGAAATATGATTGTGATAGTGCACAGCAGCATAGAACAGGGCTATGAAAATTACTCATTATTTTGATGACAAAATTAAAGCCAAGAAAAATAAAGAAAAAAGAATTTTGGCAGAGAGTGAAAAGTTGCATTTGGCTAAAATGTGGCTTAAGAATTTTGTCTTAAAAAATGTGAACACCTTCCATATAGCTGATCTGAATGAATCTACTGATTCCTTATACGACTTAGTTAATCCAAGACAAAAATAATGAATTAATTTAAATGTCCTGAAACCTTTTTTTCTGCTGAGCAACCTCATGGAAGCATTTCTCCAGCTCTTGCTGTATGGTTGTTAGGCTCAGAATGGCACTGATGCACAGTTGCTGCTCTGTTCTGTCCTTGAAGAATTTACAGTTTTGCCAGGCATCCCATTACATTCACATGAATTGCCTCTTCTCACAGGAGTTATATATACCCTGAACTACATCTAATCAAGATTTATTTTAGCTTTCATGCCTCTTCATATTTAGGGCTAGATTAAAAAAAAAAAGAAAGCAAACAGGCAAAACAAAACCAGACAACTCTATTTACAAAAAAGATAAGATGTAAACACAATTGCCTAAGTATAAAAATAATAGTTCTGCCTAACTTGCACACAGTTTAACCCATTGTTTAAGTAATTTTGTTCTCTTGCATGCTGTATATAATGCAAACAAATACTGAGTGCATTTTAAGTGATCGTGTATAAGTATCTTGACTTGAGTACAGGAGAAGGTACTGTTAATTCATGTTTTATTCCATGTCCTGTGCAAAATAAGTTATTTCAAGGAAGACAACTACATGGTACCGAGACATCAGTGCCAGCTCATAAGAACCACCAGTGACCTGACACCACAGGGAGACCAGAAGAGGTGTATCAAGTTTTCGGGCTCCAAGCTGCTGCTGCTGGGCAGCCAAAGCCTCCCACATGACTAAAACACAGGATCTGCACTGCAGAGGTCTGAAGCCAAGTGAAATAAGTCTCATCCCAAATATCCTTTTGTACTTCTATCTGTTCTGGGACAAGGAGTCAACATGGCTTCTCACATGGAAATTTCTTTCAGGCAGGTGTGTTTGTGTGTGCTTGTATAGTGCCTGGCTCAGCAGGGACTACTTTAGGGCTCCACTCATGGTGTAACATCTACCTCCCAGGGATCCTGGGAAAGTGTCCTTACCTCAGGATATTTTCTGCTTGCAGAACTAACCAGCCCTAATGCTCAGTGGTATTTTAGTATCTTAACATTAACCTCTGTGATTAACACACATTTCTGAGTTAAAAAAATAAAGCAAACCCATAAAGATCTTATTAACCTGAAGCTTAATTTATTATGGTAAATTTTTATCTGAGTACTTTAAGTCTTTTGGGGAATCCAACCCGCTCTTGCCTGCTTATTCACTGATGGGCACTTAGGCACACGAGATGATCCCACGGGCCACTTCAAGGTCGTGGCTACAGGTCTGTGCTGCCTTCAGAAACTAGAGGACCAGTCTCTGCTGTTCGGAGAACCTGAAGGCACATATTCATATTTGTAATTTTATACCTCCAGCAGCACAGTTGTCACAGCTGAAGAATGGAACTTGTAGACAGCACTACAAAAATATTTATTTTATTCCTATGAAATGACCTGGTCCTGTAAGCCCTAACAAGCCATGCCCTTTCTTATTCGCAATGTGTAAGCCGATGTCCTGGACTGATGCTGGACTCTGAAGGCAACAGAGAAAGTGCTTTCAGCCTCAAAGGGATTCAGACAGCTCAATCTTTTGCACTTCTTTGTTGCAGACTAAATACATGTCCTTCAACAAAGGTAAAAACTTTTTATGTCAGGATAATAAGTTTTTGATTTACTGTCATTTCCTTTAGCTCTGTCCCTTGGACAACTTTCTGTGTGATTTATTTGATTAGGGTATAAATGAGACAAAATGGAATTATAATGAGCATTTAAACGAAACCAACTTTGTCATTATTATTCTGTGATTTATAGCTGATACGCAGAGGACAGAGGAATACTAATCAAAAGACAAGAATTTTTTACATAAAACCCAAGCAATCCTGATGCAATCAAAATTGAACTGTTGTGTGCATTTTCTTGATGATGATGGAATCACCAGTATCTTCATATTGGGCTTTTCAAAGGATCCATCTGATAATTGTTTTATCCTTTCAGGCTCACTCGACCACTATTTTGCTGATGGAGTGAAATAACTTAGCAGAGCAATACAAGCATACTTCAAACGCCTTATGTATTGAAAGACTGCAGATCTTTATGCTTGCCCTTCCAATTCTTATGTGTTTGACAGTGAAAACTGGGCCTGATTAAAGTGTTAAGAGGTTTCTTTCTGTTATCTGGTGTTCCCTTTTCATCTTGCCAACCTCTGCAGATCATCCAGATTAATATCTCAAATTACAGAGGGCTCAATCTTCGGAGGATTCAGATGGCAGCTATAGATAAGATTCCCCAGTATTGATTCCCTCTCCCCCTATGTCTTTTTTTCCCATATCTGAATCACATCTTTTTTGAATTACAAGCCAGCACAGTTTTCTTGATCTGCCAGATTGCTTTAGAATCATAAAGCACTGGAGTTCAGGTTATCAATTAGCAGCAGACTTACTCCACTCTTAACCAGACATTTCTTCTTCTGCCAGAGACATCTTCATTCACAAATACTCAGTGGAGAAACGGAACCTGCTGCACGGTGGGGAATGCTGCGCTCCCACTGTCTGAATGGATGTTAGTGAAAGGAACAAAACCATCTCTAACGTCCCTCAGAACTCACACAGACATTGTTGACTCACTTTTGACAGGTGATGTACCTGTTGCAAAAGACAAAAATGGCTCTGTGATTTGTTTCAGGCCTTTGCTTCCATGATAAACAGATAAAGAAATCTGGTGCATAAGCAAGCAGCCGAATTCCTACATGTAATTCACTTGTTCCTCCTGAGGAGGAGAAGCAGTAATGAAGACAGGTTCAGCCTGGGAAGAACAGTCACCTGAATCTTCTTACATGTAGAAAGAGATGAAATGCAAGAAGGAAGCTCCAACTCATGTGCACTGGATTGCCTTCTAGAGTTGATAATGGATAATACTGGATGTATGCAAGAGGCAATAGTGGAAAGCCCAAAAGAGGAAATCCAGTCACGCTACAGAACAAAGCCTCTTCAGGATGAGGGTGGCTGAGCACTGGAACAGTTTGCTTAGGGAAGCTGTAGGTGAGGCCTTGAACAATTTCACCTCACTTTGAAATTAGCACTGCTAATTGCTCAGCCTAGAGGTCAGACTGGAGACTCCAACTAAAACCCAACCTCAGTCTTTCTACGGTTCAGTGCACTTTTAGCTTAGGTGCTCTGCCTCCACCCCTCATCCAAAATCTTCCCCTTTTTCCAGTAGTACTAAACCTGGAGATATTTGCAGGTGTTCTCGGTCATTGATCTTGCTGTAAGTATTTGAATGGATAAAACTAAGCATATTCATGGAGCAGGAATTTATACATATGTGGATATTAGTACGGTCTTTTCCCTATCCTACCTTTCCCATCTCTGCAAAAGTTTCAAGAGTTTTAAAATTTTGGTTTTGTGAACTTCAGTTTTGCCAACTTCCATTCCAATTGCTCCGTTTGCATACTGCTACATCCCTTATATTTCTAACCAATTTTTGTTTTGCAGTGGCCACTGATACAGAAATAAAATTATTTGTGATCTTTTTCTATGCCCATCAAGAAAACATCATCATCATCAAGAAAAAATCTTGAAAATTACCAAAAAAAAGACACTCTTACTGGTGCCTCAGCAGTGGCTTGCAATTTTTGAAAAGGCAAGGTAAGTGTTTGAGCAATATCTGTCAGTGTTCAGAGACTGCCTGATGATGAGTCACTAGGGCTGGAAAATGCCACCTTAAAAATGCCAGAAGGCTGTTCTCCCTTCTGTTTGTCATTATAGAGAATGAAATATTACCTTGATGTAATTTTCATATACTAGCATTGCCCTCTCCTACACTACACTCCATGCAAATTATATTTACTACTGTTATTCAAATGATCAAAGGTGTATTGTTGATGTTAAATGTTATGGAAAATTTTTATCAGAGATGTTAAAAACTTATACAGCCTCTGACAAAATCTGCAGAGCCTTGCAGGACCAAGTTAAATATATTTAGCTTCATAAATTCAGTACAAAGGATATTTTCAGCTCTATGAAGGCCAACACATGCAATTTTGTGAATGCTAACCATAAAGAGACTCTACATGCTCTTCTCATAAAAATATATCTATATATGTGTTCCTAATTTTACCCTTGGTATATATACTCATCTTTTATTCAAAAGAATGGGAAGGCAGAGCAATTGGAACTTCTATAAGCTTTAGTACAGGCCAGATAAGAGGGCAGTGGACGGCTGAGCTGCCAAGTTTAACAGGTTAAGGTCCAGCTGGAAGCCAGTGACCAGTGATGCACCTTGGGGGCTGACACTGGGGCAATACTGGTGGAGCTCCTCATTAGTGATCTGGGTGATGACACTGAAGGTAGCACCCGCAGGCTGTCGATGACACAAACTGGGAGGAGCAGCTGATACACCGGATGGGCATGTTACCTTTCAGAAAGACCTCAACAGGTACAAGAAACGGTCTGACAAGAACATTATGTATTTCAACAAAGGCAAATACCAAGTCCTGCAGCTCAGCAGGAATAACCACATGCACCAGTACAGGCTGGATGCAATCTGGCTGGAAAACAGCTTTGCCGACAAGGATCTTGGGGTCCATTTTTACTGTGTGAGTGATCAAACACTGAACCAGGTTGCCCAGTGAGGCTGTGGAGTGTCCATCTCTGGAGGTACTCAAAACCCAACTGGACACAGTTAAGAGTTATCTGCTGAAGCTGATCCCTGCTTTGAACACGGACTTGGCAGTAGATGATCTCCAGAGGTCCCACTCCAACCATAACCAACCTCTGTTCCTCTGTTACAAGGAATACTGGTTGGAATGGTCATGAACTCAGCCAAACCTGTCCTGGGGTACATCCAAACAAGTGAGGCCAGCAAGCTGAGGGAGGGGGTTCTGCCCCTCTACTCCACTCTCATGGGATCCCACCTGGAGTGCTGTGCTCAGGTCTGAGGCCCCAAACATGGAGCAGTTGGAGGGACTTTTTAGAAGCCTGTGTAGAGATACGATAAAGAGGTATGGTTTTAAACTGAAAGAGGGTAGGTTAGATTTAATATTAGGAGTGAATTCTTTCCTGTGAGAGTGGTGAGGCACTGGAACTGGTTGCCCAGAGAATCTGTGCTTTCCCATCCCTGGAAGTGTTCAAGTCCAGCTTGAACGGAGGTTTGAGCAACCTGACTAGTGGAAGGTGTCCCTCACCCTTGCAGGGGTGTTGGACTAGATGACCTTTAAAGGTCCCTTTGAACTGGAACCTTTCCATGATTTTATGATTCTATGAATTAATTTGAAATAATATAAAGGCTAAAAAGACAAAACAATGGTGGGATTTAGGAGCTAAATAAATCATCCTTTAGACAAAACTCCTGGAAAATGCACTAATGTGATGGAAAACGCTAAGCCCAAGCTGTGCAATATAATGGAAAATTATATCACTTCCATAGATGTGAGAATGGGATACTTCAGAAAATCTAGGCTGAGATTTTAATGTTCTGTTAAAGGTGAAAGATTTTTAGTATAATTTTCATCAAGCTGTATTCCTTCTCAATAGCAGACGCTTGGCTTCCTCACACCATTCAGATCCTCAGCAGTAGTGTTAACACTCATTTCTTTGTTGTTATTCCTACTTTCAGCTTTCTTCTACTTTCACTGGTTTAAAAAAATGAAACACAATAATGATAAACTCGATTCAGAGTTGTTGTATCTAGTTACTAGAGCATGCATTGTATCTGTCATGGTCTTTTAGGCTTCAGAGAACTAACAAATGCTTTTAGCCTTTGTGACTCCTTATGGAGAGTGCATACATTACTGTCTGGTTTTATACACACTTCATGGCAGTGCAGCTCTTTTTTTACTCTCTGGTATTCTCTCTGAGGCATAACTGCTAGAAACAGTATTTAACTTCAAGTCAAGTGCAGGATGGCTGTGAAAGATCAGGGATAAAAGAGCTAGGGTTTTTTAAAATATGATTGGTATAAGAACGTTCTTTCAAAAATAAAGAAAAATAAATTGAAATAAAATAAAAATAGAATAAAAAAAGAATGAAATAATATAGAATAGGATAAGATAAAATAAAATAAAAAAATAAAATAAATTAAAAAAATAAATAAAATAAAAAATAAAATAAATTTAAAAAAAATAAAATAAAATAATAAAATCCACACATCTTGTTCTGCAAGATCCCCTGAGAGTGTGCTTAGGCTGTCTGATAGATATTTGACAGTCAGGTAGGTATGTGATTATCTCGTTGGTGGAATTACATAGGAAGTGCATCATCCTGTTGTGTAAAACTCTTCTGACGTGCTTCCTCAGACACAAAGCACAGAATCTATTTATCAGCCAAGCAATTGTTTTAAGTGAACTTCAGGCTTCAGTGTGCTTGGTATTGGAGTGTATTTGAGTGCTGTACATGCCATGGTTTAGCCAGTCTGTGCCTTCCCTTTTTGAGGAATTCTGACATTGTGTCTTCCTTTAAATCGAAATCAGTTCTTACTCTCTGTAAGAGCAATATGTAAAAAAAAGTTATTGTGTGTGTTATCATGGTTGGTAATTTACTTCTTCTACAATTTCGAAACTCACATGAATCCAGTGATTTTGTCCATTACTTATTTTTATAGTACACCAGGTATGTCAGTGATCATAAAGTGCACAGCAACTGGAGAAAAAAGACCCAGAGTGTGTAATGGTTTCTCATTCTTCATTTTGATGTTTCTCTAACAACTGTCAGGTAAGTATAAGAATCTGGTATCCACCTCTTTCTTCCTCTGTTTTATGCAAAGCTCTAAAAATCTAAGTGTTATGGTTAAACAGAGAAGCTACATGAAAGTTCAGCAGGTGTTATGTCATTTTCTGCTATAAAACTGCACTTGTTCAGGAGAGCTTAAGCTACATTATAGCAGGATGCTATTTATGTACATTTATTTCTCCTCTAAAAGTTTGCAAAGGGCAAACTAGGTATTGTGATTAAGTGGCTGAACACAGTAAACGTTCCAAAAACTGGGTCATTATTGAGATTAACAACTGGATTAAAAGGATTTAGGATAGTAGTAGGATTTTGATTTGCATATTACTCCAAAGACCTTTGACTTATGTAAAGCCCGCTCTTAAAGACTATCAAGCCAAAGTATTACATCAAGCAATTTAGTTGTTGCAAATTACTCTTGCCTGTTTTTTGACCTTGTGTGTTATTACCCATATTTCTACACTGGAATCGTTTTTCATAATTCAGTACTTGGATTGCTCCTTTGGATGTGGCAAATGCAGGGGGAGCACTAATGGGAAAGAGATAAGTTGTAAAATAATTAAATCTTATTAAGTGTACGCTATGGGATTCTTGAAGGATTTTACCTGTGAGCATTTTAGCCAGGCATTAAAAAAGGAGACCTTGTTTAACAGCAGAATCCAGCAATTCAATCAAAGTTAAGTCTTCCTGAAAAGCCTCACAAATTTATTTAGAGTAATCTTAGATTAATTAACTCTACAAGAATATGCACAGATGTTTTAGTGTATGACAAATGTATCTAAGAGCTCAAGCCTGTAACTGATTTGGGCAATCGAGCTTGAGGGTCTGCACGGCTGAAGCCGCCTATTTAGCATCAGCTAAAGAAAAAAACTAGTTTTAGGGGTTACTTAGTAAAAAAGACCTTCCATTGGCAGCATGTGTTTGTGTTTCACCCTATGTGAAAAGGTTGCTTATGGTACTTGCATGAAAGAATGAGGGTGGGGTGCTGTTCTGTGGGCAATTTAGCACAGACAAATGTGATTGTGGGAAAGGGGACAGATGACATTCTGAGGATGAATGATTCTGTAAGACACAAAATTTGTGACAATAAGCAAAATAGGAGAAAAGCCCCCAGTAAATAATCTTGGGATTTTCATCAGAAAAAGTAAATAATCTTGGGATTTTCATCAGAAGTTCAGTACATGATAGAAAATATTTGCAGATCATATTTTCATAAATCATAGTCTTTCTGCATTATCCAGTAACTTGTGTCTGAAGAGCACTGTATTTATTTTTATGAACCTCAAACCTGACAAATGTTCTTACTGTTTTACAGCTCTGCTTTTAAACAGTATTGCTTTAAAATATCTGTCTCCACTGGCCCATCCAGGGTTGGGATGATGTCATTTCAGAAGTTGCTTCGATCACCCTCAACCTCGAACGTACAAATTGCTCAAAAGTGCTAGTAACACTGATGTGTCTGAAAAACAGATGAATATGTGGTATATGGGATCATTAGTTGATCTCAGGGATTCATGTAAATATGTTACTCATAACATGTAAGTTTTTTCTGGGTAAGTCAATTTTAATTATGAAGGGAGTGAATCAATATAGAATTAAGGCAAAGGAATGGTCCAATCTTTTGAGTTTAAGATTCATTGTTTAGGAATTTTAGTGTCAAGACATCACTCGTGCAATGTTGTATGAGTCTATCAGTAACTTTTATATTTTAAAAATCCCAAAAACATACACTTCTTACATTTAGAAAATACCAGTGCTGCTTTCAGTAGCCAGCTTCAGCTCTAGAAAACTGTAGCTTTCAATGTTTTTTTCTGTCAGGAGTTCTGAGGCAGAGTTGTAATGAAGAACACAGCTTTTCCACCTCCTGTCTTCATTCACTTAATTCTGCTTGCAGCCAAGCTGGGTTTCCATTTCTACAGCATTCAGATTTGATCAAAAGTTTTCTTCTCTCTAAAAATATTCCTTTTCTTCCTTTCTTTGAGCACTTTCCCACTGTAATTACAGAAAACAATATTGTAAATGTGCAATGTGAAAAAGTATCACCACATTTTTAAATCTGGTCTCTGAGGTCCCAAGGCTGGAAGAAGATAGAGGAATAAAAAGTGATAGAACAAAGCTGATATGGTAAATTGACCTGACTAATGCCTGTGGTTCTGACCAGGTGCTAGATTTTGATCCCAGGGTTTTTTTCTTTCTGTGTTCTATTTAATTAATGACCTTTGACTTGATAACATGAGGATCACGGGCTGCCTCAGTTAAAGACAAGAGCTCAATATTCAAGGTGCAAATTTAGCTTCTCTGTATTGTTTCCTTGTCCTCTTCTGGAGTCTTGGCTGTAACATCTTCAGAAGGAGTTGTGGAGAGCTGGCCCTATTCAAAAGTACATTTAGCCTGATGGCAAAGGCCGCAGCATCAGGAGAGAGAACTGTGCCTTTCAACTTTGTTAGACTGAGGAGATTCCAGGCCAGGAATCCTAAACATCATAGGAAAAGTGCCCTTGCCACTAAGCTGTAGCATTAGAAGTAATTTGTACTGATTAGCTGTAGCAACTATCTTTCATGGAGAGTCACATCTTGTTGATTTACTTTGGACATGCTGTGAGGATAGCTAGCAGATCGCTCCCTTGAGGGGATTCACATGGAGAAGTGCCATGTTGCGGGACTCCCTTCACATCTGAATGGAAGATGGATGCTGAAAGGTCCAACTGCAATGCTCATGGTCCCACAGAAAACAGAATTTTACCTACCAGGAAACCTTAGAAGCACAAAGTGCAAAAAAGCTGAGTAAGTGGTCTGGAGTTGTGATATTCAAAGCTGATTTTGCTGTTTAAGAGCCTTAACGAAGCCTTTCAAACAGACCACAGGTTTGGAAGGCACAGCGCACTGGAACAGAAGTGCTGTGACAGAGCGAACGCCTGTGCCACAGGTTGTCCCCAGCTCTCCTCAGAGAGGGGAGGGTGCCATCCTCCTGCAGCCAGCCCTGCGGCAGATCCCGGGGGAGCTGAGTGGGAGCCCCTCCACACACAGCCCCTGGCTGCCTCCCAGCCCTGTGCAGCAAACAAGCACATATTGGTGGGCTGTACGAATTCATCACGACTGACAAAAACATGTTTATTGTTATCTATTCTTGGCTTCAGTAGCTGTTTCTTGCTCCGGCAGAGGTTCCTGTTTAACAAAGGATTAAATTACGTTCTTTACAAAACGAAGAAATAACTAAGTGACATTTCTTTTACTTTTGAGGATCAGAGCACACATTTCAATGCACAAAATCAGGATTTTTTCAAGAGAAGATTGCACTTAAATTACTAATTCTTATTTGCAGAATCTATAAGGAAGCAGTCCTGAAAGAGTAATTAGTAAACATCAGTTATAACAATGCTACAGAACAACAACTACATAACTCTAGATTAAGGAAGCCTTCCTTTAAAATAATCAGAGATAAACTACAATTTTCCACCATCGTTCTTGCAGACATTATGGTTTGGAAGGAGATTTCTGGTTTCTCTCCAACTGTTTCAGATCTCTGACGCAGGGAAAAGTGACCTCAACAGAGGAGAAAATCAGCTCCAGAAAGAATCTCCATGCTGCTAGATGACTAGTGAAGTCAAAGTGTTCAGTCAATGATGGCTTAAGCAGCTTGGCTAATACAGCTGATAAACATGTTGATAAACTCAGAAAGCTTGCTACCAAAAAAAATTAAAATTCAAGGTACTGCTTGAAGATTCATGTTCTTGAACCAAATGTATTTAAAATATGTCATATATAGGACACAGAGAAGAAGAAAAGAGTCTTTGGTTTTTTTAAATGAAAACTATTNGGACATGTTTGTATCATATCAAATCATACATTTTAGGAGGTTTATTGGTTTGCAGTGGTGGAGGTTTTTTTGTGTTTGTCGGCTTATGTGTTTTGGTGGGTGTTTTGTTTGTTTATTTGTTTGGGTTTTTGAGGTTTTTTTGCTGGTTTGTTGGTTTGATTTTTTTAAAATCCCACAGGTACATACAGGAATATCTGGAAATGTTAAACTGTGGCCAAGAATTTCTTCCCTAAACAGTTTTTACTCTATAGACATGATTCACCTACCTTTACCTATATAGTAGATGGGCTTCTACACCAAGTTAGATGACTGCATTTCCTGTAACAGGTAAGTGGGAAGCCCACTTCCAGAGAGCAATTAATTCCAACCTGGCTAAGATACCTTTTTTATGATTAACTGTTATCACCCTCAGAAAGTTTTTGTTACTTTTCATTGACTCTCACTTAGACTAGATTTTGAACTTCTAGATGGCTAAAGTTAGGTGAATCCCATGTGAAAAGAGTTTAAATGATGAATGGGGTAAACAGGATGGTAAGAAAAAAGAACAAGAAGGGAGTTTTTAAAAATATGTTTTAGAGTTGATCAGTGCAGTGTATAGCTCTTATCAAATCTGTACATGAAACTGTGGTTTTTTTACTAATCTAAGTCTTAATTACTTCAGTTGGAATGCAGAGAACATTTACTAATAGCAGGAAAATGGGATTTGCCACTCAAATTCAACCTGCTAGTCAGAAAATTCCTTGTATTACAGAAATTAATTAAATTGTCTGTCTTTTCTTTTAAGAAAAGGTAATGCAGATTACAGACTATTTCCATCAAGATAGGCTGTCATATCAACTTAACTTACAAGTGATACGATCATACTAAATTTTGAATATGCCCACAAACATGCATATTTCTCCAAACTCTGGTTGCAAAATGGAGTGGCTTCCAAAAATAATTGCATCATTTTAAGTTTCTCTTCTTATTACTGAATGTACACATGTGATATATAAATTGTATCTAAAAGGTTGGAATAAGGAGCAAAAGAATCATGAGAATTATTTCACATGATACAGTAGCTGGGCTTATGCCATGGGGCAATGTGTGGATCTCTGTGATTGAATTCTCTTTGTGAATTCCAGCTGCAGTGTATCCCCATGTATCCCAGTGTCCTCTAGCAGGAAATTTGGATGCCCACGGGGCTTTGATATACTCCAGGAGATTTCAGTCAGCAAACAGAACTGCATGGCACAGCTCAAAGTGTACCCACTTAGCAGCACAGACAACCAATATGAGCTAATTAAGTATGCTGTAATTAAAACAGGATGAATTCACTAGTGTTGATTACCCAAAACCTGATCAGTTGTGGCTTTAAGTAGGGACTACCTTGTTAAACATTCAGCAGAGCAAACTTGTGATCAAATTCTTAAACTGCCTACATTCTGTTTAGCTCATAAGCATCTTGTTACCTGCTGCTGCCCTTGTGAGGTGCTCCCTTTGAGTCTGCAAGAGTCCCTTTGAGACTTTGAGTCTGCAAAAAAAGCCTCTCCCTCTCCCTCTGCCTCTCCTCTCTGCCTCTCCTTCTCCCTCTCTCTCCTCTCTCTCCCTCCTGTCCTCTCCTCCCTCCTTCCCTTCTGTAGCCATTATATTCAAAGAGGGGAAAATCAATAAGGGTGACACGTCTTTCTTTTATTTATGAACTAATTCAATTACCTCAGATGAAATACTGATGTTTCCAACTATATGTTTTAATGCTTCCCACGAGTGATTTATATTGTGGGATTTACAGGCCACTAATTTTACTCACCAGTGCCTGATATATTGTTTTACAACCAAAAAAAAAATCTCCAAGAGGTATGAGATTCATTGTAGCCTGCTATCTGTTCTCACTGCACAGTTGAATTATAGCCTTGGGTAACCACCATCTCACAAAGAAGAAGAGCATCTTCTCTGGCTCTGTATCGTCTATGCAGAGATCTACAGTGTGATCCAAAACATAACTTAGACCCCTAAAGTAAAAGATCCCACAGGATCAGGCAAAATCTGGACTATGGGTAAGATGTGCTCTACACCACAACCCCAATGTCCTCGTGATCCCGACCACTGGCCAGGCCAGTCTCTCAGGGGTGAGCAGGGCTGTGCAGCTGGCTCCCTCCTGGGCTGTGTCCTGGGCTGGCTGCCTGTGCCAGGGGTGGCGTGACAGCAGAGCAGACATGCACAAGGGGCAAGACATAGCTCGGGTCCTCACAGAACTGGAAGTCTCAATGAGATCTTGAGGTCTCAAACCAAAAAATAAACTATTCTGTTAGTAATGGAGTTACTGGACGTGTGCCGTTCTGTGGAACTAAAAATCTAACGTTTTTCACCCAGAAGGATCAAGAGAAAAAGGTATTGTCAGTGCTTCAGGCCAAAAAACTGTGGGCAAGGTATTGTTTGCGTACCCATTTATGTAATTTATTAAAAATATCTCACATTACAGAATCTAGGAAAGAATTTATGTGGAAACATGATTCTTTCTCTTTCTTGACAGCATAAAGGAAATCAAACTATATAAAGCTGAAGGAATTATACAGATACAAAATTAGGCCAAGCTGAGTCAGTAAAGTCAAACTTGTGGCTGTAATTCATCATGGTTTGAGAGTGGGGGGCAATGTCACTTTGGTTTTAATTTAGTGAAAAGACCACTTTAGGCAAGGCCTTCTGGCTTATTTTTCCACCTTGGATTTGTCTTTTCCTGGCAATATGGTGATTCAACATTAAAAGATTAAATCCAAGAATCAAAATTTAAAAGGTAGGTGATGTTCCTGTCAGAGGTACAGACTAAATTTACACACTTTTACAGAGAAAACTCCAAAGAACAGACACCTTTATAGTAATTTTACCTGCAAAAATAGGCCTTACAGATATAAACGGAAAACCCCCCTCAGTTTTGTAGTCAGACAGTCGTTCTCCTTTAAACTTTTTCTTAACACTTCTAAATATTTTTACCACATCACACTGAATTCAAACACAGTGAAAGGATTTGCTAAAGGATTTATGAACACTGAGGTGTCATTTTTCTCTACTTCTCCATTTTTCAGTTTCCAATTTCATCAACACTGACACCAAAAAATATTGTTAATTTTCCTCATGTCCCAGTGTTCTCATAGGAGAAAATAACTGAGAACAAGAATCTTGACCTTTCAATTAATGTTTTAGGCTACACCATGAGTTGGATATGTATTTAGGCTATTAATTTCAAGGTAATCATTAACTAATTGCATTCATAAGGCTGTAAATAACTTTATTAACTTAGTACCTCAGCATAGTGCTGTTATCCCAAAACTCCTCTTGAATATATTTACAAGTGTTACTGAGGCTATGTGATATGCCAACATGCCAACACAGTCTGGGTGAGACTGATATCACATAAGTTTCAGTATCTATGACCCAAATGTCTCCTTTATGAGCTAGTTTTATAGAAAACTGAGAGAACTATATACTCTTAGGGAATTATTAATCTGACATATCTACTTAAGGATGAGAGAAATCATGTCTTTCTGTTTCATCTCTAAAGGGAGTCTAGACTTCTGACAGACATCCTTCAAGGGCTGTGTGATGAATTCTAACACCCTCAGCCATAAAGACTTTTTTCAGTGTGTGGTGGAATGAAGCTCTTTGCTCCAAATGCATTGAGCACAGGTTCCACGCTTCTGGGATAAGAATCTAGGGTAGCTTTGGACATTTGTGTAATCTTAGTCCCACCAATAAAATGGTATCCTTTAAAGAAATATCAAGAGCATTGTAAGAGGTAGTTAAAAAGTACTATTTTTTGTAGTCACTATGATTCTGTAGAGTTAATTAAGGTATGAATTCAGCACCAGAGATCCTTTCAGTGCTGTTTAAATTTCTTTCTTTGACAGGTTAGTGCCCAGATTGAACTCCACTGAACATTTTGCAAACTTTTCATTTGTGGCCTATGCACAGCAAGTACTAATTTCCCTTTGAGATGGCCATTCTGAGGGCACAGAATGACCCTCAGTTTCTCGTAGGCATCATCAAAACTGATTGCTTGGAGACTTCATGCGAAGAACTAAAGACAGCTTCTGATACGTTACACTGAATTACCAACTAAGCCATGCCTCTGGATTTTTTTATTTATCTCCAGTGTGGGAATTCCCACCCAGTTTCTGCTCTTTCACTCTTGAGGGGATCCAGAAGATATTTGGAATGGGTTTAAAACAGCTTTGAAGTTCTTTCTAATTATTCTGTTCTAGAAGAGCACATTGCACTGATATTTGCACAGTGGAATTTCTATTTGAAACATCATCGTCATCTTCACGACTGTAAATAATTGTACATTTTTGACCCTCTTTTTGACCCTCTAGACCCTAGAGTGTTCAAGACTTTTAGGGTGGAAGACCTTGATGTTGTTCAGAAGTAGATTTACCTTATGCTTACCACTGGGTTGGTTTTATGCACAAGTATAACAACTTGCAAAGCAAAGACACATTGTCGAAAGAAACCTTGTACATTTTAAACTCAGAAATTCCAGAAAGTAGTTTACTGCATGTGAAGTCATCTTGTAATCTTAGAACACGTGGTAAAGAGTTTAAATATCTATGTGCATTTCTTGTGTGAACAAGTATGTATATAAAAGTGTGTCTAAATGAAAAAGGTTGGGTATCAAGTAAGGAAGGATTTGTTGAGTATTACACAAATGCCAAAAAAACAAAGAAGCCTGAGAACCTGACCATTTATCAAAGTGATGAAAAATTATAAACGGGTACCCAGTGTTTCCCAGGAAATTACAGTTTATGTAAAATAAAACATGTCTGATTCTTCAAACCAGATATGGACTACTCAAAAAAACATTTCCTTTACCTAGCCCTGCCTTCACAGCTCCATATACTCAAAACCCCAACAAATTATTAGTAATTCCTCATTAGTAGGCACCCGACAGTGTCTGAGGAGAATACAGGGCTACAGATGTAAAACTCTAAAGAGGATATCAATTATTTGCCTTAATCATTGTCATCCATAGCATTCAAACATTACTCTGTCTAATGCTGAGAACCTGTTCCTGAACTCAAACTACATAATTATCTACACTATTGCTATTTTAAATTATTTTCCTTTTCAAATCATCAAGTCAACCAGTAAAAATGAATTTTCATTAGGAAACAAGCAAACCTCTTATCTGCCCTTCAGTAAGAAGGTTGGCACAGATTTTAGATCTAAAATTTGTTTAAAGCAACACTGTGCTTTAAAATTGGTTCCATACAATGGGTAGTAAGAATTCTGCAAAAGCCTGAGGCTATCAATATGGTACATAAACTGTGTCTTTGGATAAATTCTGACTCATATTTAGATATCACCAGACGTTTCCTGTCAAATCCAAGGCTAAATGTATGGAGGGCAGAAGACAGGTAATGCAATAATTATAGGGAAAAGAAGAAGGGAATGTAAACATACTGTGCAAAATTAGAAACACGAAGTTGACAGGGACAGAATCACCACATCCTTTCCATTGAATATTGAGATGTCTATAAGTACTGGACCGATATGGTCCCAAGCTCTGTCCCCAGCCCTTCACAAACACCCCATCGCTATTTCTCATACCCTTCAGATTGTCCAGTTTTGGGTAATACCACAGGCAAGGTGCAAAACTTGTCTCTACCCCTCTTTGACAAATCATCCAGAGGCTCTGCCAACTGCAGTCACAGGCACTCTTTATTCCTGTGTTTGCAAGTATTATTTTAAAGCCATTCTTGCTAAAGCCAGGGTAAGATAAACAACTAATGGGCTTGTGGATTGAAGAATGACAGACATTTTCACCTTAGATCCTTCAAATTTCCATATTTAGGAAAAGCAGCTGCACTAGCATGCAGACATCTTTCTTCTTGAACTCAAAATGATGCAACTCGCATCAAACTACAAAGTCTCTTGAAAATAGAGCACCATTGTCCAAGGTATTATTAAAAAGCTGAGTGATTTTGTAGGACCTATTTTTTTTAACTTATCCTGGCTGAACATTCTTCATCTGATTTCTAACAGTCAACACTAAACTGCTATTAATTCACACCCACACCATTCATCCATCTAAAACATGTGGGACTAAAATGACTTCTGAAGTCATGGCCAGCGAGGGGACTGAATAAGTTTGCACTGATATTTGAAAGAAATGTCTTTCCTCATTAACGCTCAGGATTAGAACTCCAGACTAATTTTAAATCCTTACAAGCAAACATATCATGAGATCTAGAGAACAAGGGGGAAACAAAGATGAGTACAAGTCATAGAGAGTTACAAAAGGCAGTATATTATGAAAAAATGGTTGAAATAACAGAAGTTCTGATAGAATTTCACACTCAGAGGAGCTGACAGAAGATTGTGCAGAGAAATGACATGGGATTTAGTGCTGCTTTCAATAGGACCACATAAGGGCACTGAACTGCAGTTTTTTAAGTAGGGATAGTCTTCAACTATCCTTAACAAGTATTTATGTTCCCATATCAGAGAATAATGAGCCAAGATGGAACTTTTATTTTTACCCTAAAATCCTTTCATTATTGAACTCTTCACATTAAGCATCTTTCCACTTTGCAGTTCAATTTGCAAAATATAGCTTACTTTGAAGATTGCTAGTATATGCTTCAGGCTGATAAAGATTACTTCCCAGCTGCTTCCCATTCACAGACAGTATGTGTGGCCTTCCCTAAAGAGGATGGAAAATGTGATACTATATCCCACTACCACATGCCTTATAACCACTTTATGTATTTATGTTGGGGTTTTGCCTCTGGTTGCTAAAAAGCTTTTTTTTTTTTTGAGACACTGTTTCTTGTATATACCTATTGGTTTTGTTACTCTTATTGTTGCTGTCTTTTATCCTGCTATTTAAGAAAGCATTCATGGGGCTTCATGTGGCAGATAAAACTTCTTTGCAAGTTTATGTTGTAAGTTCTTTGATACTATCATTACTCTAAAGGAAACTGTGCCCTGGCAGGCTCAGGTAGTGTGAGAAACCCAGTGTTATCTACAAATTGATCGTCTCACGCCGCCCTTTAACTGGTGGCTCCACTGTCAGCAGTAATAAAACTATGTGACAGAGCTTGGGAGGTAAGCCAGCCATCGATTCACTCTGGATACCTGACTGTGTTGGCTGATGTGTGATCTCTTGGTGACACCGAGATAAAGTGCAAATTGTTTTTTTAAAATGACTGTCAGGAGTGGAGCAGATGCTGTTTTCAGAATGTCACACCCAATGAGCTGTGACACATAGTCAAGTTTTGGTCCCCCTATCAGACAGAGGAATTAAGTTTATGTTTTATGGAAAGGTTCAATATCAGCCCAGCTTTGTGTTGATGTAGTTATTTTTAAGTAACTCTTCTTTTCCTCAGTACTCTTCTGGAAATAATAAATTAACATTTTATCTGCTGGGAACTCAGCGATCAAAGAAATAGCTCTTCAAAAGATGGTGAACCACAGCGTGCATTAAACACACGCCCTTCCAATTAGTGTTTATTTTCACACTCTGATGAACAGGGCTCTGCATCAGTGTTCTGCTATGCTTATAAAACATTTAGCTCAAGAAGAGACTCTGAGGTCACCTGCCACCCCCAGACAAAGCGAGCATATTCATCTCTTGCTGATGGCAGAGGAATGAGGTGCATGTCCCTCAGCATTCCCTGCTCTCTGGGCTGCCCTGGATCTAACTCCACCCCAACATTGTCTGGCCACTTAGCTGGCAGTGGCAAGTCATGGGAATACAGACACAGAAAGCTCTTGGGCCACAAACCACTGGGGGCTGGCAGAGCACTCCGTGCTCTGGCAAGGAAGCAAGTCTGCTCTAAACTTGTTCTGCAGGCAGCTGCTCTGGGCTCCATCACTGTCAGCCTACCGTGTTGCCTTGGCTCTTGGTTTTATTCAGTAGGACATACCCATTTATAAAGAGAAACAGCTTCTTCAGTAGCTTGGAAACATTGTATTTTTGATTGTCCAGCCTGGAGAAGCTTTTTGTTTGTATGATGACATCTTGCTCAACTACCTTGCCCTTTAAAACATCTTTGTGGCAACAGAAGACCACTTCTCAGCCATACATGTCTATGGCATAAATTTGAATAATCTTTACATTCCAGGTGTTTTCCGTCTTACAATTAAGATTCTCTGACACAGACTCCAAACATTTTAAGACTAAAGAAGGTCTTAAATGGAAATACCTCCAAACAGAAAAATAAAGGAATAAATACTATCAATTTTTGCAGTGAAGAGCTACTTCCTTTGCTTATACCCTTCTGAGTTTCCTCTGCTCTATACATCTGCTTGTACTGTTTACGTCTTGGGCAGGCCATGTCTTTTGCTATGTTTATCTATGTGCACAAAGCCAAACTCAACAACATTAAAAAATTAGCATTAAATTCTACATTCAGTTTGGAAGGGTGCCATTCAAACTGGGTATTTAAAGACCCACATAACTACACAGAAACCCCAGCATTACCTGGAACTTCTAGTGATAACACAAGTGAAAAACACAAGATGTTGGAAAAAAGAAGATGGAAATGGCAATGACACTCAGCACACAGAAGAAACAAGACCATGATTTCTAATGAAAAAAAAAAAAGTGTACGAAATCTACTACATCACTAAATGTGGCTCAGCTTCAATCATGGTCCAGAAAAAGAGGCCAGGAGCAGGGCAGGAATAAAAGAGGCAAATAACTGACTTTCACAGAAAATAAGGAGAGAACATGCTGAAAGATGCAGACTATGCAACAGGAGCAATTACAGCATGCCCAGCGGGTTAGGAGGAAAGGCGGTCACAGTGCCACTCACTACTGCCCAGGGAAATTGCTTTGGCACAGGGTTTCCTATTACCTGCTTAATTTCGTTTTGCTTGAAAATGGCAAAAACTTTACAAGACTCTCTGTTACACCCAACACTGAAGAGAAGCTACTAAGAGGGAAAACTTGTACTAGAGATACAAAACAGAAACAAGAAACTGAGAGGCTTGCCAAAACAGGCAAAGACATGAAAACACAACTGCAGGCAAACGTGCTCCTAAAACATAACTGTGAAGCACTCCCAAGAAAGGGGTCATCCATGATTTAAGTTACCAGCTGCCATGTCCCCAAGGAGCACCATGGGCAGCCCTGTAACTGCTTCTCTCATTACAGAATCCAGCTGAGTATGAAAAGAGGTTTTCTTCCCTGCCTTTCCAATTTTCTTAGAGAGAAAGAGATTAATTCATTTTGCAGTTTAATAAAATTAAAGAAAAATTCAAAACCCCAAACCCTACACAGCTAAGTATTTCCCCTAGTAGTTAACAGAAATAAAACTTAATTATAAAAATGAAGAAACTACAAATTACGTTCAAACATAAGACAAGATCAAGGTTGCCAATATTCATAATCTGAATTATATTTATTTAACATCTAGCATACGCTAATGAAAAACAGCTCCAGTCAATGTCCAAATTACAGGGAGACTAAACCAGCTCTTACTAAATAAGAATAGTACCTTCACCCGAAACTTGGTCTGAACCCACACTAAACATCATCTGAGGTTGAGATAATTCTGCTAATGTTTTAATTGCCACACGCCTCTTTACAGTTACTGGAATTAGAGGCTGGAGTGCCAAAAATGTCCTGAAACCCATATCAGTGCAGTTATGAGAACGTTTTCCACCAAAACTTTTGAAACTGCAGCTAACTTCGGACTCAACTGAAACAATTACCAGCACAAGCAGGGGAGAGACAGTCCCAGACACGGACTGGAATTCAGAGTGTAAAGCAGCAAAAAAGTGCACTTTTTCTCACCTGTCTTTTTTACTGATGGCTTTATATGATGCTGAAAATAGGAAGGGTGAAAAAACAAAGGAGCTTGATTGCTTGATATCTGTTTTTCCTTCCTCCCCACTTCCATATGTGAGAATATGTTGTGCACAAGTCCTTTACCAAAATTATTCCACGCAATTCACTTCTCCCACAACCATTTCTGAGGTTTTCCCGTCTTTCAGCCTCTGCAGTTCTGGGAATGTGGCTACTCCAGAGTCTCACAGTTCCTTTATGCACGACAGAGCACAGCACCTACTGTGCTCTCTCGATCCAGAGCAATAGAAACATGGTACTTCAAGGGTACTTAACCCAAGAACAAAGTAATGAAATAATTGTGCCCTTGAGCTACAAAATGGCTTTGGTTTTGGGCTGGCAACTTTATATGATGAAAAATATGTGCTGAAATAATGCCTGTGAGGGAAATGGCAGCCTGGGTGTGAGATGGGGTACTGTGTGTTTCAGCAGAGAAGTGTTTGGCTGGGAGTTAAAACTAGGGCTTATTGTGTGCCCTTGAGTAAACAAAGCCATAATGGGTTATTGAGACTGCTGACTTCAAACAAACAATGCTCTCTGTGTAAGCGTGACATTTTACAACCACGAAGCCTGAGGCATGTATGCTTATTATCATATGTCTTTCTATCAGCTCATTTTATGTAATGCTCTTGCAGGAACACCACAGAAACATGCAGTATGTGAAGGGAACAGAGCTGTGCTATGTGGATTGGACTATCACCAAATATTGGCATATGCCAAGATGATGGCCAAGGAACAAGGAATCTAGGACAACATGTTTGAAGTAGCAGCAGCTATAAATTAGTAATATATTTTTTTCCCAAAGGTGTGGCCTCTCAGGGAAATTTTCAAACTGGAATGTAATGATCTGGAGATGTTGCAGACATAAAAAATCCTTAGAATTATGCTCACACACTGGACCAAGTTCACCCAATAAACTGTTTTTCAATCCAACTTTGACAATTCTTACCATAAATAACACCAACACACCTCTTCACCAATATGATATTGGAGAAGGGAAAGCTTTATGAATTGTATATGAATGACTCCCATGTGCTGGGTGTCTTTTCTGTATGCTGTCACTTTTACTGTTTTCACAAGCAGTTTGCCAGTTTCTTGTAGGATCAAGATGTAGTCAAAAGCATATTTAGTTTTTCCCCTGGTTAATATTTAGGTTTAGAAGATGGTCAATTACAAAAATCTATATAAATCATCTGTTGATTGAGATTTTCATGACTTTAAACATTTCAAAGCTTATCCCTAGAAGGAAACTGAGCCTCCTTGTCCCATTTCCCATTCCTGTCACAAGCCTGAACAAGCAAACATGCTGCTGTCTTCCGTTCATGTTAAGTTAAAGATGCTGGAATGGGAATGGATTAATCTTGTACCATGGTCAGTTCTCATTTCTGTCTGTGGATAATGAGTTATAGCAACAGCACAACAGTAGTGACTCTCATTATAGACTCATTCTGGGGACAGAGGGAGTAATAAGAACAGACGACCACATTAAAAAATAGAATCCATTTTATGAAATTCTTGAAGCTGCGAGGAAGCTAGAAATAAAATTAATCCTCTTTGGGGCTCAAAATTTTCCAGAAAATTAAAGGGAAACCTCTTTCCAACCAATGTTATATCACTGACAGCAGTGTCATGACAAATGCATATGTGACAGGGTTTCATCTGCAAACAAATAAGCTCATGAAGAATTGTCGCTATAGGACACGAGAAAAGACACAGACTCTTGCTAGGTTGAGCAGAAAGAGAAAAGAAGCAGCAAGTTTATGTTGAAATTCTCATATTTATAGATTTCTCAATTCCACAAGGGACTGGAGGACATTGTCACCTCCTGTGAACTTCACTGGATAGAAGAAGTGCTCATCAAGAGTTCTCTTATAGTACAGGAATGAAAACAAAAAGGACAGTTAAGTAAACATTAGCTATTATTTACATAAAACTGTGAGAATTCTGACTCCAAAAATGTAAATTCAGAAGGCTGAGAAAACCAGAGCAACAAAGAATCATTTCAGAAATCAGTGCAAAACATCTTCCTTGATCCCAGTGTGTGCAGTAACCTCCTGACCCACAAAACCGAATGCTGAAGTAGACAGAGTTAAAAGCAAAAGCTTTCACTTGGCAATGTGAAATTTGTCTCAAGCAAAATATTGCATCTTGATTTTCCAAACAGGAAGTAAAAGTAGTACTGGAGAAATCCTTATAACCAATGGTCAAAATCTTAAATTATGACATCTCCTCTCCTGGCCACATCTCAGCCCCACCTGAGATACTCAGCTGGAATAAGTGACTACAGAGACAGGACTTAATGTTGATGACAACCAGTGTCCCAAATACCCTTTCTTGTTTCTGAAGCAGGAGCTCAAGTTGTGCTTCTAACTTGTCTGGCTCTGTAAGGCAGCAGAGCTACACCCCAGCTTTTGAGGCTGGGCTCCTCCCAGGATAACCTCTTTTTCCCCACCAGAAAAAAAGCAGCCTTGTAAAATAATGCAGAAATGGCATTTTTTGCCATGCTCTTGGTACTTAATTACCTCCCATTTCCAGACATGAATACAAAACCTTTTGTGTTTACTCATTTTCCAATAAATTCCAAGTAGTCATGGACTGAGCAATAGCATACCAAAAAGAACAGCTACACACAATGGTACCATATGTTAAGATGCATCCCATTACTGAATATATTTCATGTAAGAAAGCAAATCTATTTTTCATATTTTAGTAAATATAAAAGGAGACAAATGCTACATTAAAATGTCCCAATTCAATTGAATGTGTGATTGTAGTAGAAGCTCAGAAAAGGTTGGAATGTCTTTACTTTTTAGTTTTTGACTGTCTTCCATATAATTTTCACCTATAATGGCACCAGGCTTGAAAAACATAATAAAATTCTCATTAATTTTTTCTTTTATTTATGGCATTATGAGTTAGAGGATGCATTTGACGTAAGATATGACAGCTGTTACCAAGTTCTTTTTATTTGCCATTTCTTATTAGTTTTTTTTCAATATTTTGCACAGAGATCTCCTGTGGGGAAGAGATTAAATTATCTGGTGAGAGTGTTAATATAGTGGAATAACCATGGGAAGTCAGATAATGTGGAAATACAATTAATGCCACCAAATATTTAAAATGAAGGGAGGTAGGAGAAGATTTCCTTCAGCTGATTTATGATGACATTATATATAATAAGTTAACCCCAGGATAAGGAAATAAACTAGTTTCCCAGGTAACCTGGATCTATTCCTGGCTCAGCCACTGATCAGGATTCTGGCATAGGGTGAACCATTTCACACATAAATAGACACTTAAAATATATTGTTTCTAGCCAGCAGTCAGACCACAATCTAAACCAGAATCTAAGGTATGTTAGACACCTGCTTTTCTTCCAAACCCTCTTTGTCTCAAATGCTCAGAATATTTTAGATACAAATTCCCATTTCTATGTGCTTTTAAAATAGCCAACACAGCATGATCTCAGTTGAAATCTCTAAGTATGATGTGAATATTCACAATACTTTACCACTGACATAGGGGTAGTATAAACTTTTGGACAAATATATCTGGTACTTTTTCAACCATTGTTTTCTCTTTTGTCTTCTTTCTCCTTTTTCCTTTCCTGGCTTGGTGCAGCTATTGGTGCTTCATTCATCACTCTTTTCAGCAAAAGAACCCTGCACTCTTGCTTTTGGTGTCTCCAGAAGAAATACGGAGTAAGGAAAAGGAGATCATCCAAATTCCTGATACAATTTCTTTACCATCTCACATTCTGCCCTGCTCACAACTTGGCCTTAGCTATACTAATTGCGCAGCAATTTCACATTGCTGTAAAAATATTTTATTGAGAAGGAACATGCTACAAGTACTTAAAAAAAAATTTCTACATATCAATATCCTTATAAACATTCTTCTTAGTATAAAAATATTCTCTGTTTTTTCCCCAAACTCAGTATATTCTGTTTTGTTTCTGTTATTACTGCAAAGCTTCCAATAAGCTTTTATTTCAATTTGCTACTAATTTTGACTGAATTCACTCTGCATTAAATGTTGCTTGCCTTATCTTATACTATGGTAAGATTAAGACAAGAAATATGGACAAAATAATCAGTTCAAAATTATTAAGGCTGATTGAGACAGCTTTGATGCTTATGCATGTCATCTAGCAATGAAAAAAGAGTTACTATGATATATCTTTATATCTCTAATCAGTTACAGTAGTTCCACCATCTCTGTCATCAATACCACTGAACATCTGAAAGGTAAAAAGCTCATACTACATTTTTACAATGTAGTTGGATACAGGCACACAAAATTCTTCAAACTCAAACTATCCTAATAGTTTCTTTTAGGATATCACATGTATGAGTTCTAAATAAATTGATTTTCAACAAAGTCTTTAATATTTGATGTGCTCTTTGGCTCATCTGCCAGATGCTAGACCTTTGCAAAGGGATAATGGAGGAGGAAAACAAGTAAGAGGAAAGAAATCTCTTTAGAGATTTAAACCAGCACTAGATGTGTTGAGTATACACATGCTTATTTTGATACTAACTAAGTAAAGAATCAAGATTAGATTCTAATCCGATTCCTGACATGGCTCTGTTGAAAAAGAGCTACTGCACGGCCAGACGTAAATGCTATAATTTGTATTAAGTCAGGATGTGCAGTGATGCAGGAGCACATGTCTTAGATTAGGAGTTGCCTTTTCATCAGTATGCCAGCTAAAGACCACATCCTAATCTTAGCCATGTGCCACTCTGCACAACGTATGCATGTGCATCCAGCATGAGAGAGCTGTCCCAAGATGCGATATTGAAAAGGGGATGTTCATCTCGGTGTGCTCCACGAAGCACCTCGGGAGAAAAAAATAACCAAAACAAAAAACCCAACAGAAAAGAATTAGGTGAAAAGTCAGCAGAGTACAGAGATGTGTTTGACTCTTAGGTCACTTTAGAATTATCCATTTCAAGCAGTTAATTTTTCAATGGGATTTTTTTTTTAAGTGAAAGGACAACACAGTCTGAACAAAGCAAGAATATTTTAATCACTGCAGCTCTTGTCACCGTCCTTGCATAAAGCATTACATAAGCATCTGATCGGCATCAGTGTACAGCTCTGATTACTGAGAAAGCAGTTTGCAGTTCAAAAAGATTAATACAAACATTGCTTTTCTCTTATTTTCTTGTGTTAGTGTTGGTAGCTGGAATAAGACACATTTTCTCACACTAACAAGCACCAAGGCTGCTGTGAATAATATGATTTTTGTCTCTGGATGTATTACAAGACCTTTCAAGACTAGGAGAGATATTGCTTATATTTCTTACACTCAAGGCTTAATATGTAAAAGCCAAAAAAATGTCACTGGGTCAAGGAAGTACAGACATATCGATTCCTTCAAAGAGAAGAATGGGATACATTGTACTTTTACCTCACAGTGGCTGAACCACTGGCTATCTGGAAGTATTTTCTTAGCAACAATGATATCTAGCACTTCTGAGCTCAGCACATTATATTTTAATTCAAAGAAAGAGCTAAAGATGACACTTCTATCCCTAAATAGCTGAAAACCACGATAGAGACCAGAGATAAAATCCATGAGATTTACAAGAGGTGATCTCAGACATCTTTCACAAGTGATCCCTGCAACAATGAGCCCTCAGTATAAGACACAAAGGGAAAGATAAGTTACCCTTTCCACTGTCCACGTAAAAATGTGAGCACTAAACAATGTAAAGGGCTCAACTGAGAGGCATCAGGAATCCTGCAGCAGAGCTGGGGCCTGCAGGTGACACGACCATCTGGCACTACCACCAGAGAGTTCACAGGAGACTTGGGTGGAGAATGTGGATTACTTTTAGAAAAGGCGTCTTGTACCTGCTTTAAAACAAGTTGAAACTCTTTATCAGTGAGGTCACCAGGAAAAGTAAACACTAGTAAGGCAAGTATCATAAACCAGGCAGAGTTTGCTAGCCCTGTGTTTGCAAACCACTTGGTCACCAGTAGTTTTGTAAGAAGCTGTTTAAGGTTTGGCCTAGAAAAGGCCCAAAGTTCAACAGAGGAACTTTGGAAGTTCAGTGGAAGGAGTTCAATAATGGGTCCACCTGGAGACTACAGGGGATATTCAGTGCTGTGAGTATCCAGCACAGGAAAATATGCTTCTTTAAAGAAGGATTTTATTGGTGAATTCTGTAGACTGCAGCAATATCGGAATTAAACCCTGAAATAAATACAAGGAAACAGTGGCAAAAGACTAAAGTGATTGAGCATTATGGGAAAGCTGTGGGAACATCAAGGTTTTTTTGCACAGAAATGGATTACTTATTCTTCAGCTCTTTATTTCAAGGATAATGCACTATACAAATGGATTAAAGCTATTTTGCAGAAGATACTATCTGAAAGTACACTAATAAGACAGAGTTTCTTAATTTTGATTCTGTGAATTCAGGAATCCCTCCCCAGATATGACAAGATGACTGAATTCAGGTGAAAGAAGCATAGTGAGGTCTTGGGTTTTTAACTTTCCTGTCCCATTGTACCCAGATCTTTCAAATACTGACATTGAAAGAACTGAGAAGTTATTCCTAAAGACTTTTTTCCGCTCTGAAAGAATGGAACTTTGAGACACTCTTTGGCAGTTAAGCATGTGAAACTAAATCAAAACAAATTGCATATTTGAGCCAATTAAAAAATTCTTAATAGTGAAACAAATCAAGTCTTTATTAACATGAATGAGCTAGACAAATTATATCAACTGTTTCTGAGCTTCTTATGGATTTCTGTAGGCAGAAAAGTTAGTGACATTTTTATCTGCTAGTCACTGTATTTTATTTGAGATTATTAAAAGGCTGCTATGATATTTCTTTCCCCCTTCTTTTAAAATAATTTAGGTTTCTTTTCAAAATGTACTGCTCTTGATTTAATTATTTTATAGCATTCTTTCATTATATTGAAATTTTGGAGGGAATACCAGTTTTCTACAGAAATGCACACTGGAATAAAGAAGAAATAGTTTTGTTAAAGCACTTTTCTAGAGCTGCCAACGCTTAGGAATATTTTCTTTACTCTCAGCTGTGTAATATGGTAGAGAATATCACTCCAGGTTTTACAGCTCAGATGATGGAAGTGGACAGATAGGACACAATTCACGTACATATGGGTAAAACCTCACAAAACATAGCTCTTTTAAAGTGCCAGGTGTGGAGAGGCTACACCTACTTAACTGCCTTTAAAAGACCATTAACAGTACAATTTAAAGCTCGCAAGGGTTAAGGAAATATAATGAGACACCATAAGTCCATGGGATCAGGGCATTACTTTAACAATTTTAAACATTTTTTTCCACCAAGTGCTGATCTGTACAGTGCCTGTTTCTCCTCATCACTGATTCCCAGTATCATTTGGCTTTCCTTCCCAATTACCTGTCTGTCTTTCCCTTCTCAGGAAGTGCCAGCATTCATTATTAGCCTTTCTTTGGTGCTGCAACAATGTCTAGTCTCAATTTCTCTATCTCATCTTTGCCCGAATTATTAAGATCACATCTCTGTGCCATTGGCATCCACCTTGACTGGCTTTCTTCCCATGTGCATAACAGAGAACAAGAAAAATGTTTAAACAGACACTCATCTCACCCTCTCCCTCCCCTCCATGCCCTCCCTCCTCACCCTGGCACTTTAATGTCTGTCAGGGCTCAAGAATTGTTTCTCTTCTGGTTTACAGCACGTTCAAGCATGGATGGAGTTTTAAACAGTAGGCAAAAAGAACAACTTTTACAAAACCAGCTATACCATTTGGAGACAAAGAAAATCCCCAGACTGTGGCAGACACCCAGCATAAGAAAACTCAGTATGCCTGGCTAATTCCAAATGCTGAATAGTGCATTTTGTAATGTCAAGCACTTGGCTGTCTAAAAAATAAGTGTTGGTTATGCTAGGAAAACCTTCCATATATAATACACATGGACATCACACACTAGCCCATTCCTTTTCATTCTCTGTGATCCTCCTTCACTTGAGTTTCCTGATTGAATAGTGCATTCATGCTGTCCCATATAGCAATTCTTACTTAAATTAAGGCTGGTGGGGGTTTTTTTGTCTTCCTAATTGTTTCTCTTTTTTTTCAGAAACCCTAAAGACATTAAATTGGACTTTGGAACAGGTCAAGAACAAGGTACATGTAAAGGCAATACCATGCCTTCACATTCATCATTACAGAAAGGTAACTAAAGAGGTTTTAGGAATACAATGAAAAATCATAGGTGGCACAATGACACCAGAGGGGACTCTAATCAAAAAGAAATCTTTTGTCATCTGATTCAAATGCCTTTTTATTTCTCAGCTACAGGTTGTCTTTAGAAATGTGTATTGAAAATGGCAAATATTTCTGTCAACTTGCTTTTTAAAAACTTCTATTTTCTCTTGCAATTCTTCTTGCAAATCCTAACTTCTAAAGCCCAGTGCTACCAAATATAATATTCTCTTTCAGTAAAACAGAAAGCATTAAAAAAAACCTTATTTAGTTTTAAGCATTAAATTAAAATTTGAGTTCCAGTCTTAGCTTAGAGCTACAATTTTTAATTCTAAGCCTATCTCTCAGTGTTGTGTATCACTCTTCCTCACCATGCACATCAGTACATTCAGAAGGCATTCCTCATTCCTCTCAAAATCAAGATGATTCATGATCATGGACTCTGCCCTTCCCTGGAAAAGGGTAACACAGATGTGAGAGAAATGTGATCCATTATCTCAAAACACTTTTTGTTCCTTTTTTTCTTTTTTTTTTTTTTCCTGGTGAGACAGAGAAGTGTTTTTTCTGCCAGAAGTGAGGTCTTACACCCTCTCAGCTATGGATCAATTTTCATAGAGAGCCCCAGCATCAATTACTTCTGACATCCATCTACCACCCCTCTGCCTACTGACAGCCCCAGAGGGCTTCAGAGACTCCAGCTGCCCTGTACACCACCTCAGAGGACAGCTCTGGGACTGGAACCTGTCTGACAGGGCACATCCAGCCATGCTGTCTTCAGACGTGTCTTTGGAGGATAGCAGAGACTAGCAGACAGCCAGAAATTCTCCTCTGCTAACTTTGCATGACTGGTGGTCTGTCGAAAAACCTCTACTGCATCACAGAGAAGAAGCATAGCAGAGGTAGATTTCTGACCTTCGTCGCACATGTTAAGGAGCATGTGTCCCAAAGAATCCCTTCAGATGATAATCCCCCAAATGAGAAAAAAAGCAGCAGATGTTGAGCCTAAAGGCAGTGATCGCATCAATAATATGCCCTCCAAAATATTAACTCAGGAGCGAGCACTCCACCAGACGTATTCCTTTAGGCTTAAGGTCACCTTTCATTGGTTGCTTTATTGAAGGAGTTTTTCCTGAAACTGCAGTTGCACCCTGGTGCTGCAGCAAGCCCCAAGTAACTTCCAGTGACAGCAGCAATGAGAACTAAAAGAATGAAATTGGTAAAAAAAACGGGTAGTACTGGGAAATACACAGAGGATATAAAAGGTAAGGAAAAGCATGGTTTGAGTCTGTATTTGCTTTCAGTATTGCTTATGGAGTCAGCAATCTCCACCTTCTACTCCAAACGTCTTTTTCTGTGCCTTCGTCACAAAGCAAAACAAATCCCTGCAGATTTAACACAGGCAGCTTTCCGAAGAGCCTTGTTCCACATAAAGCATGCAAATGGTGCTGTGAACACAACAGTTCCCAGGGAGGGACTGAAAGGAGAACAGACTATGCAAAATGAAGCTTCTGAACCATTACGAAAAAAAATATTTAAACTATTTTGGAGTCTTTCTTCATAATGTTTTCTTTCTGCATAGTGTGAAATTTGCACAGATCATTTATGATGGGAACATGTTTGCATTGATTAGAAATTAGGACAATCAAATCAAGAACAGGTATCGGTAAAATCCACCAAGCCATGGAGAACGCAGGTTGTCCTTCTGACTTAGTTTTTTGAAATAACCAGAATACAATTTTCAAACATTTTAGAGAACCTTTGAGGGTCTCAACATGCACATTGCCAGACTCTACCCCTTTCCTGAATTCCTATAAAAGTAGACAAGGAAACTATAAGAGGGGCAACAGAAAATCAGCAAGTAAAACATCTAATTGCCCTGTGTAATATACACGCTTATTCCTTATTCACAGACCCAGGACTCAGCTTCTTCTCCCCAGGTGATCCATCATCTATGACACTGTACTAGAACCCAGGCATCACGGGTCTTGGAAAAATTATGCAAGGTCTTCCTCCTGTGTCCCCTGCTACCCCATCACCGATGAAGGAAGAATTGAACTGCATTCTGTCTGAAAGGAAAGGTGGAATTAAACCTTAAGATTTCTTTTTTAATCTCTTTTTTCCCCCAGGTTGTATCAGCCATATAGCTGTCAGAAAGTATGTGAAGCTGATCCTGTTGGAGTGCACTGTACCTCTCCTCAGAACCTCATCTTTCCAGAAGTGGGAATGGACTACTCACAGCTAAGCTGTCACTTTGATTTTCATCTTCAGAGGGCATTTTCTGTTCCTTCTTTCGAAGTCTGAGATTTGCAACTTCTGTTTTTAGTATCTTTGTATGCTAAACTGCACATAGTGGTTTCTCACATGGAAACTCAGGGGAAATCATAAAAATAAGATGGCATATTTAACCAGCGGGAAAAAAACAACAGGTTTAGGTCTCTGGACACATTTCTAACCTACTGACTTTATTTTTTTTAGCAATGATGGGTTAAGTTCTGTACTGTGAGGAACAAAGAATTCTGGGTTTAAAATTACTTTTTTCTAAGAGGGACATGATTCACAGAGGCCACAAGAGCTTTGCTTTATTTGTGACCTACTTCAGGGTTGGTGGTAAACTCATTATCTTAGCAATACTGAACAGAGATTAATAGGAGAGCTCCTAGAAACAGAAAAGCAGAAAAGAACAAGACATGTCAAGATACCTGTGTTCAAACAGCTGTATCAGCTGGCCTGTGAGAGAATAATGTTACTATAGGTGTAAAGACTAAAAAGTGATCAGGCAAGAGCTCAGCATTTTTACTAGAAAGCTCATAAAAGTCACAGTGAAATCTGGTGAATGTTGTTCAAATGTTAACTTACACACACCAAATATAGGGGAAAAAAAGGAATGTTGTAATGTCACACCTTTGTAATTATGTGAAATGAGCTTACAATAAACAGCTCTCAACCAGATAGATTGCTATAGAGTATCTTCCAATAGTGCACTGTGTAAATTGTTTTTACAGCAGCATTGTGACTTTCTTTTCTAACATTTTAATGACTTCATAAGATAGAACACAGCAGTGGAGATCCAGCAATGCACCCAACAGTACATTTGGCCTGGACAGTAACATCTTCCAGTAAAACAGGATCACAATTCAGATTGAAAGGGACTGCTTGACTGTTCTTAGTGTGAAAAGTTTTCCCCTATATTCCATCTCAGTTGCTCTTGTTTCAACCTGTGGATGTTATCTAACTGTGAAGAGTCTGATTCCATCTTCTCAGTGGCTGCCTCATAAGCCTATGCAAAGACACCTCTCCTCCCAGCTGAGTCAGCTCCAGCTCCTCAGCCTCTTCCCACAGCTGCTCTGACTGCATCAGTGGGCCTGTACTGAACCCATGACAGTTCCCAAATCTCTTTTGGCATTGGCACCATCTCATATCCATGCTGAGGATCTAGATCTAAGTAAGCTCATCTTGCATCTCTAGTTTGCACAAACAAACTCACAGCCTCAAAGGACCTATCACACAGACCTATTATTGCACTGGCTGAACTCATTTCTGACAGGGCTTGTTTACTCTCCTTAACTTGGGAGGCAGCTCGTACCAAACATTTCCTCAGCCAAGTTAGATTACAGATAATTCAACCATAGTGTCACCCTTTTTATTCCCTTTGAACTAATTTTTCAAAAGATTTACTAAAAATAAAAGAAGGGAAAATCAGTTCTAGGAAGTGGGTCAGTATATGATGCTTGTCTGTGAGTAGATATTTGCTGAGATTGACAAAAAATGACAGCAGTCAGCAAGTTTTCTGTTTACAGTTATTTTCACTCTGTAATCTTGCTGTCTGCAAGTGGTTTGACTCACAGAGCTGAGGAAGTTTCCTATTTTAACAGCAGCTTTCTGGGTTTCATACTAATATCACAAAAAAATCTGCTTTTTTCCTCATTTTTGTTTTGACAAAGATGCGCGAGTGTGCCAATGCAGTTTGATTTGCCAAAGCATCTCCTGATGCCAGTCAGAGAAGCAAAAGGGTTTCTCTCATTTGCTCTGATAGGCATTGCACATATTGGAATTTACGCTGATTAATTAGATTCAATAGAATGAACCAATAGAGCAGGGCGAACAGTCAAAGCAAACAATTTGTACATAACCCACTGGCTGAAAACTCAAAAATTCAAATTCATCCAAGTAACTCCAGCAAACATGAACCACTAACACATTATCCAAAAACCTAGAATAACTTCCAGTTAAAAAAAGGAAAAAAAAAAAAAAAGCTAAATTAGCATGCATACTATTTGCTCAGCCTTAACTTCTACATTAAGTCCTATAACACTTTTTTCAGCTTGAGGATTGCATAAAAATTCTCTACAAAAGTGTATCTCCAGCCCTGAAAACCTTTCTTTCTTATTTCAGACTCTCCACCTAGTGGGAGTATCATATTTTGTCAGTTTTTTAAAATCAATAGCAATTATTATTCAAAGATTCTATATCAGTGTTCTTCCTGTAAAACATTTTTGCATATTGCAGTTTTTATAGATTTTGCTTACAACATCATAGGTCAAACTCTCAAAAATACACTTATGAATCATGAGTCCCTTTCTTTTAAGAAACTGTCTAAATCAGTTGTTCACTTACCTCTGAAGTCAAAATTACAATGCTTTATGAAAATGTTTTGATGTTTAGGTCTTGAGCATACTCTTGCCTGATACACTTGTTTGGTAAGGAATATGATTTCACTAGAAAGCAGCCCTTGATCACTGCATACTGTATCTTATCTTTGCAGGAGAGCTGTCTTTGAACTCATGTACTCATACAGAGTAAGATTTAATGATATACAGCACTTACATGCGACTTAATTACACTGGAGCCCAGAACTGTCTTTTGTGGTTCAATGATAAAACTATAAATTAACTCTTTGAACAAAAATCCCCAAGTGGTTAAACCACATTTTGAAGTAGAGACATTTGGCTAAAGAATCAAAACCATACAAATAAATAATTATATATGTATGTTTGAGCAGGCTGCGCCTGTGAAGGGAGATGAGTCACTTCATTTTTTCTATGTTGCCCTTGTGACAGCTGAGCAATGTAATTATCTTCTTTTGCACTGTGCTGGTTTTATCTCATTGGTATTAGTTTTTTTATTTTTCCATATTCTAATTTTTGTGGTGGGTGAAGTGCAAGACTCAGGGAGGCAAGGCATTGCTATGATTTGGTTTGCTTGAGGTTTCAACTAAGTAATATTTCAATACTTTTAAATAAAAATAAAGCTGAAGTGGGGGATTCTTGTCATTATGCACACAAGTAATGATTAATAAATATTTTTAGTGGAAATTTTTAAATTGTATTAATTTACCTTTATTTAAAATAACGAAAGGAAAACAAGTAAGAAAATCCTTCCAACCAGGCCAAAGGGTTTACTGAATTCCTACTATGTATAAAATGTATTTAGGAAGGTATATAAAATTATGTTTGGGGCTTTTGTTGATCATGACAAATAAAATAAAAAAAGCAAAAAGCAAAATATAGAAAGCAAAAATTACTGTATTTGCAGTGATGACTCTGCTAGTCGACTTATGAAAAATGCATCAACACAGGGCAAATGGCTAAAGGCAAGAACCTGAAAATATGTAGACAAATGAAAAATACACAAAAATATTGAGGTACATACACAGTAGAAAGCCTGGGCATAACCTTAAATAATGATATACTAATAAATGTCTTTTTCTTATTATCACATGCATCCCAAATGGAATTAATATGACATCAAAAAGATTCCTTCTAAAATCAGGCTTGGACAACATCCCTGAAAGTGAGTTAAGTTGGACAAGGTTAAGACAGAATTAATTTTAGAATCCCATGTACTTCTCTTGTTCCTAATGAGCTGGAAGACGAAGCTCTTGAACAGACTTGTTCACTACAAACAGACTAATGGGAATCAAAAAAAAAAAAAAAAAGTTCCTGGTAAAGTAACATATAAAGTGGAATGCAGTCATATTTTGCATTAGTTTGAAATATGGCATTCAAACTATCAGTACGAATATCTACAATGGTAAACATTGACATCTACAATAGTACACTTGTATATTGCAGCATACAATAGTACACTATACACAGACACGTACAGTAAAATGAGATGGCTGTGACCTAGGATAGACATCTGTAAAGCCAGTATCTGAATTTAGTGAGAAAATTTCACCTGAAGGGACAAATGTACGTAGTCCAGTCATCAAGCTTTTACTTAAAATATTGCTCAGCACTGCAAAATGAGTATCACCTGGCATCTTATTATCTAGGCTGGCTAAGCAGTCAGACAAGCACTGAACTGATGGTAGCACATGTGCATAAAAAAGGGCACCCTGGCTTTCAGACCACCTCTGTTCTCCAAGCAACATCACTTTGGCCTGGCTTGGGTGGCATTTCAGCCTCACAGCGCAGGTGGTGTGGGTAGATTTGCAGTGGCTGCTCTGCCAGAGCTCTGCAGGAGCACAGGTATTGCTGCTGAGGTACACGTGTTGTCACACAGTGTGAACCGAGGGAGGTAGAGTCACTGGCAGCCAAAAACACCAGACCAAATCCTGGCTTCATTACTCATTTTGTACCTCACTGACATTTCCATCAACTCTTACAAGCTCTAGCAAAGAAAAGAGCAACTTTGGACCACTGACTCTGGAATCCTCTGTGCTGCAGTAAAAATTTTTACTAGCCCATAATATTGCTGAGTAATACAGAGACATTTATGAATATGAGAAATTAAATTTTTTTAAGACAATGACATGTCATTTTGAACTTAATATTAAATTTAGAACTTTTGTGGTGAAAATCAGTGTAGATTACCCGTTTATACGAAAGTGTTCTGGTACGGCACAGTTCTCCTAAGCAGCACATTTTGCACATCCAGCAACTTTTTTGCATGATTGTCAGTAGTAAGCAATTCACTGGAAACACTATACAAGAGTAAAAGGATTGCCTTACACACAGAATCTATTAGAAAGAAAACCACTAGGCTCTGTGTTCAAGGCATTCAAAAGTCGAAGTCAGAAGCATTACTAATGACAGGCACATGTAATAAGATCTGTGTGGTGAGGCAATGCATCATTGCGGCCAGATTTAGAGCCAGATCATCACTTTAGAAATATCAATAGCTGGATAAGGTCCAAGTTATTTCTTCATCGAAGCAGTATGACTCCTGACTCCAGTGAAAATAATAACCTGAATTTGTGGAGACAAAGTTCTGATCAATAATGAATCTTAACATGCCCATGTGATCTTCTGTCTTCTGAAATGTGAATTTGTACTGACACCTTCTTGGCACTCCGCCAGCAGCGGCTGCTCACTGAAAGCTGAGTGGCAAATGTGGGCTTGTGAATGTTGAATAAAAATCTGGTGTCTGAAGTGTGTTTTACCAGAAAAACTATGGTCTGACTGTAAAATGCATCTATGGGAAAACCATAGAGAAACATTTGATTGTGGTTATTAAATTTCTGATATGAAATGTAACCTGACACATGTATGTTAAGGCCCCCCAAAAAATCACACAAGCACTTAGTCCTTCAAACCAACTTCCCAGGTTCTTGAGCCAAATATCTGTGAATGTTTTCAAGTTTCTCGTGGATTGTTCCCCTGCCTTGAAACTGAAAACAGTACCACTTTTGTTGTTTAACAGAACACCACAGACTAGCTATGGGCCACATATCACAGCCATGTGACAGCCGTGGAGTTAGAGACGCACAGCTCTGAACTGCACACATTTCATTATGCCAGCTCAAATTTCTAATGCTTTGCATCTCAAAACAATTCAGTATGCACCAAGAAGGTCCCTGGAAACCTCTGGGAAAACAGGATTTGTTTTACTGATTGAGACCCCTGACCCATTTAATCCTTCCCCAGGTCACAAGAAGAAGTTAGACATTCATGATTACCAGGACAGGTTTTACTCTGAGTTTCACTATAACTCAGAGATTGATTTAAAGGCTAAGTTGCAGGCACTTCATTTTTAACTTTTTTAACCATAAATCTGGAAGTGAATTATAGCTTTAGAATCACATCATTATTAAAATATATTTCAAAACATGTTCTGAAGGTCTCAATTCTATGACTGATGCTTACATGAGGAAAGAGGATTATTTTAAATGATTGCCTGACCAGGTTTCCTCTGTGACCAAGTTCTATGCTATTTGCACAAACACACTGATACAAGTAGAGAATTCCCTATGCTCTGGGAAATCTGTTTTACCAGCAGTCAGTTAGGACCGAGCCCCCAAATAAACATCTTGTACATTTCATGCAACTATTGCATTAATTTAGTAAGCATTAAAGTAGGTGTTAAAATTAAAAATACTCGCAGCCACTACTCTGATAGAAATGTTATCTCAGGCATGCATTTGAACAAACATTCCTGCAGGATCCAATGGAAATTCATCAAATAGCACAAACACTTGCCTGAACACTCACCAATGTGCAGCATAACCGTATGTGAAACTTGTGACTGAATCAGGAACTCTAACTGCTTTAAGCCATTCTTTCATCAGGACTTCCAGACATGCCCCTACTGTTCCACTCACAAGCCCCGCGCTGCATGGTCACCGGATAATGTTTCATACATTGATGTATGATAAATACAGAATCCAGAGGCCAGAAAGATGCATTTTACTCACAGCATTCCAAAACTTCCCCAGAGCATATATACATATTAAATTCTAGAAACCCTGACTTCGTAGCACTTCTGTACAAATTCAGCTTGTCCAACATTTCCAACAGTGGAAAGCTGAAAATTAGGCTTCTGAACTCATGTTCATACGATTTAAGAGATGACCCAATTCTCAAAAGCACTGAGCCTTGGGTGACTTTGGTGGATTTAGGGGAGAGGTTTTCTAATAGAGCTGGAAAAAATGCCTAATCCGCTCCCTTTGTGGCTGGTAGGAGTATTACCGTTGAGCTCTGTCAAGTTCAGCTGCTAACTTTTAGACTTCTGTTTTGCAAGACAGGTAGTCATAGGAACTGAATAAGGAAGAACAGGGCGGGGTTCTCAGAACACCACAACCAAAACACACTCCCTGTTTCTGAGTGTTTACTGTCACTGCTTGCTTGAAAGACTAACAGGTGTATGAGAAATAGGATATGAGAAAGATGTCTTCTTGTTTCAAAATAATTTAATCTTACCTTATTTCCTACGTTCCCCTTGCCTAAGCCTTGAAAGAGGAGATGTGCCATCTGTTTCAATAAAACATGAAAAGTACACACACGTGACTGACGCAGTGCTAGAAGTAGGGAGAGCAAAACAAGAACCTATCTTTAAAATATTAAATATAGAAAATTATCAAACAATAAAACAGCTGCCCTTTCAGCACTCTATTCTACCATACTTGGGGAAATGTTTAACTACTACAATTACATTTACAAATTTTCGTTGGAGCATCACATTTTTGCAAACATCAAAGGTACAAAAAGTTTATAATTGAAAGTAACAATCTCAAAGAGTTCAGAAAGCTCAATTCTTTCTATTTCTTTTTAATTTTCATTTCATTTATTGGTTATTAGTAGAATCTTCTCAACTGTGTTTCTCTTCTAGGTACATTTTCTTTTACTGATTGAGTTTCTTCATATTGCAGCTGATGCACTTTTCAGTGTTTTTGTTATAATTAGCAAATTCAGAATGAAAATGAAAACCACTTAATTATGTAATTGTCTTAGAGACAGCATGATAATTAGAGCTCTCAGAAAAGCAGCCCAGAGGGATTTGCTGTACAGAAAGGTAAAGAAAACATAATACAGACGTTTCAGAAAAGGCCTAAGTAAAACACTGTAGGAAAAGAAATTATACACGCAAACCTGAACAGATGCCCTCAAGAACTTTATACCTTAATCAACACAAAATACCACATTTACATTAACAGTGCATATGCAGCAAGACACGTCACCATAAAATAGCTATACAAAAGTTATAAAAGGTAAGAGACTGAAACTATACACGAAGTTACCAGAAATAGTACTGAAAATAAAATATATTACAAAGATTAATAAGAAAATTAAAAACATGGGTGAGATAAATCTGAAAACAGAAAGTTAAAAGTACTAAACCAATGTACGTAAACCAACAAAAGTTGAAAATTTTCTCATTGAAGGACTAATATATAAAGTTATTTCTAGTGTTTTGATAGATCTTCAAGCTGTGGTACAAAAAGTGTGCAAATGTCATATTAGATGTCTGCATAAACTTTTTTAGGCACATATCTCCAAGTTATTATGCTTTTCTAAACTTAGGAAGTATCTGCAGCTGCACACAGCAAAACCAAAACCAGCTGGACTCTTTTATACAGCAAAAGGGCAAATTTAAAGAAGTTTCACATTTATGACTTTCATGAGAAATCCTCCAGTTAAATCCAAGAGAAACATGAACATTTATCCTGCTAAGAAGGCTTAACCCTTTCATTCTGGCTTTGTGAGGGGATGACACAGGAGAGGCTACGATCAGGTGGTGGGACTTGTTAAAACCCATCAAACTTCTGCTGCTGCCCATAGACACAAGATAAGTGTGTGCACAAAGGAAAAGTCCCGCCGGCTGCAAGCTGTGATACAAGCCCTCAGAAGTGCTCAGAACTCACAGGGACAATGGTCTCCCCTGTGTATAACTTAGCACACCTCTGAATTTTCAGCTCCAGAGTTCTTAGACTATTTCTCCTGAGTGCCATCACCACACAGAAAATACTGTTACATTTGAAACTAAGAGAATATGTGAACAATTATTTTCTTTTTCATACTAGAAGCCTCAAACTGCCACGGAAGAAATCAACTTCCTTCTGTTCCCAGCAGTTAACATTCATTTTACATGTGTTTTGACACTTGGCAGTAGATAATTACTGGCTACACTCTTTGCCATGAAGTACTTTCCTTTTATAATTAAGAAATCCTTTGAATTGTGGACAGTTAACTTTTCTACTGCTAAAGATTGTGAGCAATTAGTATGTAAATTACAAGATGACACCAAAAGCTCATATGGACAAGATAATCCTCATGTACTGAAGGCTACCTGTGCATAATGTAAAAACAACAGAAAACAATGACTTTATGACGTTTCAAATCATTTAACTTAAAATGGACCAGAACGCAGAACTGCTTTCTTCCTTCTATCAGTGTGAGCCAAGGCACAAACTCAGTGAGAATCAGAAGATACAAATTTCTTCAGAACAAAGTCTTCTCTCACTTTTCTTTTTTACAGTTTTTACCTTTGCCACACTTGGACTCACACCTCTGTGATGCTCAGAATGTATGGCACCCATGAGAAAAGACGTTCTGGAGAAACAGATATGAAAGAGCGAAACCACTTCTTAAAACTGTGAGGTACTTTAACAGCTTCAGAGGTGTTATCCAGTGCTTGAACAAGTTGGGACACGGCACTCTGATAATCAGCTCCCGTTTCTGCCTTCCAAGGCCCCCCAGCACACTTTTTGGGACTATAAAGCACTTACGCTTTTATTTATTAATCAATTTTCTTTTTTATTATATGTCTGTATAACTATGTTGAAGTACAAAGCTGATGCCTCTCTCCAGTGAAATTACTGATTTCATCCATTTACTGCACAGATTTGATGCATTCATTGTTTCAGGATATTCTCCTAACTCTCCACTGCAATTGGTTTAACCATGGGAAAAAACCTACATTTTTATTAAATTTCTGTTCCTTCAGCTACTTATTGTTTCCCTGATCTATTACTCTGTCACTGCAGGTACTACTTCGTACAAGGAAGTGCACGAAATGCCTTTAGAATGCACGAAAATACACGACAACAGCCTGCTAACACAATCCCGTAAAGGCGTTAACTCTTCCGCGCACTGCCTTTGTCAAGCGGGAAGGCAACGCTCCGCCACAGCCGGGAGCGCTCCCTGCCGGCGCGGGCGGGCAGCGGCCCGCACAGCCCGGGGGAGGCGGCGGGGCCCGGGACGGAGGGACTGAGGCAGGGAGGGCCCGAACAGCCTGGGAATAGGCCGGCATGGCCGGCTCTCCCCGCGGGCTCCCTCAGCGCCCCGCGGGCCCCCAGCCTCCCCGGTCCTCGTCCCGCCAGCCCCGCGCTCCCGGCGCCGCGCTCCCATAGGCCGCCGGCCCCGCCGCGGCAGCCAATCAGAAGGCAGTTGTCAGGAGCGCCCGTCTATTTTTAGCAGGCACAAACAGACGCGCTTGGGGGTGGGTGTGTGCGCGGGCGCGGGCAGGCGCGGGCAGGCGCGCGCTCTCGCGGGGACGCGGCCGGAGCGCGGGCACGGCGCGGGGGAGCGGCGCTGGCGAGCGGCGCTGGCGCTGGCGCGGGCCGAGGGCCGGGCCGGGTCGGGGCAAGGGTGCGGGAAAGCGGCTTCACAGCCGGGCTGCCGTGCAGCTTCCTGCCGGCAGGAGAGGGGAAAACCAGACCCGGAACCGCACCGCCTCAGGCAGTTCTAAGGAAAATCAGAAAATTCCTGAGGAGATGTATTATGTAAAATAAATAAATGAATAGAATAAAATATGTGTATGGCCCTCGTGCGAAGCGGCTGGTGTGCCCGCTCAGGACCGCGGGCCCTGACCCAGGCAGGACTTAACTCTAGAGCGAATTGGCAGCCGAAAGGAAAGGTGGGATTATTTGGATGGGCTAAACTTTACATCTGTTAGAGATTATTTTGTATACTGTCATTTAGTTAAATTCACACATAAGGTAGCCAGCTATCTGACGTGCTTCTGATACGTTTGGATAATGATAGATGTGTAAGTCGAGGAGAAAAAACGATCAGACATAAACACTTAGATAATACATACACTCGGAGAGTTCAGATATTTCAGATAGCTGGGGCTGCATTCTTTCTCGGTTTCTCACAGAGCTCTGGATTCAATAGAGCTTTTTAGTATATCCTTGAATTCAGAAGGATTAGACATGTGCTGAAGCATTCAGTACAGGGATGAAGCAGGGCCTCTAGTTCAGAAAACAAAATACTGAAGGACAGTAAGGAAAACTGCTTTTCTCATATTTTAAATTAAGACCTAAACCAGCAACAATGTCAGCATATTGTAGAATTGTCAAGGAAAAAACTAGTCTTGCTAAGCAAGTTTTAAAGACTCTTGCATAAACATAAAAGGTTTAGCTGTCTATCTAAATATATGAGTACTTAGCCCCCAGGTGATCAACTGTTTTGGGGTTTGTGCGTAGTGATGGGTCGTAAGAGCTTCTTGGGCTTTGTAGTGACCTGCTTACAAAAAATACAGAATGTATGAAATGCATTCATACCTTATCTGTGCACTCAATCTGCAGACCCCTAAACGAGTAAACTGATCTGCAGCTCTTGTACTGACCCTGCAGCACAGGGGTGGATTTCACTGCCCACGTGCACTGAGTTTTGGACACCTCAAGAAGAAAATCTTGCAAAATAAGACGGATTCTTCAAAATCAGCCAACTGCCATTTGTTTTTGCAATGAAAAGTATTCCCCAACAAATCTTGCAATGTCAGAGCGGAACATTGGCTGGCTACTCCTCGACATCACCAGCCTCCAAGAGATGGTCAGTGCCAGGCTGCTCTGAAATCCTTGTCCTTATTACTCAATCCCCATGGATGCTTTTCAGTTGCCAGTAGGACATACCAAATCAGCAGTGAAACAAAAGAACAAAGTCTGCTGTGACAATGTTTGAATGCCATTTCAATAAAGTGGCCTGTGGATTTAAAATCTGCCTGAAAAAAAAAATGTTGTTTATTCTGTCATTGCCAGAACATTGATATAGTCAGAAACATTATTTCAATGAAGTTTTTACATGCCATTGAACGTTTTCTCTGTGTTCACGGGTTGTCAGTCTTATGTGCAGATTAAACTTAAGTTCTCACAGAGGAAGTTCACGCAGCGTGAATTCCGTTAGCTTTGCTGATCCCATTATGCACCATAATTCGAGAGTGAAGATTGCTCTGCATAAATATTCATCTAGCATCTTTCAAGTTTTCGCTTTTCATTCTGCTGCTGCCTGACCCTGTCTGCCACTTTTCTCTGAATAATCGTTACTGCTGAGCAACCCATTTGGAGAAAAAAGGCATTTGCAAGACTAAAATACCCAGACATCACTGGATGCGTGGATTGTCACTAGGACAAGTTGCAGCCCATTGCAATTTATAGCGGTGGATATTAAAATAATCTAATGTGCTATTTGGAATTGATGTGCATTTCTTTCTGCAAATGTCATGGCCTCTGGCTCACACAGAAGCCATACTGAACATATGCGTAGTAGCACCCCAATTCTCAATCTGAGCAGTCTGAACCCAAATTACAAGTTTTTGTCTATTTTAAGTCCAGGAGGTTTTTTAATTGTAATAATTATTTTTTAAATTTTCATTTTTCTATCTTTTTCAAGTTTCTATCAAGCTGCAACCCAAAGGTTCTGCTTATGCATTGAGTTGAACTGAAATTGGTGAAAAGAAAACAAATGTGATGTGTTTTTGTGGAAGCAAAGAGTCAAATAAAGGGCTCTTTCCATATGAAGTGAGTTTAAAAGACTACACGTTAGAGTATGTGAGCCCAATCATGATAAAACTGACCACAATTCTCTTGTGAATCCTCAACAGATCCTGGGACATGAATGTCTGTTCTCCACGATTGTTAATCTAGCCAGTAAGGGAAATTGCTGTTCTGATCTGTTCCCAGATGTACTGTCACGTGTTTCAGATCGTGTGTTTCCAGCACGTGAGAACATGCACAGACAGATTTTCTAGGTGAGCTGAGGTTATGGGCACCCATCCCCCTCCACTGGTGTTGCAGTGTGTGCAGTGCACTTAACTGAGCGTGGGATGGCTGTGCGCATTAGCTGTCTCTTTTCAAGGAAGACTGTGCATGAGTTCCCCAGCCTCCCCCTACAATTCAGGCCAGCTGAGGTACCTGCATTTGGGAAAATCAGGGTCGTCATCCCTGAAATGCAAGGTAAGACGGTCCCCGGGAAAGTCATTCTCCACACCATGAGGTCTCATATCCATGTTTCCATACTGTGACTTCAGGGAGATGAGCAAAACAAGTTCCAAGTTTTTCAGCAGCTCAGACTTGCAGTCACTAATGCAGAGCTCCCTAATACAGAACTCCTACAGGAGAAAGCCCACCCCCCCCGCAATGCAAACAGCTGCCTGAGAAAGGCAAGAGGCACCGCAGGGATGCATTCCCGCGGCAGGAGTGTGACAAGCCACTTCACAGGCTGCCCTGCAGACCTTGCTGAAGCTTTCCTTGGGCGAAGCATTGGGGAGCACGGGCTGTTCTGCCATGCAGTGCTCTGAGACGAGCTGGCAAAGAGAGACATGCTTTTCTACTTACAAGATGCATACTTTTGCCAGGTACTATCTTTACGCTTTTTTTTCTTTCCCTTTATTTTCATCCAGTAAGAATTCCCATAGACACCGCTTACATAATTTCTCTGCTTATCAGCTTGACATCTTAATTACAGAAACTGCACCAACAGGGAAAAGCTGCTAGATAGCAGGCACCAGTGCTACATCAGGTGAAAACAAGTAATAGCATTACTCAAGAAGACCAAAGTGGTGAAGATATGCCCTCCTCGAAATTCAAGTTTAAACCAGACATACTTCCAGGCTGACTGAAGTGACTGAACTCTCTTGCCAGCTAGACAGCTTTGATCCAGCCTTCCAGTAAAAAAAAAAAAAAAAAAAGTGCAGGGTGGAAGCATTCATGTGATGAAGGCTGTATGATTCAGAAAGGTGTGTTACAGCCTGACTTTAGGCCAGCTGCTTGGCCCTGGTCTTGCACCAGTGTGCTTGCTTGTGCACTCACACAGAGTCTAACAGAAGCCTGGACATCAAAGAACCAGACCAGGCATTTTCCAACAGGAGATTGGGCTGTTACTCTCCCTTTAAAAGATTGCTGTGTTCATAAGGATGCTCCAGTCTGGTTTAGTGGGAAATTAGAATGGCAATCATTTTCCCATTCAAAATAGCATAATCCCATTTTTAATGTGCACTTCAAATCTGCAAGGCTTAAAATAGATGTTATCTTTGTTTTATGGAGACTGATGCTGACATTAATATCTCTCAATGCCCTATGCCTTTTTCTAAAAGAAAATTTTCATGTAAAAGACTCTTGTTCTAATTAAGATCAAATAATTTGTAAAGTACATTATATTTTGGACGTGTCACATCAGAGCATATACATCACATTGACTTATGTGTGGTGCAGTCAATCAGCCATGTGAATGAAGGATTATGCACAGACTTTCTGGATGCTTTGGGGTTTGAACCCTGCAAGCAGTAGATCACAGATGCTTTCCGTCATGTATTAATAGCTGTCTCAGCATGAGAACTGGAAACCCAGAGCTCTCATAAATGCTAAAAACATTTCACCTCCAGGACTTAGAATGCGAAGCTTAATGTGCCAGGGAAACACTCTGGAAGCTGCTTTTATTTTTTTCTCCAAGCTGCTTTTAAAAAAGATTTCAAGTTTGGAGACACATTACTGCGTCATAAAATTTTTAAACTAATGTGACATTCTGTGATTATTTTATTTTTGCCATGGAGGCATAGCAACCTATGTTCACTGGCAAAAATGCCTTGTTTCAGTCATCTGAGGGCAAACTCACTTATTTGGTGTTCTTGGTTGAGCAGTAAGAGATGAGTAAACCTGACCTACCCTTAATTACAGCATTTATTGTACAAACATATTGTAATGGAACCCCTGGTGAACTGACAAGGCAGTATCTCCCAGTTGTTCCTCGTCCTGAGCCATTGCAGCTTTCCATGAGATCTTATTATTTGCTGTATCCTAGGCACTGGAAGAAGGGAGAGAATATGGTGCAGGGTTTTTTTGAAGTTAGTGCAGGCTTAGAAGGTTGGTAATTGAATTTGCTTCTGACCACACTGGACTAAGTTTCAGGATTTTCTTGCTGGCTGTCCCTACCTACGTGCAGCCTCAAATGGTGGAAGCATTACTGATAAGCATTTTTTAAAAGAAGTTGATCTTTTGGAGGCATTCATTTTGGTACTAGAGATAGAAGCTAATTTCCTCTGCTTTGTGCTACATCTGAACTGCTTCTGAGAAGCAGTTCTTTGAAGGAAATCCAGACATCCACATTCAGTCCCCATCTCTGATACAGAGCCAACAGGTCTGGCTACATCAGCCGATCTGGTCAGCTTCTTATTCTCCAGGTTTGTGGGACTGTGACGATGTGTGCTGCCTTCAGGACTGGGAATGAGCTCAGTAGCATTTGCACTACAGTCATGGTGGGGGCACAATGTAAAGATGAGGACTAATCTCACCTGTTTTCAAGCACCACTCATGTCCAAGTGCTGACTAACCTGTCCTTAGTGTCAGTTCTCACCTAAGTCAGTGAATCTACGTTACTGACCATCCACAGCCATAGATTTGAGGTTGCATTCCAGGCCCCTTTCTCCATCCGGTGGTCTCTGGAGTCCTTCACTTCTTTGATGCTGCTGCCAGTTTAATAGAACCATCTGTAATGGTCCTTTAGCTGTGAGGAGTAACATTTGGACCTGTTCCTGTTTTGAGTGGAGAATTTTTTCTGTTATACAAGATACTTACAGATGTAGTGTCAGTGGGGTACCTGCTCTATTCACTTGGTGGGTGCAGAAGCAGATTCTGCCTTGGGGCTCTGATTTGTCTTCTCCCGTTCTTTCTTCCTTGCCAATGCTTCTTTTAACCAGACCATAGTTAACCTGCCTTGCTCATCTCCCTGTTTCTTATTGCTTTGATACAACCTTTTATGAACTGAGAACTAGGTAATCTCGACTCTGGGCAAATCCTTCCTCTGTCTGCAGATGGCTCTAGGCAGAAGCAGGGCACAGAGCTTGAATGCAGGTTAGAGAAACCACGCTGTACCATACGGCAGAAGCAGCTGCAGAGCATCTGAGATGAAACCCAAATGTGTCCCCGTCGCTGGTTTGTTCTGTGGCTCTGGCAAGCTTACTTGTGTGTGCTGACTCCTGGTCTCCCCCTTCCCTGAAACATCAGCTTTTAACTGCTGCCAGAGGCGCTGTCATTGACTTTGTTTTTTTGTTCTTGCTGCTGTTCCAGGTCAATAGATCCCATGTTCTTCCAGCGCTCTGAAAAAATAAATGGTCTCCCAGAGCTGCATCCTCTCCTTGTTTTTCCTTCAAGATAACCAAGTGAACAAACATTGAAACAGTTTATATTGATACCATTTCTTTGTGTAAGTGGTTACTTTTAAAGCTTTTTTGTTTCTGTTTTCTCTTGTGATAGAATTATACATTATGGCGACCAAATGTTTCAAACCCTGTCATGTTGCTTTGTAGGTATTTAGCCAAGAATTGGAATAATAATTGTATGAATGTTGTGGGTTTGCTTTTTGGATTTTTCTTTCTTCTTCTTTTCAGTGACTTTCAGTAGCATTTTTGCTGTGAAGTGACTTATGAGAAGGAAGCAGACTGTTTTAAGAATAATGATTACACTAAGAATGAAAGAAATGAAATTGCAAATAATGTTCATGAAGTCAAATATGTCCTGACCTTGCTTGGCTTGTTAAGCTGTTCGCACAGCCCTAGTTAATGACTGGACAATTAATAACTGGATCAGTTGCTTCAAGAGCAGGCACAGTTAAATGCTTTCTGCACATCATTCACCTCTGAGTCCAGATGACCTATTATGATATTTTTGAAGAGATGACTACTGAGACTTCTTTTCATTCTCCCTCTAATTATATCCATTTGTGTCTTTCCTTCCCTTAGAATTTCGGCCCTGGAAAAGACTGCTTTTGTGCTCTTTGGATTTTTAGCTAGATTGCCCCTCTTCCTAATATGAATTACAGCAGGCTTTGCTTTGTCCCTAATTTATTGAATACATGTGATACGTACCTGAGGGCATTACTAGAGCTCATAAATTCTGTATCATAGAATGTGGGATGAAGAAGAATAGATATTTATAACAAAAATGGGAGAAAAATTAAAGCAGAAATCATTCACACAAATGACCAGTGCATCTCCCAACCTAGCAAATACGACTCGGGTATAAAAGGATTTGAAGTCCATTTGTTTGTACAAATGAATGCAGTAGTAAAAGACAGCACTTGAGGCTTTACTATATCTCTTTAATATCTCTATAATTTAAAAAATGCCCTATATTCCAAAGTGACAGGATGTCTCACATATCTCATGTATGATTTTTATAAATTCATCTTATTTGCAGTTTTTAAAAGTGTATTATGGAGAAAGAACTCATGTTGTTAAACAGCAGAGTCAGTCTGAAGTTCATGAAATGAAAGATCACCTTAAGCTGTTGCTTTGAAGTTTCACCGGAGTTTTCCAGCTCATTTCCTACTGATGGAAAACTTGCCAAAAGTACTCCCAGCAGAGATAAAAAAATATTTGGCCTGCTGGAATCCACACTTAAAGATTATCAGCAGATCAAAGACACAAGAGTCAAGCTATATGCTATAGACAATTTACATAAAATTAATATATATATATCACTGATTATTTATCTCTAGCTAATTATGCACTCATTACTTATGCAGGTAGCTCTAAGCAGGATGTGGAGGGATGTGCCAGTGAAATCTATAGTATGAAAAAGCACACTTCAGTTGATTGCTTTAGCTTTTAAATATTTCAGACTGACCCGATCAGATTTGGTTTTTTCCCTTGGAAAACTGTCAATGATTCTTAAGTTCCTCTGTCAACTTTTTTCTATTGTTGTTATTGTTAGAGCATTTATTAAGTCCAAAGTGTATCTTATGTTTTATTTTGTTGTACAAGTATGGTTTATCTTTCATTAGATTATGGTTATTTGGAAAGTGTCCTTTGCACAGAAACAACAACTAAAACTGAGATTCTTATTAACACAAATGTTTGAACGGATAATAGATCCTGAAATCTTTCTTTCTTTTAATTGCCTCCTGTGGATGGAGTTTTTTTAAAGATGAACATTTCAGTGCAATGTGTTTGTTTTGCGCAGTCCCCCCTTGCTGTGTCCAATGGCCTTGTCACCAGTGGGCCTCTGCAGGAGTCCAGAGATGGGGTGATGGGGACCAGGCAGGAGGTGCCACAGCCCTGCCTTTGGTCCCCACCTTCTGGCCAGACCTCACATGACAAAGCAGGCTTTGGTAGATGTCTTTGCTTCAGCCCATAGACCCGCCCCAAACATTGCACTTTAAATTATGTTATGCAGTGAAACATTGAGTAACAGCTACCAGGAAGAAGCTTGTGAAGCAACACAGATCAGAAAAAAGAACCTGGGGCTGCTCCTCCTTCCCACTGGAGCAAAGTGCTTGTCCTCTGCAGGTTGTGAAACTCCTCAGCCCTTGGGGAAGTGGCATTTGCAGAAGTGTCTTTGATGGAGCCAAGTGTCCCACCCACGCGTTTTAGCTCTGGGAAGGGCTGTAGCACAGTGTGCTGGGGGATCCACGTACACACCTGCCACAGAGTCGGGTGGGACACTTTAACACTGCATTTTCACGTCATGGACTGAAAAGTTTTGTTTTCAACAAATCAGTAGGAAAAATCACACCCTACATCTTTCTAAGTTGACCCAAAATACAGTTGACCTCGGTCAGCCCAAGCACAGAGCTTAGGACAAGTTTCGCAGTATCCCTCACCTTCATCCCTGACTGGGTGGTGAAACATATGTAGGGAGTCAGAAATGAAATGGTTTAGAGAGTAAACATAAAACAATCCTACGTGAGGTGAAAATCTCAAGGTGGTATGGTGTGAAGTCACTCTAAGTGCTTCTTTAATAATCTGTAAAAATACAAGCACAGCATACAAAGCTCATTTTAATAAATTATTTTCTTTTTAATTCTTCCTTGCTTTGAACACATCAAGGTTTCCTGCTCTGAGTAATCAATCCTAAATTTTTTTCTTATTACTTACCGTGCGTTTGTTTGTTTTTAGTTACTGCATTTCTCTTTTCAGGGTAATGCTGCATTATCATATTTCAGTCTCAGTTTCTAGACCTGTTTGCTATACACAGTCAACTAAAAATAAGCTACTTTATCCTTGGACATATATAAATAAATTAATATTATAATAATAGATATGAATAAATTAATATATTCATAAATAAATAAATAAATAAATAAATAAATAAATAAATATTTATACAATATTCATTGTATAAATTCAGTGGGTAGCAGTTACACACTGCTTTCCAGGTGATAGTGAGTTGCATTCACTTATATCTTGTGTAACTTGGATGACACCAACAGAGACAGAATATGCTGACAGGTGTTTCCAGCCGGAATTTGTATCAAGCCCTTCTCTCTTGTCTTTCCCCAGATCACAGCCCAATTAAAATGTACTTAAAATTTACTTAAAATGTATAATAGGCCCTTGATCTTTCTTGATATGGTTACTATCATTTAATGTAGGGCAAATTTAATTTCCTTCAGATATCTGGGATATATAAGCCGGTCCTAAAATAAATGTTGCTGTTTGATCTGCCGCACAGTATTATTCTGGCAGCTTGGGCTGCCCTCCCGCAGGCTTTTTTGTCCTGTCAGACCCTCACGAGTTATTCTCATGTTGCTGCTGAAGATCGATCTGTGCTGTATGATATGCACATCTTTGGCCCGTGCATTTCTTCGTGGGAAGGGCTGGGTGAGGTTCCTTGGCATGATTTATACAGCTGCTCAAAGCAGCTGATCATAATGGCCACTTAGTTTAGAATCTATTAATTGACATCCTGCTTTGTTCAGATACTAATGTTAAAAAAAGAAAAAAAAAAGGCAAGAGAAAATTAGCTCAGAGAACAGCATCATTCCCCAGTGCAGAATATTGTTGTAGACCCAGGACTCAGAGAAGGAGCAGCAAGACTGTGAGTTACTAGAGGTAAAACTGTGGGGAGGGCTAGGGGGAATGTGGGAGAAAAAGCTAATGATGGGATTAGATATGATGCAAGCTTTACCTATTTATTGAAAATAAAGAGCTATCCTAAATATTATCAGTTGGATTTAAGCTACAAATATGCCCACTCCTTAACTGTTTCCAGTTAGATCGATAAAGGTACCTCTGAACTGCCATATGTTTCTAAAACTTACTTCCTTAAAATGCTTGCTCCTCTGCTGCCCAGGTCCCTGTGCTCCTTTATCTACAGTTTTGATGGGCACTGAGAGAAAAACACCCACAAAGTACATAATTCAGTAAGAGGTTCAGGGCTTATTGGCAGCTCCACAGGCTCAGCTGCTAGAGGGCTCACTGGAGTGTGGGGTCCAAATTTTGTTGAATCCTTGGCCTGCAGGAATAGAATTTTTTCAGCTCCAGACCATCTGTTGAAACTTTTTCATGCGGCAGTAATTAAGTAATTAGTAGGGCAGAGAAAGCATGCGTCTGTGGCCTGGGGACAAGGATGGGGGTGGCTTGACTCCTGCACAAGGTCTATTGAACACTAAATGTGAAATTCTCAGACACTTGTGAGAGCAGAGGCAGGAGCCTTGTCTCTCTCTCGTAACACAGAGTATCATTTTTGCTGGAGTGGCCACTTGGGGCCTTTGAGATGGACATTCAGGTGTCCACAGGCACCAAAGAGGAGCATAGCCCAGGCGTCCCTCCTGCTGGACAGGAGAGCTGACCAGGGAATCATGATGCAAAAGGAGGAGGCACACTCCTTCCTCCACCTCGGCTTTGCATGACAGGCATAGACCAAGGTCAGTGCTCAAGCTCATCAGCTGGAGGCCGGCAGCTCCTGTCAGCCCCAAGTAACACTTTTTCACAAAGAAACTCAGATAATACAACTGAACATGTATAGTGCAGGCACTTCCCCACTCAGCCCATGGGGCTTTCTGCTACTGTTTATAGGGTGCCTCAATCTTTACACTGAGTTTAGTCTAAAGTCATGAGTTCATGAGTTCATCTACTAACAGCATCAGCTGGTTTAATAAAAATGTTACTTTATTCCCTGGGCCCTCCTCTGGGCCCTCCTCACTTTACTGGGATCCTACCTGCCCAAATCAGGGCTGTTTTGGACACAGAGGTAGTTTTGTTAATCTGAATCATAATACTTTTGTATCATACAGAGATGGTACCTGAAGATGCATGCATAATCACTTTTTTTACTAGAGGTATTAAAATTGTTTTTTATTAACTCTGATATCAGAAGTTGTATCACGATGTCATATGACCAGAAAAGACATTTTGATAAAGTGAATGCAGTCCAGATGATTAGGGAATGAATGTACCATCTGTCAAATCTTCATGAATTAATTAACCTCTAAGTACATTGAAGATAGATGGTGTCAGTCCACTTGTCATGGAAATTCTTATCCTGACATAACTGAACTGGGGAGATAAAGAGAAATGTTAGAACGGGCGAGTACATTTCAATCTTTTTTCTCCCATTTTTCTCCAGTAATTAATTTATGTGCAAAGCTATGTACATTAAAAAAAAAAAAAACAACAAAACCTCTCTCTAGTGTCACATCACTATAAATTCTTCAAAGTCAGTTTGAGATTTAAAAACCACCTTCTTTTTTTTTTCTTTTTTTTTTCTTTTTTTTTTTTTGCTTAAAGATAGGGTAACAAGAACACATTAAGGAGTCGTAATGTGGACAGGACTACATTATATTTCAATAAAAGGCAGGCTCTCATATAACCCCAAAATTTTATGCCTAGGCCTCATTTTTGGAAGTTGCTTAACACTGAGGAACTTACTTCCCCTGTATGATATCCAGTCTGTCTTCTGTGGTTCATCAGTGGCTTATCAGGACCTTCAGTGAGCACATTCCCAAAGCCAGCCCGACATACAGGTAGGAGATGCCCTGTAGAGCACATGAGGCACCACGTGTGGCATTTGTCTATGCTGTAATCTATGCCTGAACAGCCTTGGGAATGCTGCAGGCTATCCCTGAGAACATATACAGTGCTCAGAGGCAGATGGATCAGGAGAAACATTGTGTTTACTTGTGGTCCCAAAATTAGATGTTGAAAACATGCTGCCATGAGTTTCAGAAGTATATTGACTGCCTAACTTTGCTCAGTAAAGTGGCCCGAGTTCTAGCAGCTCTGTGAACGTGGAATGATTGAGACAGAAGCCTTCTGTAATATATTGCTTGGAAGATTTAATTTAAGTGATTTAAGCTGAAATAATACTGTCTTCTTCATACTCTACATAATACCTGCCTTGATACTGAAATCCTTGAAACCAGCAGAAAAGTGAAGAAACCAAAGGCATAGTGAGTTGTTCTCACCATCTCCCTGATGTAATATGGGAGAGGAAGCCATGCAAATATTAATGACACATTCACAGATAACAGTGATTAGTGACATTTCTGGCTTGAATATCCACCTCACGGAAGATGCTGAATTTGGAGAGGACTTTTTTATTATTATTGCATTATCTTATTATTATTTCATCTGAGCAAAAGCCAGTTTACAGAATATCGTTTGGTGTCCTATTGTTTACTAATGCTCTTTGCCTCCTAATTCACACTTAAGATGTATCAAAAATAGACATTATTTATAAAAGATGTAGGCTGGGACCTGTGTGGAAAACCAGGCAGTATCATGTTGATCCATGTTTTAATTGGTAACATTTTATGTCTCCAAGGCCTCAATGAGATCTCACTTCACTGAAGGCTTAGTCCATCTGTACAGAATGCTGAATACACCACTGGATGTCACCCTTGCTCTCCCCTGAAGCAAACAGAGCAATAGACCATGAGGAATGTAGTTTTAAAATCCCGAATATACTACCAGGTGGTAACTGGCAGGTTATGACCAGAATATGGATACTGTAGGATAATTTATATATGACATGTTAAATAGTCTGTCTCTAAAGGTATGTATTACCTTTCACATGCAGAAATCTCTGAGGCTAAAACTAGTATTTACTGGTTTACTTCTAGTCCCTCCAAAAGCATCAAGGTAAAGTTGTAGCCTGTAGAACCTACTCTAACTCAAATTCTGTGCTTCCAACACAGGAAGTCACCACCTGCTGCTTTTGTATTTTATTAAATTTCTGCAGAGTTTGGAATTTAAAACTGAGTTCCAGTAAAAGGAGCGGAATAGTTCGTAAGGTGTTTATAGGACAAACGTTATCTGCCACCTTCTTGTCAGTGCCACCAGATTCAAATACTGTCTGATAGCAGTTGTACAGATGTTCACGGTTGTTTCACTGACATCTGCAGTAACATCCTTCCAAAAAATTTTTACCTTTGTCACTTCTCTGTACTTTTGCTAATAGCCAACTCCTGTTTCAAGACAGTCAAGAAAAGTACCATAAAGTCCAGGAGTATAAGCTGTACACTCATTAGTCATAACTCACTGCATCCGTGTGTGGGGGAACGGAAAGGAGGATACATAGGCCTTGTAAATTGACCTAGCTCTGTCTGAGATGAGCAGATGACAATGAACATGAGCTAAGCATTTGCCCCAAGAAGTTTAGATAAACCTGTCGAAACTTTGCCTGTCTTAGGCATCCTCAGACACTCCCAGCTGGTTGTAGATTCCCAGGAACACTTAATCCTCTCAGGTTCCTCAGGCCAACGACAAACAGGGAAAGGCTCTTGGGGTGAGTTTTACTCATACTCTTCACTTGTAAATCATCCTGTGCAGTGAGATAACTAGAGATAACTACAAGTGGGTGACTCACCAGCAGAAAGACATAAATTAAAGCTCAAAGAATATTGGCTTCAGAAACAGAAATGTGCATGTAATACTACAATTATCCTTGTTTGTGAGACACGGTCCCAACTGAAGAACTAATTATCAGTTACTAGCACTCTAGTTGTTGAAGAATGTTATTTTTATTTAGTGATTTCTATGTAAACATAAATGTCTATTACAAAGTGTGCTGGTTTGGTTGGAGTAGAGTTAATTTTCTTCACATTGACTAGTGTGGGGCTATGTTTTGGATTTGTGCTGAACACAGTGTTGACGGTATAGAGAGGTTTTTGTTATTTCTGAGCAGTGCTTACACAGAACCAAGGCCTTTTCTGCTATTGTTGTCTCACTGGCAAGGAAGTTGTGAGTGCATGGGAGATTGGGAGGAGATAGCCAGGACAGGTGACCCCCAACTGGCCAAAGGAATATTCTATATCATATGGCATCACGCTCAGTGTATAAAGCTGGACACAAGAAGGAAGAAGGAAGGAGGGGACATTTGGAGTGGTGGCATTTGTCTTCCCAAGTCACCATTATGTGTGATGGAGCCCTGCTGTCCTGGAGATGGCTGAACACCTGCCTGCCCTTGGGAAACAGTGACTGAATTCTTGTTTTGCTTTTGTATGGCTTTTCCTTTCCCTGTTAAACCGTCTTTATCTCAACTGATGGGTTTTCTAGCTCTTACCCTTCCAGTTCTCTCCCTGATCCTGCTGGTGGGGAAGCGAATGAGTGGCTTGCTGGGGCTTGATTGTTGGATGGGCTTGAACTGTACACAGAGGAAGAAAAGCAGAAATCACTGAAAATGGAAACTATCTTGTGAAGATTTTTTATCAAAACTTAATTCTGTTTTCTCAGAAGAGAAAAAAGTATTCATCAGTTTTCAGGCAAGAAAAGAATAATCCATAAATTTGATAACTCAAAGTCACATAAAGATTGAGATAAAGAATTGTAAATAGCATTTTGCCCTCTGATTTTACAATACCAAGTGTACTGAGTGGTCCATACAGTAAGAATTCAGTAGTTCTTAAGAGTAATATATTATACATAACCAGGAGCTGGGAAATCTCTCAAAAGTGAGGCAATCTAAAGTAGCTAAACCAGGAGATGATAAAAAAAGAAAAAATATCATGTATAAATTTGGAAGGAAAACAAATCTGTTGCTTTTCTTCTTTAGCTACATTAAAATAACAATGAGTCAATAAGAACTATGACGTTTATTTTGGAAAAGAAGGAGAAGAAGGAATCTAATCTGAAGTTAAATGAGTCTATTCAGATTTGAGGGACAGTCCAAAACCAACACAGTTAAAGGACTAGAACATAAGGCTTACATAAGCCTTACAAATATGAAAAAGAAGCTATCAAGCAATCATATTTAGCTGAAATACATCACCGGTAATGAAAATATTGTACCAAATTATTTTAAGTTTTTCCTAGATGTATTCCCTTACATATATTTTTCACATTAATGTGAAAAGATGTATAGACCTTACAATCTTAAAAGTGCTATCTACTGTCATTATGCTTCCTCAATCTCAATATAACACTTAGGTCTTCAGGATTCTGGCTACTTGTGTTTGTACTCTTCAATTCTTTCTCTGCCCACTAGATGGTACTGCCAGCTTTAATTACACCATCCGAGGCTGAAGTTACAGGGTGTTTTTTTCATCATTTCATCCCAGATCACAGCGTCAAGGACTACATTGTATTTTTCAGCTGCCCCAGTGTAAATTTGCTTTAACTCCACTGGTTTTATATCCTTGTCTGTAAGAGTATTTATGGATAGTCAAACAGATATTGGTGCCATACTTTAAAATAAAGCAGAAATATTTCAGCCAAATAGAAGTATTTGCAAGCAGGTCCTGTGGTTATTAACCTCATGCAGTCACAATTAAAAGATATTCAACCGTTTTGGCTAAAAACAACTTCCTCAAAGTTGCCTCTCACATCTAAACCACAAAATGCACAGATAACTTAACTTTCTTACAGATGGAAGAACACTCTATTTGTAATTATGTTTCATTAGTCCTTTCAGCATAACTGTGCTATTTTGAAGCCAGAAATTTTGAGTTATCTAAATTTAATATGAATACCTGATCAAGTTTAATTTATAAACTCCAAAAAAGTAAGAAAATATTTGATTTCTCTATTAGTGTCAAATGTCATCTATTTTACCAGCCAACCCCACGCCCATGAACTATATGTCTGTTTCTGCAAATATTCTTCACAAATTAGCAGAAAATAAGTCCAGATTTTCTCTCTGGAGAAGAAAGTCTAAGCAATCGTTGTTTAACATTACTCTTTGTCCTTGGTTGGAGAAAATTATGCATTGCAGGAATGAGAGCTGCTTCTATAAATCTTAATCATCACAGATGTAAATTAATTTCAAGCCGTGGAACTGAGGTCTTTTAAACAGCAGTGAGAGATGGGGTAAAGTAGGACTTGTGAGTCAACATGAACCACCCTGAGCCATCACTACCTTGGGGTAATGGGAGAGGTGGGACATCCACAACTGGAAGGACCATCTTTCCATGGGGCAAGGCCAGCTACATGGTCAGCATATGATGCACTGGGAAATACCATGGACCACACGCTATCTGAGCAAAGATTTTGCTTTTCTTCTCTAACCCTGAGGGTTCAAGGGGGCAGTAGAAATGAGATCTTTCCACTAAATGGAAAAATAACAACTGACTTTGTTAAAACAAAAACATTAAGAAAAGAAAGGAAAAGGCCAAAAATTAATATTTCATTGGAATTAATAGTCTCTGGCAGTGAAAAGGGAGCAAGAGTGTCAGGAAGCAAAGTAACCAATTGAGAGTCCTCCAAAATATCCATGCTGCAATGCTTTAGTCTTTCCAATTCACAGAGCTGATCTTTTTTATGTTCACAGTGAAATGAAATATATCTGTTTTGGAGAGAATTAAGAAGTTGCTGTTTTGTTTGAAACTCTCAAATGTTGATATTTTTTTGTTGGACTTCTATGTCCTCTCTTTTTCCTGAAGTCTGATGCATGACATAACCTTCCTTTAGATGATTCACTTCAGCAAACAACATTTACTTGAAGCCCTGTTTTCCTTTCCCCTGTTCTGGGCTCCCCACAATGTGGTCAATTTATTGTGGTTTCTTTAATTTGTGCAGTTTTGTCATGGAGCAACTGTTGCGTCTGGTCTGGAATGACGTGAAGGAGACTGTGCCTTGTGCACAGAAAATGAAGCAAATTGTGTGGCATAAGCAGAGGTTAATATTCTTTCAATCAAAGGAGAACACATGATCCTTCAATTGAGAAGTAAATATGGAATGCTATTCTATGAAGTATAAGAGGACTTGAATGTAGGCAATATAATTTTTAATTCCATTTCTGATTCTTAGAGTCTGTTAAAGTTCAAACACTAAGATAAAGATGAAAATCATCTGTATCATCTTGAGATGTGGCAACCATAATGTTTATGACAGCTAAAATAATTGCTTTTTTCAGGAATATTTTAAACTTATACATAGATCAAAATTTTCTGTGTCTAAAGTGTTATACAGAGTACTTAGCTTCTATACTGACTGTGTTTTACTTGTATTCTGCAAAGTGATTTATTACTAGAAAGCAGTAGGAGAAAAAAACCTATTCAAAACAAAATTCCCTACTGGGTCAGTGATTCTGACCTTGATTTTCTTGCCTAAGGATTTTATGGGCACTTGTTTCACACAGGAGTCATACTTGTGCACTGCAGTGATTCTTTGAAGTCAATCTGTAGAAATAAAGCCCAAATTCCTAATCACTGAAATGTTGCCCATAAATTTAGAAGAGAAATGAACAAAGTGAGCTGAAGTAAGAATTGTTTAAAATTGGTGGAAATTTGTGCCTGATTCTACTGCCTGTATATGCTATTCACAAAGAAGAAAAAGTAACAGTTCGTTCCTAGGAACTTCCTTTTCGCATTGGAGAGACTTCAAGACCACCCTAAAAATATGTACACGTTGTTCATTAATTTTCCAACTGCCTGTATTGGGAATGTTCAATTCATTATGTGCCATTGATATAGAGAAGATTTCACATTCTTTGTCAGACTTGGATGGATATATGTTGATGTATTTTAATGACATCTTCATATTTCCAAGGGCCTAGTGATTGATCTGGTAGTGCTGAGTGCTGAAAGGGCTCCAGACACTGGCTGTGTTTTTGTGCACCTGTGGTGTGGTGTAACTGACAGGATCAAGGCATTGGCAGGGAAACTGGAGGGATCTCCATTCAAGGAGACACCAGCACCAGCTCCCTCTCTTTTCTTTACAACCTGCTGCATAAGCCAAGACACAGTGGAACTCGTTGCTTACTTGATGACTTTACCTTAAAGCAGTAGAACAATATGTGCTGCTCGAGGCATTGCTGCTCAGTGCCTATTTTGTATAGGCATTGTTAAAAGAGGACTGTACTTGCATTAATGTTTTCACTGTAATTATCCTGGGAGAAGCTGAAGCTGTTGTGAACTGAGATAGTCTCATTGAGCAAAAGTGTATAGAAGGAATATAAGAAAAAAGACCTTGTAAGTGCATTTGCCAGACAAAAAAAAAACTCAAACAAAAACCAACCAACCAACCAAAAAAGAAAACCCACAAAAACCAGTATAATGTTTATTACATTTATTTGACTTATTTTCTGAAGTTTCTATCCTGCAGATTCAGGTGGTTGTTACTACGGTAAGCATGATCCAAGCTCATGACTTGACATTTGGCAAAGAGTAAACAACAGCAACAATAACAAAAAATAAATTATTTGGTAGACTTCTTTAGGTGCCATTTGTACTGGTGAGTTGGTGGGGAAAAAAAAGAAAGGGAAGACTGTGTTAGGCTGGCTCCTCAGATCATTTGTAATGATTCATACCTGAAATCAGTGCCTGGAGGGAAACTTTAGGTTGTCAGTACAAAAGTTTTGCCAAGAAAGGTAAATATAGCTCTGCAAGACATCCATAAATCTTCTACTGTGGTAAAAATAAGATGAAAATAAAGTCAATGAAGAAAAAATTCAATCACAGTCCATGAGCTCAAGCAGGAGGCTGAAAGGGATGACAGATTGAGCTAGCTTAGCAGTCCTTAATCACTACTCAAGGACATGCTTAATAGACTTTGACAGGGACTTTGGTGAAATCAGAGCTTCTTGATTCAGTTAATGATAACTAAAGCCAAAACCTGCAAACCAAATAATTATAAATGATGAAATTGCAGTCTTTATCTCAAATTAAATTTCTCAAATTTGGACCAAAGCTTGAATCTGATTTTTTGTTCCATGTCTGATAGGTGCAAGAGAGATGATTCAATGTGTGAGCAGTGCTGAAGTCTGATAACAAAATAAGTCATATTATGGACAACGTAATTTGTTTTTTTATCTTCGATCAAAAACATCTCTGCTTGAAGCACAAGTTTTTTTAAATTTAAATAGCTGTGCTGGTGTGTGATCCCTCCTACATGTTTTCACATTCATTAAACCAGTTGATTTTGTAAGCTGATATTGTTAACAGATGAGTTTCTGTGTATGTATTCATTAGTTATCCTGGAGTTTATGTTTAGTGTTCATGAGGTGATTTTGGGGTTTTTGAGGAATAGTTGTTTGTTAGTTTGTCTGGTCAGTTTAGTTTATTTTTCTCTTCTTTCAACTTGATGGATGGAAGTCCATAGTAAGGGTATTGCTTTCTAGCATCATCACAGCAGGCATATTTGGTAGTTTGCCTGATAAATAAAGAAGCTTCAAACATATATTCTCAATGGTGAGTGTACTGTTTTAACTGATAGCAAAGTCTAGTCAATGGAATTGATTTACATTTTTAGCTCCAGATAACTCTTAAGCCACAGGAGTTCATTGTGTTAAGTCCTCATTTTTTTTATGAGTGCATACTTTAAGAATAAAGTCCCTCCAAACAAGAAAAGTCCTATCTCTCTGAAGCTCTGGCATGCTGCTGAGAAACATTTAACAGAGTGCTTTTCCCTTTCAGGAAGCTTAATGAGCTACATGCTTGGGAAGAAACTGAGTTAAATTTCTGTATTCTTGTTGTAAAGCAAAAAAAAGGAGGAAAATAAATTCTTTCCTCCTCTATTCTGTGGTTGGTGAGACTGATGGACACTGGGTAAATGGAACAAGTTTGAACTCTGGACAGTTTCTTTATCTGACAGATAAAACCAAAACTAAACTGCATTTTGAATACCATATTTTGCACTATTGATAGATTTTACTTGTCTACACTCAAGAAATGTGGGGGAATGTGCTCCACTACTCTCACATATTCACACTCACACCTTTCTTTTAATTATTTATGTTTCTATGTTGTATGAAAGACCAGGTCTCCACAACATTAGGCACAGAGTACACCAAAAGAGGCATTTCTAGTGAAGGAAAAAATATAAACATATCTGTAGGAAAGAAATAAGAAGACCTTACCTGTTAATGTGATATGTAGTGGCCTCAGCACACAGCAAGCCAAACAGAGGTAGTAGGCTTTTAGGAGGAAAGGAAAGGGAAATGATGTTCATTTATGTATGATTACTGGAAGCTTTTCCCAAGGATAAGGTTCAGATCAGAGAAAACTGAAAATGTTTGCTTTAAAATTTGTGACTGACTGACAGCAATGGAAGGACATCACCTGTGATGAAATGAATATGATGGATAGCATGGAAAGAAACCAGTAAGACCTCCAAGAAGGAAGAGGAGTCACTTGAATCATTTCAGTGGAGTGGTTTTATGAATTTACATCAATCTCTCTGTCTCACATGGCGTCACAAAAGCACTCACTTTTGTCAGCTTAACAGAACGATGCCTTCAGCTGCAGTTTGGAGACGGTGGTTTATGAGTCACATGTTACAGTACTGCAGGGGTCCTCGGGATAATTGTTTTCTCCATAAACATGCCAGAAACATTCCTGGACCTCCAGAACACAGCCTTTTCTATAAAAGAAAGAAACAAGACTGCCAGTCCCTAGGAAACAAACTGATCTTGAGGCCAGTCTACCCTCACGATTACCAGCACAGGCATCTATAAGAATATATTTATGCACAATTTATGCCACCAATCACCTTCCCATGCTCTAATTCTCAAGGACTGTTTTTTCTGTATAGGAAAAATGCTGACTTTCCATGGGTACCTCCCAGTAGACCATTCACGTGTTGACATCCTTGCCCTCCCCCCCAGTGCCCACCACACCCTACTGCATACACATATACAGGTCCCAGAAGAGAAACAGATAAAATAATCTCAAGTTTTTAGATACATTTCTGTACTTTTTCGTGTTAGCATTGAGTCATCCTCTGTTTTATTTTTCTTCCACCGTGTCAGTGACTTCTTCACTACTTGTGAAAAATGAATTGCAGTCACTGGTGTAACCTCTAAGATTATTTTAGATTTGGAACTGAAAGCAAAATCAGTCGTGTGTCCAGCTGTCTGGTTCACAGCCCATGGACAGCATACACTTTCCATGCAAGGTTGTCTGGCATAGCTCTTCTGTCCAAAGCTGACTCTGTCCATCATCAAACATCTTTGCAGCCAAAACCACAGGGAGGAGAGAACGAGCTGACACTGACAACCAGGGGCTCTTTGCACGCTGTATTTGCACAGATGTGCATGATTACACAACTCTTTGGCTCAAAAAAAGGGGAGAGTGAGAAATAAAAAGTGGAATGCAGGTGGTCTTCTGCTCAAACATAAAGTTACACTGAAGTGTCTCTGTCTTTCTGTCCTTAGTTGGCTCTTGAGGAGGGCTACATCCAGAAAAATTTTTATGAGATTTATCATTTGGATGCAAACTTTAGTCTAATGGGAGAGAATGGGTGAAGTGATAAAGAATTCAGAGCTAGAAAAAACAGCTGTGGCAAGAAAGCCACATAACACACCATTTGCAATGCAGAAAGCAGACACAGAATGATATAGGAGGGGTTGCCATGGACTATATTTATTTTCACTTTCCTGAGTGATCCACAAGGATGATGTAGTCAGTGCTGAGTGGAAAGTGAGCAAACAGAGGCCAAGAATCTATTCTCTGAGGACTGATCAGTGGGGGAGCTGGGCCTGAGTGCTGATGACCTCAGCTAGAAAATCTTGCTAAGGTTTTGGAGTCTCTAGGCTGGCAGACTTGGATTTATATCCCAGCTTTGGTCTTAAATCCTTTCTGTGTAATCTGAGACTATTCATGATGTGCAAAAGCAGAAGGCTTGCATCTGTCAGAGAGATCCCTTCTGAAGGCTAGAGAGAAGTCTGTGTGTTGTAACTAAGTGATAAGGCATGATTTTACTGTGAGGCTTAAGCACATCCTGAAAACAAGGTAAAAAAATATGATAAGAAACTAAGAGAAGTTTTGGAGGTAGCATGAGGACTGACTGAATCAGTTATGAACTCTGCAGCTGGACTGCAATATGCTGACCTTCAAGTTTAACAAATTTAAACTTATTTCATGGAGTATCATGAAAGACTGAATTGAGCACCAAGTCAGTGGGGAGGGGAACTTGCCCCGTTCGACAGTCTGAGATTGAAGTTTGAATGCTTCAGCTGTTCAGAGGGCACTGGCATCAGTACAGTCAAAATTAGGCTGAACAAATTTACAATACAGAGAGCCAGAGTTGTCTAAACATAAGCAATTTACTATCCTGGGGTGTCAGTGAAGAACACAACACAGCAAACTGAAACCTTAACAGTGTCTGAAGAATTTTTTCTCCAGAACCTCCATGTAGCACAGAGGCTGGGGGAGGCAGGATCAAAGATTAAAGGAAATGTGAAGTCTGAGAAGGAGGAAAGGGTGCAGTTGTCAATAGCAGAGAAGAAAAGTAAAAGGAGGGAGAATTTGTAAATGGAGGAGAGGTTCAAATAAGACAAGCAGCCGAAAGTCCAAAAGCAGTGCATCTGGAAGACAACATTAGAATTCAGAGGCGTGGAAGGAGATGGACAACGTGGGGTTTGTTAGCATTCCATTCCTTGGGGAAATAGCCTGGAAGGATAAGAAAACATTGATGAAAATGGAACTTCTTACTGTGACTGTGGCAAAGTTCATAAAAAGAAATGTGAGAAGCATATCGCCCCTTAGTTCAGGGAAGAATAATCTTTATGCCTCTTCAGACTAGAGTATAACCTAATGAAGGTATATAGCTGTGCTCGGAAGTTCCCCCAAGTAATAGGAAAGGCATGTCCTTTTTGGAAACTTGAAAGTTTTTCACAACTCAGAAAATCTTGCAGCACTCTCCAGTTACAGTGTGGTACTATCTCGCTGGCAGGCAAGGTGGAAACTCTGCAACAACTTGTGAACAGTAAGCTTTGCTTTTCAGGGTGTCTCAGCTGGCATTTGGATCAAATCTGGGAACATGGACAAAATTTCCCTAGCTGATAAATGGGCTGCAAAATCAGTTTTACTCAATACTCCAGTGCTGTGGAGTAGGACGTTTTGTGGCTCCTGGGTCCACCTTTGGCCTGCTTTCACTAGAGAAGCAGCGTCACAAGCACTGGTACCTCAGCTGTGTTTCCAGATGGTAAAACAACAGGAAATTGTGAGATGGGAATAGGAAACACTATTAGCTTGGCAAGCAGGTATGCTTTGAGTGTTTTGGTGGTGAGATGAGGCATCATCATTTGTAACCATTCACAACTTCCCACACCATTTCAGTGACCTGCAGTAGAGACTCAGGTATCAGCAGTGTTAGCAGCTAAATGTGTGTTGGGTATCACAAGTGATTGCCGGGGTACATTTGGTATTGCTCCCCCTCTGAGTCTGATTGTGTGCTGTGCAGTAATATAGATATATTTCAAATATTCAGGGAAAATTTTTCAGATCTTGTAGGCAACAGGTGGCTGACAGAAGGAAAACTGATCAAGTAATAAGTTTTAGCTCACACTACTTTTCCAGCTTTTTTTTTTCAACTAGCAAGCCTTAGGTGTTTGACTTAAAATGTAAGGATGTGATCTACCTTAGCACTTTATCCAAATAAACAAAATTCTGAAGGGCTGCTTTTAGAAGGAAGACTCTGGAAATTTCAACACCAAACTACACATATTGACTAATCTCTGATTCATTCAGCTGCATTTTGATCTAAGCCAAAAATCAAGTTTCAAGGAAAATCAGCAGAAAACCCATGCCTAGCATCCCACTTGTCTCCTTGGAAACACAGTACTCCAGACAAAGGGCATGCTGGGTCAGAAATAATTTTTCTGTGAGTTCCTTTTCAGCAATACAGTTCAGCCCATGTAAATTGCACTGAAGTTGCTCATTTACTTTATGGGAGGTATTCTGCTAAAATTTCCTGGCAGAACCTTTGTCAAGATGAAGTTGTGGTGGTTGGTGGTCGTTGGCCCCTGCCCTCCTCTTTTTCCTCCTTCCTCCATTTGCAACCTGTAGAAAAGCCCCTGCAAAGCTGAGCTAATGCTCCCAAAGTACTAATTGCCCCAACTTCCTTACCTTTCCTTGGGGATTTTTTGCATCTTCAGCCTTCAGCAGTGATTCAAGACCCTCTGTGGAGCTCTGCCTCCACTTGTAAGTCAGCACCTTTTTAGGTACCAGAGGAAAGTGATATTGCTTAATCCAGGTGTGTGATCAACCTTAGTGAAGACACCAGACAGTCAAAACTTCATCCTAAAACCATCAAGCACTTGGTTGATCTCTGTATTGATGTTATCAGCCTGTGTCGTTTTCACTCATCTTTTGTAAAATATGCATGGAGAAAGCTTGGAATGTAAAGCAGAGTCCTGCTTTCCTGGAAGTAGATGTTAGGATGGAAAGCTGTTTAGGATAAATCCAGCTCACGTGCAGATGTTTACACATCCAGACTTAAATTTCAATATCTCTGTCTGAGGATGAAAATTACCTTAAGTGTGAAAAGCTCTCATAGCTTTATGCTTGATTACTAAATAAATTAAGAGTTAGTGAAAATGAGTGCTGTCATTGATAAAAACAGGGAAACATTACTTAAAATCTATTGAAAATTGTCGTGGTGATATTCCAGTGTCAGAGAAAGAGAGCATATCAGATATAGTTTATGTGGAACAACTCTTGTCTGTACCAATGAGTAATTGTTTCCAAGGAACTTTGTAGTCCAGGATCATACAATCAGTTTTCTAAGGACAGAAACATTATGAACATCTTCCCTGAATTGCTCTATTCCTTTAGCAGTGGGACTTCCGTGTTAAATCCTGTATGAAATGTATTAAGCTTTTTAGGAAAACATGCAACCTCAATAAGACACTTACTGTAGAATGAGGTGCAACAGCTGATAAGGTGTTATAATAATTAATTAACTTCTGATATCAATAGGTGTTGCATTTTTTCTCAAAGCTTCTTTGGTTTCAACTTTCAGCTACTTAGTCTTGGCTGAACTCTTTTGGTAAGTGGGAAAATAAAGTCATAGAATCAGAGCCATAGAATCATTAAGGCTGGAAAAGACCTCCAAGATCATCGAGTCCAAACAAATACCACCATATCAACTAAACCATAGAACTAAGTGCCCTACCATATCATTTCTTGAACACTTCCAGGGATGGTGACTCCACTGCTTCCCTGGGCAGCCTGTTCCAATGCTTAACCACCTTTTTTTGTGAAGAAATTCTTCCTGGTGTCCAACCTGAACCTGCCGTGGTGCATCTTGAGGCCATTTCCTCTTGTCCTGTTGCTGGTTGCCTTCCCCAGCTTTGTTGCCCTTCTCTGGATATGCTCCAGCACCTCAATGTCTCTCTTGTAATGAGGGGCCCAGAACTGGACACAGTACTCGAGGTACAGAGAAAATGTTTGGGGTTTTTTTATCACCTTTTTTTTACTCCATTTCTGTGACTCATTTGTGATCATGTCAACTAAATATTTCTCACCAGACTGATCTTTTTGAGTCTGCTCCTAGAAAAAAAGATGCTCAAGTCTTTCAGTCATTCTTATGAACTATGTCATTCTAGGGACAGGTGACTTGTCAAAGAAGACAAAAAATTATTCTGTCTTATTAAACTATGTAACCTAGCTGAGAGGTGCTTCTGATCACTGACCATTATTAATTGACCCAGTTGTAATCCCAACAAAGCATATCATCAGGCCAGAATGTTTTCCATGTGGACAGTTCAGAGAGACACATTAGAAAAATAACACCAGTAATAACACAAGAATTTAGCCTACAGTGCAAAACACAGTCAGAGCTGGGAACATGCTGAAACCTATAACATAATATGCAGATGTCAGCACATAGCTGAAGTGGAAATAATTATAAAAATAATTCACAGTGGAATAATTGTAATGTAAAGCCTTGAAGCAATCCTTCCTATTTCAAGCATTCAGGAGGAAAATGATTGCTGGATTTTAATCATACCTCTCTAAACCCAAAACTGTTTAGGTAGTCATATAATTGCTTTTGAAATATTTCAGTCAATCAATAAAATGTTGGGGGGGGGTTAGTGGAGATGTGTGATTGATAAAGACTTTGTTCTTTCCTTTATTTTTTGTTTGTTTGTTTAATTCAATGACAATCTGTGCAGAGACTGTTCAGAAATCAAAGCACTAGTACAGACCTTCAGGTCAGCCATCCCAGAACAGTTTGCAAGTACTAAGGAATTTAGCTGTAAAAATGGCAAGCATGATGGTTATATCTCTGGTTCAAGGGTAAAGAAATCAAGTGCCTCCGACCCCTGGTTTGGCTCTGTCACCTGTACCCAACCCCACTGGTACCTCTGGGCCTGAGGTGGTGTCTATATGTATTTGTGGAGTTACTGCTCCAGGAGTGAGAAGCGGAACACTCAAGTTGCACCAGGCAAGGTTTAGACTGCATATTAGGAAATATTTCATCTCCCAAAGGGCTCTCAAGCACTGGAACAGGCTGCCCAGAGAGATGGTTGAGGCACCATCCCTGGAAGTATTTGAAAGATGTTTGGATGTGGTGCTTAAGCACAAGGTCTAGTTGTGGGCCTGGCAATGCTGGGTTAACAGCTGGAATCTAAAAGATTCTATAGTTTTATAGTTTAACAGGAAGCCTCTGGCAGGCTTGTGACAGCACCCAGGGATGACTCCCTACCCTCTGCTTTCACTGGAGAACCATTCCCAATCTGTCTTAATATGAACATGTAGGTGCTGTTGAATCTAAGTGGAAATCTCCCTGGCAAAGCATTCTCTTCCCAGCCTTCCTGAAACCCTCTGAGGGCTGTAGAGAGCTGCCAGCACAGGAACCCCTGCGGGTCCTCGGGGCATGTGGCACTTGGAGCTCAGTGGCACTGTCGCGGGCACCCGCTGTGCAAGAGGAGCTTCAGCAGGCAGGCACTGGCCCAAGCTGTGCCGAGTTTTGGTGCTGCTGCTGCCGCCGGGAGCGTGGCAGAGCCGCCTTCTCGTGTTCCCGGGGCACAGATGTGGCACCGCTGGGCTGTGCAGCGGGGCAGCCGCAGGGTCGCTGTCACAGCGCTCCGGCACTGCCTGAGCGTGCAGGACATGCCGGGCACAACCTGCTCGCCAAACTGGGATCTGTTACTGAAACTACGGCTGAAAAAGCTCAGGCACTTCGAAAATGCAAATGTTTGTGGGTTCTTTTCTTCTTCGTGGTCGTGTAAATTACTGTATCAAAAAATGCTTGAGTCAGATGTGTAAAGTAGAGTCACACATCAGAGCAGGGTGATGAGAGATCTATACAAAAATGTAGTGGTAAGAAATCTATTTGACATAATCTTTAGGCATTACTGTACAGCCAGAAATATATATCTTAGATTAAAATAAGGAAAACTGTCAGTGAAAATCCATCTGATTTTCACCCTTGCTAGCAAAATAACCCTCTTCTTACTTGTAAATGAAAGTATTATTTTCATTAATTGAAAAGTGGAATTTGTTTTTCATAGTCTACTATTTTAATAGTATTTATTTCCTTAGAAGCAAGAAAGCCTAACCATACCTTCTTTGTATTTAAAGGAGAGAGTTTGTAAGATAAAACTATGGTATGAAAATTTAAAGTTTTGCAGTTAATTTTGTGTTTGGTTGGAAATCCCATGTCTTGATCTATTTTTTTTAGTGGGATAAATAATTTCATTAAAGGAGTTTAATTTTCTCCATTAATTATAGATGCAAAATATTTGACTTGCTATAGACATCCAAAGTTTTACTTTAATCTCATTTGGAGGTCTTGCCTTGGAAAATTCAGATAATTCTGAAAGGATGAAAACTTCTGCTATGGTGCACTACATAAACTAATAACAGCACAAACTATTTTTAAGTTACTTTCATCCTGCTTTCACCCTGTTTAAAAAAGAAAACAAGCTAAGGCTACTCAGTCATAGTCCTATCTGTCCTAATTCCATTGCCCAAGTTCACTCAAATTTGGTGGAGAACTACATTCCAAGTTCTTAAATTTTCATAAAAATATAAGCAGCTGGATGAGGCAAAGAAATCCTGACAGGGCTCTCACCAGGGGAGGAGGCTGCCAGGATCCCAGTACAGTTAAAGCTTCCTTTTGCCAGCACATCTTGCATCTTGTGCCCAGCAATGGGCTAAACAAAGTTAAGCAGGAGAATGGAAAGCTGCAAATGTCCTACTGGAGTAGTACTGAGTAAAAGCAGGGTTTTCAGAGTTAAAGCAGGGTTTTCAGAGGAGAGCTGTGGTGCAGGAAGAAGCTCAGCATGCTGAAGAAAATTAAATTTACATAAAGAGAGGAAAATGGGACATTCATCAGGAAGGGGCTTTGGAGTATTGCCTGTGGCTGCAGGCAGCAGGGTCTGTGGCAAGTACCAAAGGGTCTTGTCCAGCAGAGTTGGAGGGAACCTGGCAGGGGAAGTTAAGATATTTCATTAAAGGTTCATTCCTGTCAAATTCTCTTCAAGACTACAATAATGAAGTAATAATGAGCCTTGCAGGGACTCAAGTCACTGTCAAACAGATCCCTTAGAAAGGTGGTGGCATCATCAGCCTTGCCCCTTCATTTTGTGTCCCTTTTTTTGCCAGGAAAGGTAGGCTGAGGCACTCGAGGCCACGGGATGTCCTGTACTGCTGCCCGTGGGGCGGTGGGCTGTGCAAACGGAGACCTCACAGGGGACGCAGGTGACCTCTGTGTTCAAAGGAAAAGCTGTGGGAAATTATACTCACAAGATGTAGGTAAGAATAGAACCAAAGGAATGTTGCAAGACATATTTTCATTTTGTTTTCAATTTAATTGTTAGCTATTTCAGCTTTTTTTTTTTTTTTTAAATATCCATTTCAGCAAAGGATATAAACTTTCCTTGAGCCAATGGGGACGATGATCATTATGGTTAAATCACTTCTCTTCCTCTCAGCTGCACAAATGACTGTGAGTTTTAAGTAAGCTTAGATTTTCTGTCTGAATACCTGGGATGAGAGTATTTTCAGCAGTATCAGGAGATAAAACAGATTAACTCTTGAGAAAAACTTGATAGCTAAGTGGACTGTCTGTTGGAAAATGAATAGTTAGACAAAGAGATAGGAAAGAATGTAACAATTTCAGAAGTGAATTAATTATAATTGTAGGGATGTAAATAACTAGCTGTCATAAATATTCCATTCTTTTCTACTTTCCTGGAGTAGACAGACAAAAATTCATTATTTAAAAAGCACAGTTCCAACAGATATGTATAAACTATTTTCATATAGGTTTTGATGATTATAAACCTCTTCTAGCAATATGTATTCCCTGTAAGACATAGGAAGTCACATTACACCTAAAGGTACTGAAATTACTTTATAGTAGCTAAAATGCAGGTTAAATGCAACATTTCAAAGAGCAATGTTATTCAGACCCATGCTGAAATGCAACAAATGTATTTTATAACTTCAATATCCTCAGGCATTTATAATGGAAGAAGAAATTACATTCTTTTTCACCAGAAGATCCAGGTACCCAGGGTCGTTACAAATCAGAAAAGAAGCAAGAGTATCAATCAAAGTTTTCTGAAATTATGTAGTTTAAAAATTTTATCAACAGACTTTTATGCTAATAAACTGTGTAATTTATGATTTTATGTGTTCATGTCTTTTTTCCCAGAAGTATTTGTGTCTTTACTTTGACAGAAATAAATGCATGAGGAACAGGGAAAACCCTGAAAACAGGAAAAATTGCAGTGAAAACATTCAAATTAGCTCATAAGCTCAACAAGAAGTTTAAAAATGCAGCTTTGCCTTTGAAACATATTAGAACTAATTCAGTCTCGAAATTCACAGTTGAGCCAGCATCTGCAGAAGAGAAGGAGGGCAAAACCTGTGTGTAGATGAGAGATCTTTTGTTTGTTGCTGCACCTCACAGGCGTGCCCTGGAGAGATCAAGGCCAGTCTCTTGGGTAGCAGCACCACTACTGACATCCAGGGACAGCCCAGTGGTTCATCTTTCCCAGCATCTTCACGGGCAGGCAGAGGCACCTTCCAGCTGGCAGGAGTATAAGTCACAAATCAAACAAGGGTGCTTGTTCTCTCAGGCCAGAGTGCTGCACTGTTAGTACAGAAAGTGTCAGGAGAAGGATCAGTAATATTCCTTCTAGATATGGAAGAAAAAGGAAGAGTTAACAAAAAATGCAAAAGAAAAGGCTGTATGGTCTATTAAAACTCTTAAAACAGCAAAAAGCAAATATGAGGAGCTCAGAAACAAGCAGAAAGCTAGCAAAGTATCTGAAAGGCAGAGGAATAATATTTTTTTAAAAATCAGCAATGCTATCAGGATGTGGAAGATGAGATGATCAGATCAACAGCCTGGTTTGAGGATGACTCGTGCCCTCCAGTGTGCCTGCTCTGGCAGCTGAGCCCTCCAGCTGAGGTTGTCTGGTTACATTCGAAGGGTAAACTGTTTAAAAATAATTGTCTTAAGGTATGTAGCTATACATGGTGGTGTATGCTGGAAAGTCATAGGCGAATAATGACTCAGTCAGGGGATATAAATAATTAGAGGCACATTAATATAAAGTTCCTTTTCTGTTATTCATCACATGCATGGGATTACCAAATGAGCAAGTTGTGCATCAGCATACATCAAAGCATGAGTTACTATTTTACCCTTTCTTGAAAAAAATTGTGAAAATGCAGAAAACAGATGCTCAAAAAAAGCATTAATGAGGGACAGTGGTGTCAGAGCACACATCATAGACACTCAAACAAGAGAAGGAGCTCAAGATAAAACAAATTATGCAACCCTAGAGAACTTAGTTTATGAAGGATATTGAGGACAGAGTGCTCTAACTTAAACACTAACAATTTTATATTCAAATACAGACACAGAGAAGTAAATGACAATATATCTTTTACAGCTATTATTACAAAAATATAACTAATGCAGGATATTAGAAAGGAATTTACACACCAAGTGCTTTTAAACTCTTCTTGGGCTGAAAACAGTAATAGTTGCACTGTTCTCATCTTATTTTAAGAATGGTTTAGTTGTCAGGCAGAAGGCTATCAGATGACCCTGAAGGAATTCCCTTTAGTGTTAGATGCTTACAACTTATGAATAACAGGATAAATTTCATTCAGCTGGGTCTTCTGAAGGTATACTTGTCACCAGGTTTCTCAGTTCTGAAGAACAAGCAATTCAGGGATGGAGCTATAAAAGAAGCCTATGAAGACTTGCAAAGGGTCTTGTGTCTTTACGAGGTTGACAGTAATCTTAGGAGCATCCCAGCAGGTGTGCCCTGGTGGAGCTGAGGCACCGGAACCATCACGGATCGGGCTTTGACTCAGCACAGGGGTCTGGCAGCACTGAGCCTCCCTGGCAGCAGGGTAGCCCACCAACCCTTCCCCAGAGTGGAGTTTGACTCCGTAGCATCTTTGCACATGATGAACTTCAGTCAGCTGAGGAGCATTCCTTCCCTCTATTCTCCCCCTTGCCCTTAAGGAATTATATTTAGCATCCAGTACAATATTAGTAATTCCTACTGATGTCTTCAGTGAGCTGTCAGAGCTAGAAATGCCTGATCTCAGTCACAATCAAATTACTGAGAAGGACATTAAGAAAGAAGTTTTTGGTAATGTAATTAAACTGGAAAACTTGAACTTGGCAAAGTATTTGTTCACTGAAGTACCTCAGAATTTGCACACATCTCTGAAAGAGCTCAGGCTTGACAAAAGGAGAAGGATTTAATGAGGCAAGAGGCATTTCTGAAACTAGAAAATCTCACTTAGATTGATCTCTGAAATAAAAATATACTCCACATAGTATGGAAGATTTAAGGGCCTGTAAGGTCCGTTTCCCTTAGATTTAGGTCATAACAAGTCATCAGAAATTAATCACCAACTTCTGATCACATTATTATCTTTTTTTCTCTTAAGTACTTATTTTCAGTCTATGCGATCAGACTTTTTCTCTGGCAGTCATAATGCTGAGAGCTGTCTTCCTCTTGCATGGTTAGTGAATAACCAGATAAACCTGGGCAGTGCTGGGGTATGTGCACTTAGACGCCCGTAAGGCTCTCAGGAAGTGCAGTATTATTAAAAATATATTGAAAAGGGGGTGAAGAGAACGTGGAGACATCAGAGTAGAATTTCCTTTAGGTGGAAAGGATGGATAGGTCTTCGCTTTTGACCTCTGCTGATTCAGTACTAAACAGTTTAAATAAATATAGTTAATCGCAGGCAAAAGAGTAGGAGAACACCAGATTTCTTTTAGAATATTTAGGAATAGTGTTTTTAAAAATCTCTATACTCAGTTTTTTCGAGGTAACTAAAATGAAAACACCTTGATCTTTTAATTGCTCAGTGAAGTAAGAACTCTGCTATGTTTATGGTCCATGTTATGCAATTGACACTGCATATTTGCAGTTAAAAGATGACCTGTTTTTTAAGACATCTTAAGCATGTCAAAAGGGGAATTCCCAGCATACCTAGATTAAAAGTAACTGATAAGTTTAGTACTGTATTATGTCATTTCAGGGGTCCATCAGAGATTTTTAGCGGTCCATATTTTCTAAGTTACATCACAGCTTTTCCACTACAAAAATCCACTGCTGTGATCAGTATAATTCTAGGTAATATTTCAGACTTCTCCTGCATTCATTTAGCTCTTACTAAAATTCAGATATATTTTTACATATTCGTTTCATATTCATTTTACACACATGACAGTTTCAACATCTATGTGTTCTCTCTGATCCTTTAGTCATTTGAGGTGCCAGTGGTGATCTAGTCTCCAACCTCAGGGCACGTGAACAGAAGCACACACAGGGGCACCTACATTTAAAACCTATTCCCTTCAGCTCTTTTTCAGCCAAAAGAAACTGGTTAGTACTTGAAAACTGATCACTTTCTGGAAGTCCCTGGAGTTAGTGAAGGTGAACATTGGCTCAGGTGTTTGTGAATCAGTGTTTGAGGGAAGCAATCCTTTTTTGATCAATATCTCAGCTATCAGGGGAATATAAAGCCTTCCCTGCCTAACTCCAATGGCTGCTGATGCAGACTACATTCACAGTGCATCCCTGCTGCAGAGACAGGCGCAGAAAAATGCTGAAAATGGGACTACAACCCACGGGTCTGACATTTGCTTCTGTGCCTTGTCTAGGTTTGTGGCTGACCTCCGCAGTGGTGGGGCAGGCAGTGTTCTGTGTGCCTGCTCCCCCAGCTCTAGTACCATCCATTTGGTTCATCTCCAAGCTCAAGTAACTTCAGCTCTATTGATACAGAGGATATATTTCTTCAATTTTGTATTAAAAAAACCCTATTCATTCAATCAATCAATCAATCCGTCAATCAACCAGTCAATCAAACTAACTAACTAACTAACTAACTAAAAATGATAGTAACACAAAAACCCCTCTAGTTTTAAAATTGCCATGAACTCTTTTGATGGTTTAAGCGAGCAGGGAAATAAGTGGTGGCAGAAATTGCAAACTGAAACCTCCAAGGCCTGGATGTTTGGAGGCAATCAGGCTGCACTGTGCTTCATGCAACAGCTCTGGGATTCCAGACCAGGAGAAGCTAAAAATGTAACCTGCATCAACCTGATAATAAGCTTAGTTGTACAACTCCCAGGTGTGCACTGGGCGTGCAAATAAACTAAAACTTCATCACCTCAACTTAGGAGCTGAGTGGAAACAGACAATGCAGAAAGAGCAGCCTTAAAGCATGAACGAATTCTCATTTGGGGGTGAAGAAACAGCAACAAAAACGCATCAAATATCAATGCAGACACACCCCTCATTCCCCCAAAACTTTTTCTCTTTGGTGTAAATGAGAATTTTGGACACCACAGCCAGACCCTGGAGCTTCACGAGCCTTGTACCAGAAAAATGCACGTGCTTAACATCACAGTTCATTGACAGCACTGATTAGCAGCTGGGGGATATTTCACTATCTGTTAGGAATTGCACCATTTGCCTTTAATCAGTGACATGCCCTTTTAAACACACTCCATGCACGTCTGCACAAGATATAGGACAGAGCACTGGTCCTCAGAAGGATTAGATATGCACATAGGCCAGGCTGGAGATTTACCTGTCTAAAGGGAAAGCTGGTGGAAAAAAGAAAAACCAGGCAGCTTTTGGGCTGTCATTTAACAGTGCAAATGGAGCGTGGCTCCCCCACAGTTGTTCCCATCAGCTGTAATTCAGTTATTCCTGCAGTGTGGAGTCAGGTCAAATTCTCAGGTGCAGCTGACACAGCTTTTATCTGCATTTTCAGATACAGGCAGCAGATTAGTATTAAATGTCTTCTTTTAGCTTTCTTGGGACATCCTTAGCTACATTTTTCTGTCTTTTTGGTCCATTACTAATTAAAAGAAAATGACACAGGCTTGCTTTTCCATCACACCCATTGGAAGGAGTGAGGGAGTTGCTCACTAGGGTTTTTGAAGGAAAAGCTTTGGACCTTACTGTGTTCCACATGTATGAACCTGGGAGGCCTCTATTCAATTGACCTTCCCTGAGAAAGCATCATGCAGGGAAATTTCAGCAGCCCCCCTCAGCCAGAAGAGCCAAAACATAGCCAACAGAACCTCTTTTTCCAATAAGCTTCAGGATCTGGGAGAAGACAGGCGGCACGCTTGAGGAGAGTCCTATGCAGTGCCGAAGTCTATAAAGATTTTGTGGGAAGCCCTTGCCAAGAGAGCAGAAGAGCCTGCTGTCGTGGCTGCTATGGCTGTCGTGACCAGCTAAGCTTCTTCACCCCATTTCTGAGGAAGGATTGCCCTGTGGTTTAAATGGGCAGAGCTGCCTCTCCCGCACACTGCTGTGGGTGGTGGGAGTTTGCTTTCTTTCGCTGTGTTGTTTCTTTGTCCTCCTTCTTGTCTTCGAATGTTTGAAATGAATGCTTTCTCTTTGCCTGCATGGTACTGGAGATTTAATGTGTGAGAGAAGGGGAATCGAGTCTTCCTTCCCAGACAGCAGGTGGTGGTGCTGGGTTACACAGAGCGCTCGAGAAACTGCTTACAGACGTTGCTTCGTTGTTGAGTAACAGGCAGAAAATGGATGCTAAGCAAACTTTTCTCCATTTTTCTCCCTCCTTATTGAGAGTGACTTAATGTTTACCCCTTTTCATCAGGTAGCTTAACACAGTGTGTTAAAAAATAAACCCTTCTAAAATAAATACTTGTAAGGTTAGGATAAATATAGCTCACAGAATATGCTATTAATCCTCTAAAATTAACAGACTTTTGCTGTGTGTCATATTTTTCTGAAAACTAGTGGAGTGGTTTTGTGTTTCTTGACTTCTGAAGTAACTTGATTACATTTTTCATTAATTTTCCAGACTAGGGTATGTATTGTTCTTTCTTTCTTTTTCTCTCCCTGTTTTTTTTCTTTTCCTTTTTTGGTCTTTGCTTAAATACAGTTCAGTTCTGCTTTTCCCCTTGGTAATTAGAAATGCTGTGCAGTGTTGTTTATTCTTCAGTATCTGTTTCATGTCATCTGCAAAACTGATCCCCTCAATATGAAACCTTAACTAATTATTGCAGTAATAAATCAAGTTTTAAATGAGTTTTCACTGAATTGTTCTGTTTCTATTAAATGAAGGATTCCATTACCTTTCTCACCAGTACCATTATCTGAAATTATCACTGTAACATGAACGTAGTGAACAGTTTACCTTGCATCATTTTGAAGCCAAGCCTGGAGTATCACGGTAGCCCGAACATCAATCAGAGCCTGCAGGTGAACAGCTTCGCCTTTCTTTTCCCCACAAACTGTGCAGGCTTTGCTCCATTTTTTTATTTTTTTTTTTTAATAACCTCTTTGGATAAGATTTAAACTTTATTTTTGTTTGGGTCTTGACCTTTTTTCCCTTTTTTTTTTTTCTTTTTTTTTATTTTTTACTGTCCTGGAGCAATAGTTAACCAAATATTGCTAAAGTGGCTAAAGTAACTGTCCCCGTTACAAAATGATCCTATTTTAGTAGCCTATGAAAGTGTATATGTGACTTTATTTAGATCTTTTGTATTTCCAGAAATTCCGTATTGCCTGGGCAAAAGATAGTGAGGGAAATGTGCGTATGCCATTACCCTGACATAAACCCCTTGATGGTAATAAAAGCATAGACAGGGAAACATCTCTGCAGTGACGTGTTGGTCCTCAGATAGTCATGTCCAGTAAGGCACAGGATTGAGGCAAAAAGGAAACCCAGATCCCATTGTGTAAGATTTTGATAGACTCTTCCCCCATGTTGGGCTGCAAATTCCTTCTGCTGTGTCTCTGTTCAGAATATGACTGCATGTACAATAATCCAATATTTTATGTAGTTTTGGCTTACCTGTATAAAATAGTGTAATGCACAAAGCGGTTTTGCTAACAGCATAAGCTAACCCCAAATTTCCCTGGGCTCAGTCATTCAAACAATTTCATTAATTCTTTGCCAGGAGGTTAACAGAAAAGTTTGCAGAGGCTCCTGCATAGTAGAGGCATGTTTGCAATTGTTACGGGCAGGAAGGATGATCTTGTGACTCAGGCCCTGGAGTGTCCCAGATGTGCCACAGATTTCTCACACAGACTGCTTAATCTTCTGAGGCCTTATGTTCAGCTGGTATAAATCAGCACAGCTCCAATAAAGTTAGCTTAGCTTTCCGGATTTTCTGCAGCTGAGGTTTCTGACCCCTTGCAGATCAGTTGTCCCTGTAGAGCAGAGATATTAACACTTCCCTGCCTCGTGCGCCGCGCAAGGATCAGCTCGTTAAAGTTGGTGTGCCTCACATGTAACAGAGTTTGTGAAGCTGTAGAAACGCCCTGGCAGACAAAGAAGCTTGGCATCCCAAGCAGGTCTTAAAAAGAATTTTTACAGAAATAATATTCCTTTCTAACAGAGGGTTGTTGAGTAGGACTTTGTGTACAAAGAAAATAATCACCAAACCTTCTGAACTTGTCAACTGCTCATCATCCAAAGGCGGAAGCAATTGTAGTTTGGCGGTCCTGCCTAAAATGTTGCTGAGTGTGGACCACAACAGGAGGAGCAACACATCCTGAGCTGAAACAGGAGAATTTTAGCAAAAAACAGCCCTTCTGCAAGGCTGCTTTGGCTCCTCACTTTATCCATTTGGTTTGGGTTGGGCTCCTCCAGTGTTTTATGCTGACAAAGCTCTTTTCAATAATAAGTAAAACAAAGGAAATTTGATGTCTTTTTGCAGCAGTTACTGAGCAATTAAGGGCTCAATTCTTCAAAGGATTGTAAACCTGTGGGTGGTCTCATTGATTTTGGAGCTACTTTTGTGTTTAAAACTGGGCATGCGCTTGTGCATCTTGTGCAGCTGAGCCCTCCTAGAGCTGCTGCTGCTGAAATTTCCATTTTAGAGTCACTTTACAGTCTCTAAAATTATTGCTGGAACTGCCTCCTCCTCTGGGCATTGCACATGCTGGCAGTTTGCCTCTGTCTTCTGACTGATTTAATGCCACAACATAAGCGTAGAATCATGGCAATGTTTCCATTAAATCCACACTGTACTGCACATTTCTCAGTATTTAAATATTGCATCCTTTCCAGACTATGAAAAGAAATATCAAAATTGACTTCCTTTAAAAAATGCTTATTTCACATCAAGCAGGACAAAGGCATGAAAATACATATGCATTAAGTAAAACAAATGATCTGACAAACCTTCCCTCAAAAATGTTAAATGTAGCTAAACAGAATTCCTATGTGGTAAGTGTATTACAGGGCTTTAAATCAGAGCACATGGAACAGGCTGAGCTGCAAGCAAAGAGAAAACTCTGGTTACATATGTTCAGCTGGTAATGTGTGCTTTTATGCTTTCCAGTGTCCTGCTGGGGTTCTAAGAAAATATTTACAAGATGCAAATAAAATGTAAATGGCATCGTGTTTCCATGAATAAAAATGAATGAATGACATCCATGCAGTTCATGCAGTTTTACATATTGCACCAATGTTGCCTTATGATCCTCAAGGACCTTTCTTTGCACAGAAAGCCAATTACCTGAAATGTACCACTTCTTTCTTTCTTTTTTTTTTTCCAAAACATTTTTTTTCAAAAAGACATTCTGATAAAGATTATCCTCCCTTGCAATACATGTCTTCAGATTTTATCTCTTTATCATCTAAACGAACCCTGCATTCTGAGATGGCTTTCCATTTCCACAGGTGTTTCTTATCAGTTCCACATTGTCTTCTGACAGCATGAAAAAAAAATTCATATGTCCTTGCTTAGTAGCATTGCCTGACCCAATGCTAAAGCTTTTCTGAATGCAGAAATGTGCTGCGTGGCTGCTGTAATATCTCTATACCCCAAGGGTCTGCTGCTGCTTGCTTTTTTACAGCATCGAGGAGTCACATGCTTGGCAGTCTGCACAGAGGAAAATTTGATTCAGAGTCAGAGAGGAAAGAGGTGACCTATTTAAACAGTGAAAAAATTTACAATTATTAGGCATTGTACCTCATTATCTGGCCAATGTTATTTATTTCCCAAATGCTGGGGTGCAAATCAGTGCTCCTATTGCTGTTTCTCCTATGTGGAAGCACACATTGTGTGAAGGCAATAAATCAGGTCTCGCAGCCATGTTGGTGCTTTTCTTTATTTAAGCTAAGATTTTTTTTTTCATGCATCAATGCCTATCCTTCACCTTTGGCTCCTCAAATATGTTCCTTCCATCCCATCCCCACTACCAGAAAAGAGAAAGGTCAGTCCATGCTGGCAAATTTATATATTCTGGGTTCTGAGACAGCCACTGCAGCAAAGTACCACCAGTGCGTGTGAATTTGATTCATTCTGTTTTATCTTTTTAAATGTAGAAATGTAAACACACACACTGAGAATATGCAGACCTTCAAATTATGTATACAGTGCATTTGTATTTCTGTCTTACATGAGCTGTCATAAAAGCATGATTTTACAGAAAATAAGTGTTTACAAAGCACCTGAAATTCCTTCTGACATTTTAAATCTTTGATATGTACTTCAGGTGATTATTAAAATACTTGTCATTTATGAACCCAGACAGCAAAAAAATGCTTTGCAATAATTTTGGAGTATTATGTATAATTAGATAGGAAGCTTTTCAGGACAAACGCTGTGTTTTACTGCTGATTATAATTACCTAGGAGGCTTCAGTTGCTTTGCCTATTGAAATAAATCATCATTTTTTTTTCTGTAATCAAAGGCAGAGGAAGAGTGTGCTGAATTCCTGCAGTGCTGGCAGTGTCCAGGCAATTGGGCACTGCTGGGGGTGTGCTGGCATTAGCCAGACTGCCACTGCCCTCCCCGTGCATTACCACTCGGACACCCCATGGATCCCCACCCAGCCACCCCACGGATTCCTCCCCAGCCACCCCATGGATCCCCACCCAGCCACCCCATGGATTCCTCCCCAGCCACCCCATGGATTCCCCCCCAGAGANCCATGGATTCCTCCCCAGCCACCCCATGGATTCCCCCCCAGAGACAGAGCTGGTGATGCCTGACCAGCACAGCCCTCTGCAGGCTGCAGACCCTCTGGGACTGACATAAATTGGTATCATTGTATTAAAGGGGCTTCTGGAGCAAACTATAGGATTTTCAGAGATATTAATTTCTGGAGGTTTGGTGAGTTTTTTAATCAGAGAAAGAAAGGTCTTTTTTTCATGAAAGTTTGTGAAACAAAAATTCTTGCAGTGATAACAACAAGGGGAACAACGAGGGAAGCAGCAGGTCGGTGTTCAGCTGAGTTGTGGGGATTGTCAGGCTTCAACACAGCTAACAAGCTTTATGAGTACAGCTGGTTTCTGTACATCTGCACTGCCAGTCTTGCAAACAAGCCTGTCTAGCTGTCCAAAAGGATGGTTCATGTGAACAAGCCACAGCACTCAGGACACAAGAAGCACATTGTTTCTATCGGGTGTACTTTCTCTGCCCACATATTAGTGCAACGGTCTCTTAATATATTCTGAAAAACAGAGAAAAACTTTTCTCCTCTCCCCAGTAAAGATGACTGTTGACACAGCACGCTTGACATCAATGGGTCTGTTTTGTTCTCCATTTCATCCTGATACTACTTTAAAGGTAAAGTAAGAGGGGGGCATCACAGAACTACCCTCCTGGTCTGGTTTGGTCTCAGCATCTTGGGACCAGTGCAGGACTGGTCCTTCAGACCTGGACCAAAAGTTTTCACACAGTATGACGATTGCTCAAGCTCCAGCTGTTCCAGCAAAGGGTGATGACATACAATGCCACACCTCTGTCTGCTTGGCAGCACACAGGGATGCTCAGCTGTAGGAAACCCAGCTCCACCACAGCTTTGCTTCTCCAGGGTGGCATGAAATACTCCAAGTACAGCTGACCCTGTGGCCTCTTTCTTCATTCGTAGCATTACCAGGTGCGAACAGGAAGCTTGGATAGAGTTTCTGACTTAATCTTTGTACAAGTGTGTTATACAGGACCTCCTGTGTGTGCTGTCAGTCAGAAAGGAGGGAAAAGTGAGATGTTATAATACCACTGATGTGATCCTGCAGTTTTCACACCAGTGGGGATCCACAGAATGGGCTGCAGGTTTGCACGTGTGGAAACTGAGCAGAGGCAGGTTCAGATTTAGGGCAGGCAGGGAAGAGGGGCAATGAAACACCCTATTTTATGATGACAGTTTAGGTGCTGGTGGCAACCTGTGTCCCCTGTGTGTGAAATACATGAGGAAAACTTCCATTTCATCCTGTGAGAGCAGCGTCAGTCACTTAAACTGCAACTCTTCCTTTAAATGTGTTTTGTTTGCTTCTTCCCTTTACTAAAAGCCTTATTTTCCAGAGCTTGTTTTTATGTCTGTGGAAGCCAGGCATAGACACTCACTCACGGACTTCAGGAGAGGCTTGCAGCTGAATAGCCTGTACTTAGAGCGCGCTCTCTGCCAGCCCAGATAAATACGGGAAGGGTTTTGCCGTGTGAGAGGAGCTGTGAAACCCGCCAGGTCAGCCGTATCCATCCCCTCAGCGAGTGAGGAGGCGCCTGTGCAGCCCTGCTCCCTCCCGCGCCCTGTCGCGGAGCCAGGGGAGCCAGGCGGACCCCGGCGCTGCGCTCCGCGCCCGCCCCGCTCGCAGCCCGCCCTGCGGAGCGCGGCCAGCAGCCGCGCCGCTCCTCGCCAGCTTACGTGGCTCTGCAAAATGGAGAGTCCTGTTTACTTCTGGCTGTGGCGGGGCTTTCATGTTTCTAACGAGACAAATTTCTCCCTCTGCCTTGCTTCAACTTGCTTGATAAGTCTGCATGGGCATGTTTTTCATCCTAGAAATAAACAATTAAAGAAAGCTAAACAAACAGAAGGGAGAGAGAGAACTCCTTCCTGTTCTCACAGCTAATCTCTGCAGAATTTAAACATGCTTATCAGCCAGCTGCGCTCCATTATTATCTTTTGCTTCCATCTTTTGTCCCAGTCTGCAGCGGATGCTGGCCGTCTGGTTTGTGTCATCCAGCAGTTTGCGCTGACTATTCCGATAAAGGAGCCATGAGCTTCTTGGGAGAGTGGGGGGTGCGGGGGGTGGCGCGGGGAGGAAGAAAGTTTTCAATGGAGAAATGGAATCCTTAACAAGTCATTGAGTGCTCCGTGTTTCTACCACCCTGGCAGTGGCTGGTGGTGCTCCTTGACGATTCGCACTGGGATCGATGAAGGGGAAATGGGACCCTACGCAGGGATGTGCGGGGCGAAAATGGCTCTTCTAGCAGTCTTCAGGTAGGGATTGGGTGACAGTCACACAGAGGCTGGAAGGTGGCTGTGTGCTGAGTATTCTTGCCTGATGCGAAAAGCAGAATAAAGCAACTCTCTAAGTGGTCTAATGCACAGCATGGTCCTGCCAGGAATGTAAGGAGGTGCAAAGGTGTGCTGCAGGCGCTTTTGCCCTGCTCCGTCATTGCTCTGGCCCCACACACATGTGCACTGAAGCTGCTGTACCATGTTGCCTGGAGGAGAAAGTAGTCTCACACCCAAGCAGAACCTTGATTTTCAGAGATCAAAATGAAAGGTAATAAAATGTCATAAAAGAGTTGTGTGATCAGATGCAGCTCCTGGCCACTCAGGACTAAGGTTGGACGCAGGGTGGTGTAGGCAAAGTCTGTTTCGGAGGACACACATAGCCTGTTTAGTCTGACCTGCTCAGACTGGAATTTAAGGGGAGAGGGTGGGATGACCGGGGGAGCCCACCCCTTTCTGTAAACATGCCAGTGCTTTTCAGTTTCAGTGTGCAAGACGGCAGCTGGAGGGGCCCCTGGCCCAGCCACACGAAGGACGGCTCCAGCCACGAAGGGGCGATGTTGGGGCTCACAATGGCCCTGGCAGCACTGGCAGCAAATTTGGGGGGCTCCTGGGGGAAAATAGGCACACCAGTTCTGAATTTCTTGAGATGCAGGGCAGTTCACAGGCATGCTGAAGGTTTCATGTGCACCAGCCCAGCATTTTAGCAAACTCAGGCTGGTTTGTGGCTTTGAATGGAAAAAAACGCACTCTGGTTGCAGCTGCAGAAGTGTCTGAAGATGGAATAGGGAGAGGGTCCTTTGTTGTGTTTTTCGTTCATTTGGGGGTTTTTTTAACCTAGATTACTCCTCTTGCATTTCAGAGTTAAACAAAAACAGATCTTGAAAGGAGATGTAGAGGGGGAAGGGAGAACATGGATGTTGATCAAAAGAGGAGAAAACACTTGCTTAAAACCCAGGGCTGCACAACTATGGTGTCCCACGGAATGCCAGTGTTTCCCAGCCTGTCGTAGCATCTATTTCAATGGTGATGTGGGATAACAGGCAGCTGGAGGGCTGGTGACCAGGAGCAGCCTGTCCCCAGCTCAGAGGCTGCTGCACCATGAGCTCTGGGGACAAGTCACCACAGGTTGGTTCTGAGGGTCACTGGGCAGGAAGCTGGGGAGGTCCTCTCCACTGCCACATCCCCAGCATTCCCCTCAGCTGCTTGGTGTCCAGGCTGGCAGTCCAGGAGTCAGGTCAAAATTTAAATTTATTGGTATACACCTACTCTTGCAGTTAGGCCTTCAAGGCAGTCTCAGAAAGCTTTTAACTGGATTCAGTGTGTGTTTTTTTTCCCTGCTGTGGCTTTGCAGACGGTTTCTTCAGAGGTACAGCTGTCCAGTTTTACCAGCACTCTAACTTCTCATATAAACATTCTGCCATGTATTTTATAGTAGGCTTTGTAGTCACCACATGCCACAGAAACATTGTTGACCACTTGCAACTTTCAGACAAGCTAGACTGTATTCATCATCCTTTTCTGGAAAGGCCAACAGAATGAAAAGGTCACACAAAACCTTAAAAAATGCACTGTCTTGAAGCATGCCTTACCACTGCTTTGGATAGAAAGGGATTGTTAATATACCATGCAGCAGAGACTGGAAAGAAGTGTGCGTGGAATGACAGAGGAATAATTGAAAATTATTGCCCACATTATAACTTCATGAGATAAATATGATGCTTTTTTTATACACTCTTTTTGAGAAATGCTCCATGCACTCAGCTATGGAGGGCTTTTAAAATACCACTTTAGTCATTAGTTTGCAGCTGAACTGAAAAAAAAAAACCCACCTGACAAATCCTCCACAACATATCAAACCCCTATTTCCATCATCTTCCAGAGGAGTTGAAATACAAGCTTGTCCTCTCATGCTGCACGAGGAACTCTGTTCTCTTGTAACAGCTGTTAGCAGAATCTGAGGGGCGGTCATGTTTATCTAAAGGAAAATTTTTGGCACAGCTTGCTCCTATAGTTTGGGTTCAAATAGTCCTATATCTCCAAATGACTGTCTGGTTAGGGGGAAGGACTGGCTGTATGAAAGTGAGTGATTGTGATGAAAAACTAGTGAACCCGCCTCAGAGACCCCTGTGAGGTAAAACTCTGGGTAGCTGGGAAGTTAAGTGAAATTAGAAACCCAGTGACAAAAGAACCAGCCCTGGAAGTAGCTGCCGAGGAAGAGAACTTTTGGAAAGCTGTGTGGTTGACAGGAAGGCAAGGTCTCATAACTGGTAACCTCATGAAAGTTGGGGAGATTAGAACAGGTGGGGGTAGCATTGCTGTGTTGTGCTGTAGGTGCTCCATATCCGTGGACATGTGGTCCATCTCTCTGATTCAAAGTCCACTGAAATGCCCAGAGAAAATGTATCCTCATACTGCTTTTGGCCACGATCTTAGTATGAGGTGGTTTGAAAAGTCATCTCTTACTGCTGCCTACAGACATGCAGACACTGTTTGCTCGTGGTAGTCAAAGTGAGAGGCTGCCTGCATTTCTTACCCTTTAAGCCCAGCATCAGTAACTTGCACTTTCTCAAGAAAGGGAAATTAAACAAAAGCTATTTGCTTATGCCCTCCTGGGTAACAGTCTTAAAAAAGGGAACTTCAAGAAAAGGAAATTGGGGAGATGCTGTTTGCTTATGCCTCCCTGGATAACATCTGTATCTTATCTTTATCTGTAAAAGGCATAAGACAAAAAAAAAAAAAAAAAANNNNGCATAAGAAGAACAAATGTTTCTGGGGTTGCTGAGTAGCCTGGTAGGATGGCATGCTGAGACAGACTGAGAGGAGTCTACAGAAGGAAAGGGTGTTATAAATGAAATCCGCCATTACCGAGAAGACCTTGTTTTTGTCACAGACAAGTAGCAAACAAATACAGCCAGACCTGCAAATGAACATTTCTTAAGGATGTGCTGGCCATCAGGAGCATGTTCCCTGCTTCCTTGGCTGCCTGCAGGGTTAGAGGAGGATGTTTCCTGAGGAACAGCCCCAGACATTCCTGTGGGGGAACTGAAATGCAGAGAGTTCTCCCTGCAGCCTTCGACATTGCTGCTCGCCTGGGTCAACCAGGAATCTGCACCAAAAGGAAAGGGCTTTCTGACAGGTGGCACATCAGCCAGCAGGCAGAGCCAAACCTCTCTTCTGTAGCTGTTCGTGGGGCCCTCAGCCTTCAAAGGCCAGACAACGAAATGCTTTCATGCATTTGAGATTCTAGCACAAAGGTATGATTATGATGTAAGATGTCTGAACTCCAGAAATATTTAGGATGTTAGTGTGTGTCAGACTCAGTATGGAAGTGATGTAAACACAATGGGAAGTAAAAGACCAACTTTTTTTTTATATATATACTCTTTGTGTGTGAAATTTTTTGTGCTTAAATATCGTTTTTCCAGAATACTGAAGTCATTATATCCATTTAAAACATTGCTGTTCTCCTCTACCTCACAAATACTGAGTAGTCATGAGCTGCACCACACAGTAGGTGGTTGCTCCTTTCTTCCCCGCCCAGTAAGTGGATGCTCCTTTCTTCCCAATGGTTTCTCAGAAATTTTTTCACAGCTTGGAATGAGTTGGAGAGTGTCAAACTTCCTTGTAAATACCCTCCTCTATCATAGACATCTTTATACCTTTCATAGTTCAATATGTGTCTACACACTGCAAAAAAAAACCTCTAGGGACAGAAATGTAGGATGACTTGAATGTCTTTACCATAGTCATCTGCTGGGGTCAGTGCAGCCCAGTCCAATGGACTCCTCAAGTATTTCAGTACTAGAACAACATTTGAGCTATCCTGGTGACCAACTAGTAGCTAATCCAGTATTACTGTTGAAAGAGGGCTGGAAAGTTATTTTTAATCTCATAAAGCCCGCCTGTAGTGTCTCTGTAGTGCCTATGCACCTCTGGCGTCTTTTCAAAAAGCAATCAAATAGCTTGCTCAGAGTTTTTCTTTCTGCATCTCACTGATGGGAACCTTCCAGTTGCTTCAAGAAATATTTTTTTTCCACCACAGAACATAGAATAACATCTACAATACCTCAAGAGAAAAGAAAAATATGTCTGCCTTCCCCAGTGGCAGTTGTTTATTGTATTCAGAGCAGTCTGAAATCTCTTGAGGAAACAAAACTCAACCCAAGTGGCTTGTTGCCATTTGTTTAGACATTACTGAAAGCTTTAACCTTTCTCTCCAGCATACCAGTTTTCCCTAGCTGTCCTTTTTTTGCTTGAATTTCATCACAGAACAGACAGCAAGTGGAAATGACAGCATCTTCTGAGATGCCTGGCAAACCTCATGTCCAAGAGTGATTGAGAGCACTCCTGAACACAATTCTTGGAGGGCCCAGACCAAATAGCTGTCCCTGACCTCTAGGGCACATTATGCTTCACAGAATCACAGAATGGGTCAGGTTGGAAGGGACCACAGTGGGTTGTCTGATCCAACCTCCCTGCACCTCAGAGCCAGAGCTTTTCATATCAGCGAAGCAAGAGGGAAGTGAGATCTGGTGGAAGATAGGACCTTGTCCCAACATGCAGTCAGAGCATCGTCTAGACATCTATTTAGACCCTGCCTTTGGAAAGCGCTCACTGGATCTGCCAGCGTGGGCTAACCACTGCCTGTCTGGGAAGAACTGTGCATGTTTTTAGGAAGGAGCTGGATCATTCTTATTTAGACATGTCTCATATATGGGAGGCAGCAGAATAGCACAGCGTGGCCTAATTGCTTACATCTGGATCCCTGCTGAAAATGTACCGTGGTGTGTGCATGCAGTTTCAGTGGAAGAGGCGTGATTTATCGAGCTGTTCTTGGAAGCAGTAGAAGGTTCCTAAGTACAAAGCAGACATACTCCAAGTAGTAACTACAGCCCGGAGCTCCTCTCCACCCTTTTGTTCCGTGCACATTAGCACACGTACACACATGCATAACTGGAGTGCCAGAGGAGCATAGCTTTCAGAGCTTTCTTGTTAAAATAAAAGGAACAAAGGAAGCTCCTGTGTAAAGGCTATGGTAGCCACAGATACTGTTTACTCCTCAGAGCCATGTAATTCTGATTCTTGACATTTCAATGGAATGGAAATAAACCACATCACAGTTACTGTTTCTACTACAGTAATAATTCTGGTGATTACCTTAGCACATTATTTTCTACCAGACTGGTCCTGTGAAAGCAGCCACAGAGGGAGGCACAGGCTTCCTCCTGCGTTGATTTTGTAGTGCTGCAAGGCCATGCACAACCCTTGTGTCCAGGGCAGCTGCCTCACACAACAGAGAAGCTTTTCAAGTGAAGTGGAACGTGTCATCTTGTGCAACCTGTGCATGAAATTCTGCACATTTTGTTTGTTTGGTGGACGGAGGGGACTGGACATGGCGGGGATACCTGGTTTGTTTATGAACATACATGTTAAGGACTGCAATTTGAATGTGTGTGCTAACTTTGAAGGTTGTCTTTGAAAGAGGTGATTCCCCATCACCACAATTTCCACATATGAATGGATGTTCCTCCCTTTCTCCCTCCCCATGCCCCTATAATATAATCTTTTCATTGAGATTAATTCAGTAAATGTGTTTAGGCACATACCAGACCCACTCCTAGGTAAAATCTGAAAGTCTTGATCACAACTTTGAGAACGCTGATTCTCATTGTGTATTTTAAAGTTAAGGAGGAGAACAAATTAGAAAACTGAGAAAGAAGACAGCAGTTAACCGAAACATATAATAATTCCAGAAATGGTTTTGAGATGAATTTGTAGACATAGCCTATATTTTTCCTTCTCTGATGTTTGCCCCAGTAATCAATAAATCAATCCCATATCACGTCCATCCACACAGTCATCCCCTCATTCTAGAATCCAGTTTGTTTAACAATCATAAACTACACAATCCCTCCCTACCCCTGACTTCTCCCGTCTTGTCTTTCTCCACCCATAATTTTCTCTGCTCATACATCTTCCTATTAGTGATTGGCCAGCTGCCAGATTTATCTTCTGCCAGGTTAACATTCTTCCTCTAAGAACCTGGGAGGGAAGTTGTGCATGTCAATTCTGCATAAGATCATAATTACATCAACCACACATCTAGCTAGGTTACTTCTCTATGTTTCCTACAGAAAAATCCTTCCAAAAATCTTTCAGGTCTACCACACACAAAACCAGGCTTTTATTTCATTTTATTTGGAATTGTTTCTATATAGAAATCAGCACACTGATCTGAATGTTTGGGTTTTTTTAATAACTGACCTTATTGCTTTCTGAGTTTGTTTAACTTCTTATTTGCCAGTAGCCTCTAGCTGGACTGTTTAATAGGCGGATACTTATTTTATTATCATCTCTTGACCTGAAATAGAAAGCTATTGACTTTGATTTCTATGTAGGGGACCCCTCCTCTTGCATAGAATTTATATATTTTTGGAAAAAATAAAAAAAGGCAGTTCAAGACTTTTATCTTTTTGTCTTCACAGTATGATATTAACACTGCAAAGTTGTATCTAGTGATGGAAGAAATGGTGTTAGATGCAATTTAAAAGCTCTCTAATCGTCTCTTAGCAGTATTGCACCCTGATCTTCCTGTGGGGACAGGGAGGGGAGAGAGAGTGCTCACCGCTTGCTTGTGGCCAGACAGAAGTGTGTGTGACTCCTGGGACCACCGTGCTGACAGGTCTAGTGTCCTGCCATGGGTCAGGAGAGGGCACCCAGCGCCATGCCAGCGAGACCTGGTGGTGCGAGGGTAGGTGTAACCCACCTGGATCTCTCCTGCTGTCTCTAGGCTCCAAACAGACCTGAGCATTGTGCAGGAGAGCAATGTCAGTGGTGAAAACCCCACTGAACATTTAATTGCTACTATTATCTTTCCTGCCACTTTTGGTCTCCCGGTTAACTTCTACTCCTAGGTTTCTTTTCCCCCTCTGTCCTCTCCTCATTTCTTTTTTTATTTGCTTCTTTGTGTTTGTGTGTGAGTCTGGCTCCTCTCTTCTGCTTCTTCCTTTGCTTCAGCACTTTTGTTTCTTGGCACCAGAAAAAAGTTGCAAAAACAGGACATGAAAATATGCCATGCGAGTAGTAAAAGGATGAATGCTCTGAAGGTTTAGGAGTGGCTGCAAAGCCTGATTGTGCTTTAGAGGTAGCAAGAGACACAGAGGTGGCTGCATGGAGAGGAAACAGTGGCACCAAGGGACAAACTAAATGATCATAGAATCATGGAATATTTAGGGGTTGGAACAGACCTTAAAGATCATCTAGTCCCAGCTACCCCTGCCATGGGCAGAGAGAACTCCTTAGACCAAATTCCTTAAGGCCTTATCCAGCCTGGCCTTGAACACTGCCAGGCTGGGGCATCCACAGCTTCAGTAAGAAACCTATTCCATATCTCACCACCCTCACAGTAAAGAATTTCTTCCTAATATGTAGCCTAAATTCCCCCTCTTTCAGTTTGTGCCCATTACTGCTTGTCCCATCACTACAGTTCTTGATGGGAGTCCCTCTCTAGCTTCCCTGCAGGCCCCCTCAGATACTGGAAGGTTGCCATGAGGTCTCCACTCAAACTTCTCTTCTTCAGGAGGAACAGCCCTAACTTCCTNATGGTTTTTTTTGTTGTTGTTTTATTTTTGTGTTTTTTTTTTTTTTTTTTTTTTTTTTTTTTTTTTTTAATTTTTTTTTTTTTTATTAATTTTATTTGATTTTTGAAAGTATCTTTTGTTTGTCTTTGGAGAGTTCACACAGAAAATAAATAGTGTAGTATTGAGTTAGTTCCTGGGACTGGACTTTTGCTGTATGAACTGGAGACACTGAGCAGAGACAGATAATCAAGGCTGTCAGGCTGGAAACCACCTTGTACNATTCCATATCTCACCACCCTCACAGTAAAGAATTTCTTCCTAATATGTAGCCTAAATTCCCCCTCTTTCAGTTTGTGCCCATTACTGCTTGTCCCATCACTACAGTTCTTGATGGGAGTCCCTCTCTAGCTTCCCTGCAGGCCCCCTCAGATACTGGAAGGTTGCCATGAGGTCTCCACTCAAACTTCTCTTCTTCAGGAGGAACAGCCCTAACTTCCTCAGCCTGTCATCATATGGGAGGTGCTCCAGCCCTCTGATCACCTTCGTGGCCCTCCTCTGTCCTTGCTCCAACAGTTCTATGTCCTTCCTACCTTGGGGGCACCAGAACTGCAGGCAGTACTCTAGGTTCCTCTAGCAGATCCAGGTATTATAGCAGATCCATCCAGTTGTTTCACATCTTCCTTTGGACTATCAGTTTTATTCATTTATTTAGCCCAAACTAAGCCTCATAAGTAACACTTCTAACAGTTACAGGTAATTAAAGATGCAAATGCTATGGACAGTATTCCAGAAATAGTACTTTTCAGTGTTTATAGGGTCTCCAGGGTCCTGGATCCTTCAAGCAGTTAACAAAGACAATTTTAGTTACCCTATTTTTTGGCAATATAACAGTTTTCCAGCTAGAGGCATTCTTGGCATTCATATGACAGCTATCATCCAAGGGAAGAAACTCTGCCTCTGACCACAATAGTTACTGTATGCAGTGCTCCCAGATGTTGTTTACTTCAAGTGTGGCTTCCTTGTGAATGTGTCCCATTTGGCAATAGGTGGAGCAGCAGAGGTGATTCCGTGTGACATGAACCTAGTAACAGAAAATAAAGAAGACTCCACAGCATAAACTGTGTACTGAGTTCTGGTCAAATATTGCCTTTTTTTTTTTTTTTTTTTTTTTTTTTTTTTTTTTTTTTTTTTTTNTTATTATTAATTTTATTTGATTTTTGAAAGTATCTTTTGTTTGTCTTTGGAGAGTTCACACAGAAAATAAATAGTGTAGTATTGAGTTAGTTCCTGGGACTGGACTTTTGCTGTATGAACTGGAGACACTGAGCAGAGACAGATAATCAAGGCTGTCAGGCTGGAAACCACCTTGTACCTTGCCTGACAAAAATTAAAATCAAATAAGGAACTTTGGAAGCTTGTTTCACTTGAGCCACTCACAGAAAACATTTTACAGTATCAGGACTGAATGCTACTCTTGGACAGCAACACAGAGTATTGATGAGATAAGTGTGATCAGCATTATTAAAAGAAACAAAATCTTTTAATCAGTGAGTACACTTTTATCTACTGTTGTTAGGTGTTGCACAGACTTTAATTGTTCTTGTCCCCCTGTGTAAAAAAGCAAAGCAAACCAAAAAGCCCTTCTTCCATCTAGTGTTATAAGATTGAAAGCATTTGTTTCTTGGATAGGAATGATTTTCCATTCTTATACTCTTCCAAATATCACATTCCACAAATTTGAGAACACCAAAATTGAATTACTGATATTTATTCAACAAGCCACAAAAATGCTCAGATCTTTCAACCACTAGTATTGCAATCAGTGTGGCTCCTATCTGAGTGCTGATGGTGAAAATGATGACTTATTTTAAAAATAAAAAGTAACATTCCAGACACTCCCATCTTGGTTGAAAGTAAAAAGAATTGCTTGCTTCAGTAAAAGCTTCAGTTAAAAATAAGGCTTCCCTTTCTGACCATTAATGGCAATTGAAAAGCTCCTAGCCTATCTTGACAGTGGTTGGTTTTGTTATTTGGGGTTTTTTTAAACTTGTTTCAGTTATTGTTGTCGTTATTATTATTATTATTATTGTTGTTATTATTATTATTATTAACATTATTATTATTATTAACATTATTATTAACATTATTATTTCATTGGTAAAATCTTCTGGGAAGTGGATTTGAAAAAAAAGGAATATAGTGCCATGCTTTTCAACTGGATGGCGTTTCTAATAAAAGCAATGTGAAAGAGAGAAACAGGGAGACAGAGATTTGTCCTAAAATTGCCTCTGGTTGTAGGGTGGAGATCATTATAGTACTTGGCAAGTATGTGGTAAAACAGGCTTGCCCAATCAGACAGAGTAAGGTCTTGAACTATGGCTTTATACACCCAGTTTCACCAATCCCACCATCCAGACTTGGCCTCTAGGTGTCTAATGCAATTAATGTCTAGTTGCTGATATGAAGTAAATCCACACCAAAAAGAGAGAAAACTACTTCAATACCATATCTGCAGCCCAATAAACCAAGCCATAATGTGCACAGAGAGTGAATGAATCCAAGAGCAGAGCAGGAGTGGTGAGAACCACTCGTCTCCTGAGGTTTTTGTCTGTACTTATTAAAAATACTCTTCTTGTTTCCAAATAGTTAGGGATGGTGCATATATTAGTGGTGAGAAGGCTGATGCAGAGTTAAAAAAAGGGAAACAGCAAGAAAGTTTAGGATAAATTATACTGTGTGGGTATAAATTATTAATCTCCAAAGGATAATGTGGGGAGAAAGTACCTGACTTTTGAGAAGGTTCAGGCATAGACAAGATAAAATAGCAAAGTGTTTATGTAAAGCTCTATATGCTCCCTGATATTTTATCATATATATTTATATACATGATAAAATATATTTATAGCTTATGATAGCGAGTAAAGGAGGTAACAGTAATGCTTCCATTGTTCAAGGTGCACTTAAATAAAATTTTTTCCTTATAAAAAGTAAGTTTTAAATGTATATTTCAAAAAAGAGCAGTTGAGGACTTTCATGATCTTCAGACAGAATCTTGAGCAAGTCTTTCACTCAAACAGAATATGCTTTAGATATGTCAGCACATATACGTGTATATAAAGAGAGCAGTCTCACATACTTGCAATTTATATTTCCAGAAGTAATCTTATTTTACCGTATTCCAAGATAAGCTGGTAAATTCACAACTTTCTTCCATTCATTGTCATTCCTTAGTGGAGGAATTTATTAAGCAAGAAGTGAAAGGGGAAGAAGCGATTCAGACAATGTCACCTGAGCAGTTGTGCTCATTTTGCCTGCTGAGGTGCAGAGATACTTCTGCATAGCCTGTCCCAGCTCCTGTTTGGTGCTCAGTACTCTTCTGCCCAACTCAGGTGGAAAAAAAAAAAAGAAAATAATGAACAAGATAAATATAATTTCTTCTGCAGCAACTATGATGTTCCAGCTTCAGCATTCCTTACAAGAGACGTAGGCCTCTCTGGCCTTATTTCGCTTAAGTATGTTAGGCACTTACGGACTGAGAAGCATTAATTTAATTTTTCAACGCCTCTGCCCCTTCCATCTACTTTCTCCTACCAGATAGGCTATGCCTGGATAACCATCTTAGTATAGAGCTCCCTTGCACAGGGGTCTAGATTATTAGCTGTGTGAAGGGTCCCCCAAAAAGGGACTGTAGGCTGTTGTGCAGCTGTTTCAGTGCTTCTTCCTTTGGTATTTTATGAATTGAATTAAAGGGCTAGGACAAAAACAACAAAAAAAGAAATCACACAGAAATTAGTAAAAAACTATATATAAGGACAGAAAAAATATCAGAAAAAAGTTATTAAATTACAACATCTGGGCAAGCAGGCACACAAAGAAGGATCAGAACATACTTAGGCTTTTTCGTAGACTTTAACTAAGGACTCAAAAACTCTGTAAAATTTATTGTAACACTGGTGGTTCCTTGGTTGCTGATACTGAGGGCTGGAGCAAAAAGCTTGCCATGAAAGGAAGGAGTAGATGGATAAAGAGAAAGAATTTATGTTCTTCTATTTCTGAATTTTCTCTTCTGAGGTTTTTTAAGGAAAAGTTCATTTTTGTGTTGAAAAGAAAATCTATCTTCCAAGTTTAAAAGTCCTTCTGCTAGTCCTGAGGTCTCATTTCATGAAAATGACACAGACCTACCTCACTGTCTGGCACACAATAATAGTAACAGCAACAACAGCAGCAACAAAATATAAAAGTCTCATGCTAAGTACTTTCCTCTACCTTTTCAAGTACTTTGAAAACAGGAAGATATAGGGGTTTCTTTTTCTGATTGTAAAAGTATCAAAGTTATTTTACTTTCATCACTTACATAGTTGCACATATTTGAGAAATGAAAACAAGAAAAAGCAACTGTAAAAATAGTGGAAAGTTGAGAGTTAGTTTTCATAGTTACCTCTTTTTCACGTCTCAGAAAACCACAAAAGGATTCTTTGATCCCAGCTGGTCTAATGAAGTGATAAATTAGGTTGTCATTACCCATTCCTCTGGCAGTTCTTTGGGCAAATGGAAAACACTTATAAAGCCAAATATTTTGGTCTGTAAGAGTAAAAGCTTTTATTCTAGCTAGGAATAAAAGATATGTGCAATATTCTAAAGGTGGGAATTTTTAATTTTTTTTTTTCTCTAATTTGTGTCTACTGATGTTCTCAGTTAATTTTTGTTGTTAGTTCAAAACACCATTTAGGTTCTTTATGATGCTTAATTCAACCATAATCCACTGACCCACACAGGAATGTCTCACAACACTAGTGACTAGCCAGTGATATTTAAGTAATCATAATAGAAGTGTGTTGGAAGAACTCTGTTCTGCTTTGGCATCTCTACCACTCTTTGGAACATATTTCGGTTATTTTTATGACATTTTTATCAGATATTCTGTAAATAGCCCTGGGAGAAATACTTTGTAGGGGAGACATAACATATAAAAATATACCAATACAAGAAAATACTTCAGACCATTTTAAATAACCTTTTATGCAGATATTGCAATTAATGAATCTTTTTCTTCATTTTCCTAAACCTTGTGTATTTTTGTGTTTTAAGTAGATGTACAAAGAACAGCTGGATAACTTCAAAAGCTCAGTCTTGATACAAACATCTAAAGCCTTTTGACTACCCAAAGTTTACCCTCAACTCTTTTGATAGGCCCTCTGTATTTTCTAAATACAATGCACTTTTTTCTTCTGACTCAGCCATAGTCAACTTTCCAGTAAGTTCTAATCATCCATTACTTTACACTTTGAAAGCTTGCTTACCGTGTTGAAGTCAATGAAAATTATTCTTTAGCATGTGTTTTTGATGGAAACAGTAAAGACAAAACACCTAGCCAGGACTATAATAATTTTCCTTTTAAAGTGATACAAACTCTTACATTGTTTTCTTTCCTGCTCTTAGACCAAAGGCTATTGAAAAGCTCTGCCTATGCTGAATTTTGAATGGTGCACTATTATCTGAATTACTGTTGTTTTCATATCAGCCATTCTTGCTATTTCTTGATTATGGGAGTTCTGATGGCAAGCAGGGAGACCATCTCCAAGCCCTCATACCATTACACGGTGCAAGGGACTGTTTGAGGATGACCTCCTTTTGGCTCCAGCTCCTCAGGTTTGTGGTGTAGGATCAAAGGCAAAATCTGTCACACTAAGTCACATTGCTGTCATAACCTTAGCAGGCCCCTAACAGGCTACTAGGGCACCCAGTCGAATGACTGAAGCAGAACAACCTTACTTAATCTGTCATTTAAGGAAGGAAAATTAAAGCTACGTTTCCACCTAGTTCAAGTGAGGTTTCTGGAAAAATCTCCTTGTAAACAAAATTGCAGATTCTTCCCACCTGCTTCTGCTTTCAGTCCTGATTAAACCCTAAGGTCAATTATCTGAAAATCTGGGGAAACTTCTGAGTCAGAAGTTGATCGGTTTCCAAAAAGGGGAGAAATCCAAATGGGAAAAAGAACAGATAAGGCAAACTATTAATGTTGACAAATAAGTTGGCTTTTTTAATGTAGCCTGTCAAGTTAACACAAGGAAGTTGTGAAGTAATAAAAACATAAATTGTTGGTCATAATACAACTTGACATTTATTTAAAATTGATGGAAAGTTTCACAATAAGCACGTTTTGTCCACATTTTTATCTGCAATGCAAGAATTCTGGGGCCATTCTGTGTTCTCTCTGAGTAAAGGGAGTGAAGAGTCCTTCTCTCAGCTTTTCTCTATTTTTTGTTTTAAAGAACTAATCCACCTAGACATTATGTACATATAATGTGAAAATTCTGGATGAAATCTTTTGATCATCCATCTTCAAAATGGAACACTGAAGAACAAAGACAAGTGTGAAGGCAGGGAATTTACCGGAATATGCCTTAATGAAAATTTGGAATAAAAGGATAGGACTACTCCTCTTCGGTGCGATAATCAAACATTGGGTTTAAAGTGTTAGAGTCAGCTTGTGTTCTGGTTCATACTGGCACAAAGCTCATTGATTTAGCTCATAGATGCCAGTTGACTGTAGGCTCATGGAGCAAACCATGGCTCATTTCAACAGGTTCAGTCGCTAAAGCCAGTGCTGCCTTGGAATATTTTCTATAGTGGCAGAAACTACAGAATGAGATGTAAAATATGTGTAGAAGAAATGGAGACCAGTTGGGATTTTTGGATATTTGTGATGCAGAAGATTCAACTAGTTCATTGGCTGTCTTACATTCCTTCCTTTGGAAGCTAGCAATACAGGAGTGGGGAGAAAATGGAGAATATGTGGAAAAAAATAAGCTGGAAATAGCAAAGTGTCCTTTTAGCAGTATCAAGAAGCCCTTCTGTTTAACTGCAGGAGAGGGCATGAGAGTTTGGTAAGGAACAGAGCCCACACGATCTTTCCTGTTTACCCTCCAGACTGTTTGTAGATGACAAGAAACCACTGTAGACAGAAGTGTTCTTCTCATCCGTACCTGGAATTTCAGTTCCAGGCAAGTAAAATACCTTCCTCTGTCATCAGGATCTGATTCTCTGTCTCCTGCAGTTAATGGCAAAGATACCATCGATTTCAAGGGGAGAAAGTCAGTCACAGACACTCAGTGGTCAGGTTGTCTGACCACCCCCATGCTTGGGTCAGCTGCAGTCTCAGTTATGCCTTTAATAACAGCAGGTATAACACAATCTTGTGGGTAGCAAAACCTAAGCAGAAGCACCAATCCAATATTGTCGTAGGAACTATAATACCCCTGATGAATTTTGTTCTTTACTTATTTTCTGGATTTGAGGCAACAAATTCAAAAGTCACTAATTGTGTTTTTTCAGATTGCTTGTGGTATTTTGTGCAAATAGCATGCAAACTTGTGACTCGTCAGAGGTCAAGAATCTATTTTTTTTTTAGAGTTAGCCAGACTTCCCTTGAAATATTTTCTCTCTTTCTCTTATGCTGATCTACACTTACTAGCAAAGGTGCTAAATTCTGGGGTGACCCTGCTGGTTTATTCCTGAGCTCTGTTTGACTGGGGAGAAATAAATGGTGCTGGCATGCTAAGTATTATCTCACAAAAGAGGAACACCAAATCCAGAACAGCTAATGAAAACATCGAAAATGTCATGAGGCAAAGAATAATATTCCAGAAGTTGGAAATCCCATCAGATGAAGTCAGCGAAATGGAATGTATGTCATGAGACATAGGATGTCTGATGAAAATAAATGAAGGTTAAAAAAGTTATTGAAGACACTAAACCTAAATATTTCAGTCTCTGAATCAGGAAGTATGAGAAAGAATAAGCAGCTGTATTGGAACCTCAGGACTCTTAATAAGCGTTTAAGGAGAGGGACAAATTTGTGCAGGTGATAGGTGGCTTTTAAACATCTGTTTTTACCAGTGATAATTCAGTTGAGCTATTGCCTGAGACATACTGTTTTAAGGGAATGAGCATGAGATCAATGAGGTGCAAAAGAAGAATGATGGAAAACAATCAGAAAATTCAGGAAAAAAAAAAAAGANAAAAAAAAAAAAGAAGAGTGATATGCAATCAGAAATTTTAAAAGGACTCAAAACTGAATTTCCTTAGTTACAGACAATAACAAGCTGTGTAATATCAGCTGCTACAGTAGGAAATTGGATTGTAGCAAATAATTTTTTTACATTTTAAGTGCTAAATGATAATATTTTAAAAGAAAAAATGTAATTCTTCATTAGAAGATTGAAAAAAGGTTGAAAAACAGGAATTTAAAGTAATGTTGTAATACAGTCACATAATTTTTAATTATAATTTTCATTTCCCTTTTAATATTCAAACATTAGCCAGTCCTGTATTGAATTTATAACTGAAAGTCTTAGGAATTTTATCTCTTAATCTGAAGTTTTTCTGATTCCACATGTTTTTTCCTTTTCATTCTTTTCCATATGTCTGTAGTATCTTCAGTGCAGGAGAAAAAAGAGAAGCTGAAGAAATGAATGGGCAGAGCATTTCATTAAAGAGATTACATCTCTATCTGGACATATCTCATGGAAATCTGGATTAACCTTCAGCAAATGAGAGTGGAAACTTTAATTTTGTTCCAAGACTAATGAAATTGTTCTGGCTAGAAATGTGTATCATTTAGCAGCACAGCCTCCTTCTCACTCACATCGTCTGTGTATTGCATTACTCCCCAGGGAACACATTCCTTCACATTTTTCTCCATCAAAGCCAGATTGCTGCTCTGCCACGTAAATGGAGGCAGTATTTGAAGTGAAAGAGCTGGTGGCTCATGGTTATATAAACTGTGCTGACGAGTTCAGAAGTGGCGGGGTGACTGCGTCTCTGAGTTCAGCAGAGGGGGTTTCAGGGAGCAGCAGTGGCTCTGCGGTGGCTGCTGGCTGCAGGGTCCGTGGAGCCCAGCTGTGCGTGCTGCTGTGCCGTCACCTCCCAGCCCACGCACAGCCAGCCCAGGGCTTCTCCCCAGCCAGTTTGCAGAGTGTCCCCGCTGCATGACACACGGGCTGTGGGGCCAGGTGTGCGGGCAGGGTCGTGGGTGAGGTGTAGGATGTCTCCCCAAAGTTGTGAGTGCTCATAGCAGCGCTTTGCAGAGGGTCCTCTGATGAATGCTGGGCTATTACCTTTTGAGAGACTGATGGAGCTTATTTCCTGTCTCATGCTTCCCCTTCTCTGTTTCATGTTATTCCTTTACATGGTGCTTTCCCTGCAAAGTGCCATGTTATAAACTTCCCTGCTCAACAAATGCCGGCCCAGCTCAGCACACTTGGACCCCTTAGCCTTGCTGAGACAGCCTTTGCTATTTTTTCCATCAGATACTCTGGGCATTGTGGAAGAAGCCTGATTGGTTTTTTTCTCCTTTCATTTTTTTTTTTCTTTTCTTTTGTACAGGGTTATAATTTTCTTCTTCCAATTAATTTCCCTGTCAGAGTTCTGTCCCTAGTGTGATACTTTAACTTTTCACTAATGAAATAAGACAATCAGGATCTTGGCAGTGAGGAAAGCCTCAAAACTGATGAAAGGAGACCCCATGCCCACAGCTACTTTTTTTCCTTGTGTCTTCTTATCGACTGTGTAAAGAAGTTTGAGGTACTCCTGACACAAGGTAAAGGAAAATGGATAGGAAAGACGCTTTAATAAAACAATGTTAAAAACCTGGGAGAAAATTATTATTAAATTATTAATTAAATTATAAAAACCTGGGAGAAAATTATTATAAATTAAATTATTATATGTAAATTTTACTAAGCAAAAGAACAAATTTATTTTAAATTTTTTCCCTCCTTCCACATTGCAAACTTGCTGAAGGTGAACAGCATGGTCCAAGATACATTCAGTGGCAATACTACTCTCTTCTGTAAGTTGCTTCCATTTCTTCATTGAGTTTGACCATCCTGGCCTTTGGGAGTTTTCTAGGGGGCTCACACAAGAGTTTCTGGTGCTAAGAACCATTAGGTCCAAATACACATTTTCAAAGCTAAAAGGGATAGCACCTTTCTCCCAGCTGCCTCACTGATGCTGCTTTTAGTGCCTGGCAGCCAGTCTCACCAATTTGATCTTAGTCCAGTTCAACAGAGAACAGATACCACATATCCTTATTTCAGCCTGGGGAAAAGGAAAAAGAAATAGTCACAGTAGGAAAGTGCTTTGATAACAGTTTGACAGGAGTCAATAAGGAACATCAATACAAAGCATCTGGACAAACACTGAACTGCTTAATGCAGTGAAAAAGAAGTGTTGTTTGCCCTTATTTTACCTGCTTATTTAGAGTTAGTAATCTTATTTTATCCTTGTACTTTTCTCTACCTTTTGACCCCAAGATTCTAACTAGTGTATTAGAAAACTATGAACTCTCTAACTGCACAGCATAGCTTTAGTTTCTAAAGCAGCTCTGTAGATGGTGGTTAGATATCACATGTGCTAGTCCCAACCCCAAAGCATTATAAAATACTTTATAATAAGTATTTTATGGCAGTGTGTAAAACAATAGCAAATTACAATGTGTGCTGTTCCACCAAACTCTTTTTCATCTGCCCAATGCAACCCTCTCAGACTTATTGTGAAGTTTCTAACACCAAGACAATGAGATTATTTAATTCCGTCATAATTTAAATGCTGTTCTGTGTTTATCACAACATCAGACAAGTGTCCAGGAAAAGAAAATAGTTGACATATAATGGATGAGAAAGATGTTCACAGGAGGAAAAAACCAGTTGGCTGGGTATGAGATTTAGGAATTTGGTTTTCTCACAGGAAACTCAAACCAGCAGTGTATGGGCAGAGTCAGTGTAGTGCAATGACACCAATGCCTTTGGAAATCCATGACAAAAATAGATACAGAATTATACTGAAGAAGTACTTTCATGTAACCTCGAGCAGAAACTCTCTAGTGTCGCAGGCAAGCTGTTAGGAGCTGGGTTGGGATAGTTGTTAATAAACTCTCAGACATCTCTGAGTCTGGTGAGATATAGGCAAGTACAAATATGTAGCTGCTCGTTCTTACCCTTGGCATCCCATCCGCTATTGGATTAGACACAGATAGGATTAAATACACAAGGAGTTATGACACAAGGAGTCAAAGGGTGAAGAAAGTTCTCACTGAATAAGAAAAACAGTACAGAGGACTGGATGGTATCTGCCTCAAACTTTCAAACTTTCTTGTCTAGATTTCATAAATATTGTGAAATGCTCTGTGGTCTCTATTATTAACAAAATGTTCCCAAAGGCCTTTGTTAAAAGTCTGCTAAATCCCCCTCCCCTCCCCCTACCCCCTGGAATTGCCAATATTTGTGGTCAAGAAACATAACAGACTGCAACAAGGAGGAAAAAAAATGAAAAATGCTACCTTCTGGGGCTTTTGTTTTCATAGTTATCCTTGGTGATAATTTGTGTTGATTTTTTTCTTCAGCATGTCCAAAACTTACCTTAAGAAATAGGACACAGTTCTTAGTTCATGCCTCAAGAGAACTTGCATATGAAACTTCCAGAACTGAAGCTTCCCAGAGACCATCAAGCGTTACAAGTTTAGATTAATATCATGAAAGCTGGCAAATCTTGAAAACTGTGGTGATCATTACAAATCCTACCTTTAGGGATCCCAAACAGAATTTTGCGAGGAGGGCATGACGGGACCCATTAGAGTGTGACCTGATATATCAAATTATTAATCCTAATAGCGCACCCAGCTAATTTTAAAAATGACATTAACTTCCCTTGCCCTAATATAGCTGTCAGAAAACCTCTTTGACAAATAAGATATTTTTCCTGGTCAGAAAATATCTGTTTGCTGTCACCAAGTCTTTCCACAGGAATGCCCTATTTAAACAAAATTTATTAAGAAAGCCTTTTTATGTTCGGGATAGAATTGCTGATTAAGTGTGGAAGAGAAAAGCAGAGAGGTCCCCCACACACCCCCTGCCTGGTGGTTAGAGCACGCATTGCAACGCAAGGGCTGTGGGCTAGTCCCAGGGCTAGTCCCAAGTGATCCTTGAACTTGAGCTTGTCAAATGAGGGATGACAGCCTCAGCTCTATAGAAAGTGACTATTTTGGGATGTAGTGATTTCTCCTATTGCTCTTCGGCATAAGGAGAAAATTTATGATGTCTTAGGACCGTTACAAAACCTCAAGAAATGCAGTCCCACTCAGTTGTATTTCTGAGCTTGCAAATTTCAAAATACGAAAAATAGGTTGACCAACTCAAGTATCAGCATTTTCAACAGGTCATTTTCATGGAAACAGAGGAAAAGTCAGAATCCCAGTGTGTTGCCATTAATGAAAACAGTCAAAGGCTGCAATATTTATAAAGTTTAGGATGTTTTAGGATATTTTTAAAATGTCTTAAGATAAAGCAAAGCCCAATACCAAAGCAGGTTTCAGGATTCTGGAAGAGTGTTTGACAGATGAATCTATCTTTGTTAGGGAGAGGACCATCAAGCACAGGCTTGAAACAGGGCTTAAATACAGTATAATCGTATTCTGGAAAATTTTAAGAAGAAACATGCCGTGAACTTTCACTTTCTGAAGACAGTCAAGTCTAAACTAACTTCACAGAAGAATGTTTCTGAAGCAGCAGCCTCACACTATCCCCTAAGTAAAAATACTCATTCAGATACTGTCCCTACCCTAACTATACTGTATCCCCTAGCTGTATGTAAAGGATGAAAATCCTGGACAGATGAGTTGTGTAATCACTGCCTTCCTCTTATAAATTGGTGAAGGCCTAGTTCTTGCCACTGAGTGGGCACAGCGTGTGGAAGAAGCAGTATGTGATTGGGAGGGGGACCTGGATGCAAGATATTGATGTTAAAAAAGGGACTATTACTCACAGCTTAACTCTGCTGTGCTGGATGGGGTGGCAAGATGGTGGAAAGGACAGATTTTAAAGGGTTTCCAGTACTTTAGGGATGTGGTTTATGGATCTCAGATATCCAACCTCAGCTATGCATCTAGGCCTCTTCTGTGGCCTGTGGAAAGGAATTGCATAGCAACATGGTCATTGAATTGTCTTAATATAGGTCTGTATGATTAACAGGGTGAATCACTTCCTATAGCAGCCTAACCCTCTCCACGCGCCAGAAAGGTTGCACACATATCTGATTATTTTGGGTGCTTCACTTATAGATAGAGGAAGTTAGATGAGATGAAAGTCCTTTCCCCTTAGCACTGTAACTTGTGTAACTTGGAACAAGGTCTCTTGGTCTTTGTGAAAAGCAATGATGCAAAAGACAAAATTTTTGAACTCCCCGCATGAAGTTTCTTGTTCTGTTTTGGGCCAACTCAGGTGTTAAAAAGGAATTAATACAAGAATGAATGAAATCTCATTCAGAAGAATGGATTTTTGCTGGGACAGTTCCCCAGTCACATTTCACTGTCTGTGATGGAAGCCAGATTTTTCTCAGTCCTTGTGAAATGGTGTCTCATTCTGATTCATAGGGAAGAATCCTTTTACTAATAGTTTCCCTCTGGCTTAAATGAGATGGAATGGCTGTTAATAAGCAGCACATCACAACCTTAGAAACTTTACTGAATTTTCTGGGTATTTTACCTTGGTTACTAAGTGACCATTACTAAAATTCTAGGCAATCTAAAAGCAAGTAAGAAGAGGGACTGGATGACACTTCCTCGGATTTCTAAGTCTTTATTGAGTAAAACGATCCCAGACCTTGGATTGACAGCTGCTGTTTTACAATACAGTTATAATATTCTAATGAACTTTCAATTTCCCTTCCCTTCCCTTCCCTTCCCTTCCCTTCCCTTCCCTTTATTTTAATAAGTATGTGGAAACTACGTGAACTTTTGTCTGGAAGTTTTAGGGACAGTTTGCCTCAAAACGCTCACAGAGCATGGGAGTTAACAAATCAGAGCCCTACATGCTGTACACAGTATTGCACTGCAAGCAATACAACTGTTGTGAGAGGAAGTGCACCTTTTTATCTTAAAGGTCATAGGAGGTACTGTGTCAAATAAATCACTAAATGTTATGTATCTCTGGTTATTACATATATCCTCCTGGAGAGGCAAAATTCGAGACCTCTGGCGTTTTGCTGTGGGCTTGGGGGATTCACAGTGCCAGGGCCCAACTGCATGCTAAAATTGGATGGTTTAAAGTCAATTCCTCCTTGACATACCTTTCAAGTCTGAACAGATTGGAAGCCCTCAGGGTTCTGAATGTGACCTTCTCTGGAAGCAGTTTATGAGATTAAGTCTCAAAGCACAGCTGGTCTCTGTCTCCTGTTATGCTAAACATTAGTGATGCCATCAAACTCTATTTGGAAAAACACAAAAATCTGCAAGTCTAAACTCAAATATGACTGAGTAAAACTTGCCCCAAATTCTTTATGTTTCCTTTCTCTTTGTTCAGAGTTCTTCATAGAAACTGCTGCCAGAAAGAATTCCATGGGTTAATATCATTGTAAATGGTTTTGCAGAGCTCCTTATAACGCTGGAGAGACTTCAGGTTTTCTCTTATGTACAGTGAGTCTCTCAATATCGTGGTGAGGAAAAGAAGCCCATTTCCTCCCAAATTTGTACAGAGACATTTTCTTCAGAGAGATCTGCTTCATAACAGTGGCAGTATTAGATGAACAGTTGTTAGGAAATAAGATTCAGCAACTAAAGACATGTGAAGTAGAAGCTTCCTTCTTGTTCACATCCTGTGATTAACTGCCAGGCTCAATCCATGGGGCTTTATTTTAAATTGACTTTATTCAAAAGTCCACTGCATAAACAGCACGGAAAGAATGAAGACTCAGACTTTATTAGTTACATCACAGTTCCTGTTTGGCATTTACAGAGGGAGTCTGTGGCTGTCAGAACCAGAATAAGAAGAAAATTGAGTACTACAGTTGGCCAGTGTCTGAACCAAAATGGAGTGAATTAGAACCAAGTATTTGTCAAGACTCCTCCCTCCCAGTCATGATTTTAAAAATGGAAGTTCCTGTATGGTTGCTGTCTCATGTGCCCTGTCATCTCCTTACCTGCTCTGGGACAAAGCTGCCCTGAACCTTGTGCTCCAACTATGACCGCAGCTGATCGAAACACTGAAGTAGACATAGTGAAACTACATGTTATTTATTCCCCTGGTACACCTTAAAAATATAAAATGTTCTTGTTCCTTTATTTATTTGCAACTTTGTTTGTATCTACACATAAGATTACATGACACCAAGGATCATCACTCAAAAGACCTACTTTATGAGAGTCTTCAGGCAAAGAGTTTTAATCCTGAAAAGATCACACTTCACTGAAGGGTGACAGCTATCACAGAAATGACAGCAGAGGAGTAAATAAGAAATAATACTTGGTCAGAAGATTGTAAGAGGTCATGGTTTTGTAGAACTGGGGTTTCCAGATGTAAAAAAATCAAGTTCCTCTCTGGATTTTTTATCCAACTCATTCCTAGTACTAGAAGAAAGTCTGCATGGCTTTATTTTAAAAGCTGCTTTTTTTCCCCTTTTATGTAATTTAAAGTATAATGACTTTGTGGCCCTGGTGGAAGCATCATGCATCTGTTACTCTGTTTTTAGAGCAAGCTGTCTCCTGTCTCACTGAGGCTAAAGGGTATGAATTAAATTTCTTGGAATTTCTAAACCTAAAAAAGGATACCTTCCAATCTGCAGTGGAAGCTTTACTGGAAAAAAATTTCTAATAAATCATACTTATAAAGTGGGTGGAGTAGAGGATCTGCCTCAGCCCTATCCCATTCAAAGCCTCAAATACAAGTTAGTGTTGCTCAAATCCCTGGAAAATCAGGTGGCTCCTATTTAGATTTACTGGCCAGTTAAATCCACTCTTAAAAAAAGATAGGTTCCAGGTAGTTCTGCATAAGCAGTAAAGTACTAATGACAGTAATAATCTCTGCAATTACAGGAATAAAACTTCAGTTCCTCTTTGAAAATAGAAACAGGCAATGTCTTCTGGAACAGAGAAGAAAAGAAGTGTGGAAACTTCCAGAGAAACCCACATAGTCATTGACAGTCACAGGCCAGAAGTGTTCTGATAAATGTTACTTATACTCTTGTTACAATTTGGAACATGTGACAGAGCAAATGAATGACTGCACTGGAGAAGGAGGACAATCAGCAAGGATGCAAAATTACACTTGGCACAGTTTGCTTTGCCTCAGGGATTTCTAGAGAATCAGTCTTTCATTTTAGCATGAGCCCAAACCCAGGGTTTTTTTAACAATCTATAACTTTTGTGGCTGGTTGCTAGAAATATAGATTTAAAAAGGAACTTGGAAATACAGTACACATCTTCACTTCCAGAACTACATCAAAATCAGGATTGTTCACTTTCCTGGGGCAGGGGAGAGGAACAGAGAAATATAATTAAAATGAGTATTTTCTTCCTTCTATTTATTCTCTGCAGTAACAAAAGATTCTAGATTAAAGAGGTTCTTTGTTAGCAGTATACAAGCCAAACCTCAACTAAAGACAAATCCAAACGGTGTTCTTTTGATGTTTTACAGTTTCATTCTTGAAACCACTCCCTTCATGCTCTTCATACCTTCCACTATATGAGCTTGGATGGTAGAAGATATTCCCCACTGTCAAACAGGGGCTCATCAACCTCTCTCAGGACAAAAATCAGTAGGATTGTCCTTGAAGGGGGGGTCTGCATTTTGAGTAACCTTCACCACTGTCCCCTGTGTAAAACCAGCACTCTGGAGAAACAACAAGCAGCAGCCTTTAAGTCTATGACATGAACTACGGACAGATATTGGACCAATGGGCTGACCAGGCATTTGTTTTCAACGTTTTTGTGGATTACTGGTAGCTTTTCTTTATCTGCCTCTGTAGTTCTGTGATTTGGCTGCTTAAAGGGAGTTAAACAGCAGCAGTGATCAGGGTCTTTCTCTGCTCTGAACTTTATTTAAGGTAGGTATAATTGGCTGTGGAATGTTTATTGTTTTCATATTAAAAGCAAAACCAAACCAAAATCAGTGCTATGTGAGCAATTTAATGGCAGAAGCCTTTAATGTTTACTGCAGTGGTAATTAGAGTTACAGCAGACATTTTCAAATATCCAACAAAGGAAATCAGATAGGAGGCAGTGGGGGAAGTGTACAAGCAGGGGTTTTGGTTCTTATGTAGGACCTCTGAAAAAAGCTACCACAGCACTGTGGCAGCTTGATATTTCTGAAAAAAACTCAGAGTGTAGCCCTGAGAAATATATGTGGTGAAAAATTTGGTTTTTCGATTTTATTTCTGGGGTGTTTTTTTTACATTTCTGGGTTTTCATTTTACAGGAAATGTTCAAGAATATTTTAAACCAATCAGTCCCATTTGAGGACAATACTGGAGGTGGCTTTCTGAAAGTAACTGAGGTGCCACAACTGTGAAATAAGACTATCAGGACCTGCTCTTTTGCAGCAAGGTTTTCCTGACCTCTTTTAGAAATGAGATCACATCTGCTGTGGAAAGATGGCTGGATACGTTGTTCTTGATATCAGAGACTGGGTGAGTTATAGGACGTGAGGGAATGAGGCCCCAGAATGCATATATATGTGTACAAACACACAAGCAGAACCACTGCTTTCAGGTATCACTGCAAAACTTGACAAAATACAACAGGCAAACAGGCTGCAACCAGCTGAAGAGCTGTTTTTAATTAACCTCAGTGCAAGACGATAATGGAAGTGCATTTCTCTTTTCCTGTTGAATGAAGATGCACTGATTCAGTAATAATTGAACCCTAAACACTTCATAGAAAACTTCTTCTGGGAGGAACTGCAGGAAATGCCAGCAAAGTCATCTGTGAGTCATTAAGAAGAAGAAGAGAGGACTCTCTAGAAGCCGATCTTCCCTGTCCCAGATCACAAAGGGAAGGCAGTGATAGTGGCTGGTCATCTTAAAGTGTCCTACTTGGCATAACCAGCCCATGTTGTGAGTTTTCTGAAAGTAGTTGTTATGAGACAATAGGATAGTCTGATGTGGTCTAAGATTTCTTACTCAAAGATGCCCTCATCTAACAGCTCTTTTACCCATTACAGTAGAACTGTTTTTATAGTGCTTATGTTAGAAAAGCAGGACTGCATTTATGTTTCTGCTTTGTGACTGCCAGAGCCCTCAAGTGTTTTATTATAGTACATTGCCAGTTTTGTTGTAACTAAGGTGGAGAACTCCTTACGTCTGCAAGTTGGGGTTTTTTTCATGTAAGACCATAAACTCTTTCTGGTCTTGTCTAGAATTTCTCATGATGCAAGATTGGTTTTGTGGTCCAGACCTGGTTCAATAAGCAAAAGTTTCTTAAGATACAACTTTCTGGATAAAATACCATGAAACCTGTTGCTGTGTCTACATGTGAATTTCTATGTAACTGCCCATGCAGCAAAGCCTGGCTTCACTGCTATCCCAGGATCTCTCAGATGCTCACTGCAAAGCTGCTGCTTCCAGTGAGCATCTGAGAGATCCTGGGGTACGAGTGAAAAACAAGACAAGGAAAGCCATTTTTTTGTTAAATTAAAAAAAAAAAAAAAAAGGCCAAGAAAAAAAAAAAAAAAGAAGAAAAAAGGGAAAGAGATTAGTCTTTGCAGAGAGTTATGCTTAGCTGTAAGGCACCAGATGAATTAAAGCGAGCGCTGGCAGGCAGAATATCCCAGCAAGTATCTGCCCACAAGCCAGGGGTTATATGAACTTAATTGCTCAAGGGAACATACTTTGGTTGCTGATTCCATGTCACACCCAAGCAATATAAATCTGAACCTTGCTCTTGACTGAAATTTGAGAAACGTCTGCAGGCATTTCACTAAAATGAAGCTCTGCTGAAGAGGATATATGTGCATTGAAGAAATGTAATCAGAGTCTTCCAGCTAACTAGAAGCTGGTTGTGAAAAGAAAGTGCAAGACTTACGTGCTAAATGGGAAGGGTTGGGTGAATATCCAGCAACAATTTTGGAAAAGAAGGAGGAACTGCACAGAGACAGAGAATAATAAAAAGAATTAAAAGTCAGGGAGCAGCTAAAGGGTAAAGGAGGGGGCTGGGAGTTCAGGGCAGCAGAAGGAGGAAGGAAACAGGCGAGGGAGGTTGGGGAGTGTTAGATGTGGCTGGGACCAGAGATCACTCTGCTCTTCCTTCCCAGATGTGTTCTGGGTTACAGAAACTGGTCAAGGGTCAACAGTGCCCTCCTCCTCTCTCCAGTTTTGTCAGAAATTGGGCTAGGTAAGAAACAAAGAGAGAAAAGTCATATGGATTTAATCTTTAGAAAAAGAGGTCATTTAAAGGTAAGGCATGGACAATCAGAAGAATGCTGATGGCCTAGATGACATATTGTGAGAAGAGAATGTCCTTGGAGGTGCATGGATCGGATAAACCAAGCAAAAAGGAAAACTGACTGAAAAAGCTGCAGGATTTCATTTCAGTGATGTCCTAGACATGACCTGCTTGAATGACAGTTCCACAATCCAGGAAAACCTCAAAATGTCTGTTATTTCTAGCATCTTCTACAACAGACGATGCTGAAAAGAACAATCTCCTGTTATGTGCTAGCTGGCTTTGGCAGAGTTAATTGCTCAAGAAGAGATGGAACAAAGGAAGGAGAGGGGGAGATAGAGGAAACAACTGGAAAAAAATAGGCAAATTGCAGGTAACTTGTCAGGAGGGAAGGAAAGATGAAGAAGGAGAGAGAGCATATATTCGTATTTTCTCTACAAAATCAATTTTTCATCAAAAATGAATTTTTTCTGGAAGTGTTTGTACGGGTTGTACACATTTTCTATCAGTTAAACAGCTGTTTGATAGTGCCTGCAGATGCGATGTGGTTGCTCTCAGCCAGAAACTCCATCCAGGCTGCCATACACCCAAAGGTCTCAGGTGTGTTTCTAAGCAACTACATGGTGAATTACACCTACGTGGATCTGAAAAGCTCTGGACCTACTTTGTGTCTGCTTCCTACGTGAGCAGCTGTGCTCATTTTCATTGTCCTGAAAGCATCAGATTCCCGCTGCAGAAACTAATGTAAAATGTGCGTAGTAAGTAGATCCAACACATTCTGAGCACATCACTTAGCGCAGACACCTGTACGTCAGGGCTGAAGGGAAGTGTGGCAGCCTCAAATTACCCTTCTCTTCCAAGCCTTTTAGTTTGCTATAGCTACTATTTATTCTGTACTATACTACTCTCTACAGATGCATGATTTATCTGAAAAACCTTGTTAGAAAGTAAAATTGTAGGCATTTCCCTATTATCTTAACCTCTTGTCACAGTAGAAGGTATACTGGAAGTAGTAGATGTAATCAGGACTCCAAGTTGCAACCATGTTGCCTTAGAAAGAGAAACATTAGATTAGGACCCTGACCCCTGAAGTAACACAGAATTAACCATGGTAGAAGGTGCTTACAACCTGGGAGAAACATGTGATTTTCTTCCTGTTAGATAAGGGATTTCTCCTTCAGCTCACCAAGCACTCTGGAGTAGGAAGAATTTTTGTCCCAACAGTCCACAGACCTCCACACTTTATTTTTAATGTAGCACAAGGCAGAAGCTTTGTTAAGGTTCATGATGTTTTCTGGGTCAGACACCTCTTTCCCTTGCAAGTTTCTGAAGACATCTAGTATGTTATCCTAGGCTTTCCCCTTCAGGACTTGGCGTGATCATATGTCAGTAATATGGCAGTGGAGCCTCCTCACTCTCCTGCTGTTCCCAGTCTGTGATGGGTTTAGAAAATGCCTTTCTGTCACACTTGGGGGGTCCTTTTATCCCCCTCCACAGTGCTGATCTGGGGCCAATGGGCAAAACCCATCTCATCTTGCTGTCGCTGTGGCACTGGTGCTAGCTGTCAGCGGAGCAACCCGCAGAGAGGGAGGGGACAGTGGCTCCCCACTTGGCTCCTCTGAGGGTCCCTGTTCAGTGAGAGGCTCTGCTCGTGCTGGGGGAAGCTCTCTGGCAACCTCTGAAAAACAGCCTGTCCGTGGCAAGCTTCTGGAGACACCGCACGCTGGGTTGTGGGCTGGAACAGTTTCATTGCAAGTGTCCGTGTGCAGGACTCGCCCAGCAGGCTCGGCTGGACCTGCCTCTGCCAGCAGCTGCTGCAGCGCTACTCTGACAGCTCCCCGGGAAGGCTCCTGCCTACTGTGCTGCTCATGGCTTCTAGGCAAGAGCAAGATCAAAAAAATGGGTGTAAGGCGATCTCAAATGGGTAAAATTACACATCCTGATTGGAAGTATGAGACAGTTAATGCTCTGCAATGTCAGTACAGTTAACTGCTGACAGGAGTTGCAGCATCAATGACAAACACCACCCTTGGTGAAGCAACAAGTGCAATTGTACCACAAAGTGTGAGGTATCTCTTGCAAATGCTGAGCAAGAGATTTACTGTAACGTGTGAAACACCGGGACAGATTGAGTAGGAACCTGTGAGATCATGCATCTTTTCAGTTTTCTGCTTTCAGACATAAGTTTCCCTTACTTCATGCAATTGAAATTGTCTGGAGAGCTGTAGAGAGAGAAAAAGGAATCTGGGAGATTATTTTTCACAATAATAAACATGATGGTTCCAAAGTTCCCTGGTATATTCACCACTTACCTGTTTGAAACTATTCAGAGCACCAAATCCCTTTGCACATAAGAGCTTTTCAGATGCTATCAAGATATGAAACTCCCTTCTGAAACCTCTGTCACTTGTCTTGCAATATTTGATATTACCTTGTTATTTGTAATATGTAGATAATAGAAGCTTAGTCCTAGATTTCAAAGTTAAGCCTGTAAGCTGGTCTGTGGTCCTCTATTAAACAGACAGTCAGAAATAAGACTTATGTGGAAAAGCTGAGAGAACTGGATTTGTTTAGTCTGGAAATAAGAAGTTGTAAAAGCAAATGATAATAGGTATGCCAAGACAGCTACACAGAAAACAGTGACCTATTATGTTCCTGCATTGCAGGGAATAGGATGTGCAGAAACTGTCTTATTTTATATCAAAACAGATTTAGATTAATTGAGAACCTGTGTGGTTACTTAGAGAAATTGCAGAATCCCTTTAAACACCTAAGATATGTTCATCCAAATGCACAGATATCTGTACAGTGTAGGTGTGCCTGAAGCTGGCCCCAAACACGAGGATGAGCTGAACGTCTGCCCTCTTGAGGCACCTTCCAACCACTTGCTTCTATGGTGTTGCCTCAAGAAAGTATTACAGGGGCAGCCCCCAAAACCTGCCAGTGCTGGAAGATGTCATTCCACCTGATACTGAGAGGAGAAAGGGAGGAAGCCATGGAAGCCAGATGCTCAGAGCAGTCAGGAGGGTGATCAGAGGGAGTGCCAGCAGCACAGTAGCTCAGCTGCCCGTGGTACACGGTGTAGGTGGAGCTTGCCGTAGGTGTGCCAAGGACACGGAGCTGTTGCCTTGCAGTCCTGTGGTGCCCGCACAGGCTGCTGCTTCCTCTGTCCCATCCATGCACCCTGGAAGCTGGATACAGCCGGTCAAATGTGGGGAACCAAGCAGAAGGAGAAAGACCTCTCTCTCCCTGCCCCGGCTGTCCAAGAAGTGTGACCAAAGCTGCCATTACTAACTCTGGTGCCAGATGAAACAAATACCTTCCCTGTTCCTGCTCTATCACTGAAGCTGTCCCAATTTTCTCACATGCTACCCTCTGATCAGCACACAGACTCCACTTTGATCATTCCACCATTACTTCACTTTCTGAGGTCCTGTGGGACCTCTGTGGAACAGCCCCAGACATTTTCTTTCCATGAATGCTCTAGATCCTATCTGGATTGAAGTCCTCAGTTTTGTCCCATTATGGGTGGTGCTCTGCTCTTGTAGTCACAATAACGAGGTTAGGAGTGCTACAGGAGACATACACAGTGTGAAAACAAAATAACTCGAAGACTCAAACAATTTTGAGCTACAGGAGTTTGATAGATGTTTCTTGAAACTCCTTTTTTTTTCCTCCTGTGCTAATGATGACTACATTTCCCAATTTTGTTCAGAAGTGGAAATTCCAAAATGCTCATGGAAAAGTTTTACTTGTGGTCTATGACCAAGCCATAGGCATAAAGTACTGGAAACATTGCGAGAGCATTCTACCCACCAGCTTGGAAGAGAGTAGCAATATTTATTTATTTATTGCCTAGACTAGCTCAAGCATTTAAGCAGTAAGTACCAGGGCTTCTCAGATGTTTATTTATTGCACGTTTTTCTGTTTCATAAACAAGAGATTCATACTTGTGATTGCCAGCATATCCTTCTGTACTCTGTACCAGTTCAGCATGCTCTGAACAAATCACTAAATAAAACGCCTTCCAAATTTCTGAACTACTCCTGCATTCATCAGGGTGCTGTAAGCAGCCTCAGGGCAGTATTAGCTCAACCATCTAGTCTACATCATGAGATGAAACTTAAAAGCTTTCCTTCTGTCCCTCAAGTTGCTTTTTTCTGCTTCCTCTGGAAATTATTGACAAGCTTCAGAACTGCCACAGTGGTGACATTGTCTTGTCTACTTCCCTGGTTTTAAATGTCTCGGATTCTTTGCTTAATGGAAAGCTATTAAAATACTGCCTTGATCGATTCTTAGTTTGATCTCAATTTGCTGAAAGCATTAAATCATTTTTCTGGTGGTTATTTTTCTTTGGTACTCGCCTTACCACTGCTACATTATTTTTATCTTTTAATATGTATTTTTTTCAAACATTAGGGTGATATCTTTCTGTACTAGAAGTAATTCAGAACTTTGCTCTTTACAACAGAGGAAACAAGGTTTCATATTTACCTTGAAATTTCATAAAACTAGACTGATTTTTGCAAACTGTAGAGCTTATATTCTTAAGTTCTATCTCCTTCTGACAAATCAACCAATTTCAACTGAAAAAACACCCAATTCTGTACTCTCATCAGTTTGTGGAGACAATTTCCCCAATGTTACTCAGCCTCTGCTGAGGTATTGCAGACATCTGGAGCTCTGGCTTTGAGGATGCCAGTCATCTTTTTCTGGGAAAGAGCTCAATGGTTTCTTCCATTTGGCCAGAATGAAGAACAATTCAAATGTTCAAGGCTTATAAACTAGCTCAAATACTAGCAGCTCTCAGAACATCTTTGTGATTACTGAATGAAAGATGTAGGCTGACAGGTATAAAGCCAACATTTAATTTAGCTCTGAGAGAGATGTTCATGGTGCTTTATTTTCCAATAAAAAATTTCATTTCAATTCCTGCACTGTTGATGAATTAATACCACCTCTGACCCCTGAAAGCAAACACTCCTCCACAGCCAGTCATTTAAAAAAACCAGCAAAACCCCACAAAGGATAGCTTAGGGCCTGATTTTTGTTCAGATTTCCTTGTGTGAATTAAAAAATTGCACACACATCTCACAGATGAAAAGAGAAAAAATGTGATAATTAAGCATTCTAATTTGGCAACCAAGGTTCTCAAAACCATGCTGAGTGTCAACAGTTACAAGTTCTTTTCGATTGATATTGCAGCTTCCATCCCAGTGGAAACAGCTGTCACTATAGGCATTGTATTGAATCATGCAAAGAAGAAAAGAGCTTTGGAGAAAAATTGATTCTCTCTCTGGAAAATTGCATAGATTTCCTTTTGTCCCAAATTGAATTACACTAGCACACCCATAACTATTTCAAAAGAAACCCCTTTTGGAAGTAAATCATGTGTTTCATGTAACACTGGACTGACACCTCACCATGAGGTTTTCCAAGCAGAAAGAAAATCAACTTCCAAGTGAATTTATATCTCCTTTCCTCCACATACAACGTATGTTCTTGCCTCTATTAAGAACATTAAAACAAACCTGCTGTATTAATGGGAAGCATTTATGCAGGCCTCACATCCCAAATATTTTCATAATTAGCTTATTTTCCAGGGTGGACACAAGATACATTATTCTTGTTTCTGACACAAATCTCTACATATGTAAAACATCACCAGAGATTCCTTCTTTTCTTCAAGCAGACTTTCCCTGCCTCTCTACATTAGTTTGGCTATTACAACACTTTTAAGGCACTCCACATGTTGATGAATAAACCGTCATTTCCCTCTTGTAATGAGATTACTCAGTTCTTGGGAACAGATTTATTATCTACAGTTATTTCATGTTTAATCACAGCCTTACTCTCTGTAAAGAAAATGAACAGGCATGGATTGCATTTGAGAGCTTGGGGTCCTAAATATTTGGGTTATGTGTATGTAGACTTTGCTGTATGGAAGGATACCAAAAAGAAACAATAAAAGAGGGAGGGAGGGCTTTTTACAAATCTGGGCTAATAATGGACTTTCTGCACATTTTAAAGTTTTTGCAAAGGCTGAAAACACCTTCACAACACATTTGTCCAGGAACAATGTCATCTGTTATGAATAAATGGTGGGTGGGAACAGAAAAATGCAGAGGGAATATGCTACAACAGTGGAATAAACAGGCCTTGTAGTAACTGTGTGGTGAGTGAGAGACTTTGTGTGAGGTATAAACCATATTTCTACCAGATGGCATGGGCAGCTGTCCTGAAGGAGAAGGGATATTACAGGGCCCAGCTGTTAACTCTTGAATTCCCAAGTATTGTTCTGACCCTAGAACCGTGCAAAAGAGAGTTTTGGGAAACCGAAAATTCAGGTCATCTTCTTCCTTTCCTACGTATCCTCCAGGGTGAAATTCAGAGGCAAGATCTAGCCAGAAACTTCAGCTACAAGGGCAGCTCCAGATGTAGCCCAAGGAGGGTCCTGTGAGGATTGGAGACATTCCTGCCTAGTGGAGGTTTGGACCTGTAACTACCATTAACTCGCCTCCATCTAAGAAACAGCTGCCTCTCCTCTAACACTGTTTCACTATCCCCTCTTCCTTTCAACGTCCCCTTTCTTCTTATCTTTGCTTTTACTTAGTGTTTTCCCCACTAGTATCACTTCTGTCTCTGACACTATCACCTGAGATCTGCTGCCACTCCAGGGGTAATGTTTGTGTTTTCAAACCCATTCAGGACCCTGTTTTGTCTGTTTGGAGCAGATACTTTCAGAAGCAAGCTGCATCTGTGATTCTTCCAGGGCTGCCTCATGTGTTGACGTTAATGTGTAGTCATTCTCCATTGTAAACACATAAATAAACAAGAAATCAATAAACAAGAAATCAGGGGGTTTTTTTTCTGTTCCAGAATCCAATTGGGTGTCTTATTGATGGCAAGTGCAGTTAGATGTGATGAAATAATAGAAAATATTATTTTCTAAGTATATTCCTTAATGTGGAAGTTCACTTTCCACTATTTCCCTTCTCTTAATAGATATATTGTTGCAGGTTTGGGGAGTTAGAACAAAAAAGTTATAAATCAGTCCAGAATCTCTTACAGGTTGGGAAGAAGTAGTGTATTTGAATATAGGCAAATGAACTGTAAATATTTTTTTTTAACCATGGAAACCTGGGTTTGGTGATGACTTCACTCCTACAGAGCAGTCTAGTGATCTTCTCAGTTTTCAAGAGAGGGTTATATTCACCAAAGTGTCCAGGCAATGCTGTTGGGATTTATAGGGCTCACTGGCTGACACGTCTGTTGCACAGTGCCTCCGTTGCCAGGTTCCATGAGAACAGCAGTGCAGTGCTCCACTGCTGTGACAGCAAACAATTATGGTGCCTGGTGTATTCGAGAGAATCACAGAGCCACAGAACATGCTGAGCTGGGATCCTGGTTGCCACCAGGATCATCAAGTCCAACTCCTGGCCCTGTTCAGGAACACCCCAAGAATCAGTGATACTATCAGATTGATTTAATACATTAGTATTGAGATTAGAACTAGGAATTGAAATAGACAGAAGGGGCAAAAAGCCAAACTGTGACCATATTGTCCCTATGAGGCACTTATGACCAAACTCTTCTAAATCCAGCATGTAAAACCTGCAATTAATAGAATTAATTATGCAACTAATAGAATTACCTTTAGATACATCCTCCCAACCATCAACCAGAAAATAAACATGTTATCTCTTAAATCTCACAAATCTTACTTAAAATAATTTCCACTTTCAGGGCATGAGTTGTTTCTAACATCTACACACTTATGATAAAACTGCTGCAAATTATCCTGCAGCTGTGACTGAGAAATTTAGTTTTCATACTTGTGGACATGGTAGATGGGAATTCCAGAGATTTCTGAAAACAAAATTCAGTGTTTGAGTGACAGATGGTTTGTGCACTAATGCAAAGAACATGGACTAAACTGGTGGCATATATGCTTTTTTGATTAAACTGGAATATCAGCAGCTGTAGGACACATTCTTGCTTTGACTGTGGGAAGAAAGGGTTATCTTATTCTTTTAATTAGCAGTGACAGCATGTAGAGAGCAGTGAAGAGATTTGCTCTGTACCAAAATATGTCGTGGGGCATGGCGGCGTCTGTGCTTTGAGAAATTTGAACAGGAATAGACAACATTAAGGGCAAAGTTTACTAAAGAAACAAGTCAATAGGTTCATGAGACACTGGCTACAGCTGCAAAACCAGCATGGGAACTTCCCTCTCCTTTTGTACTGCCTTTGGTCATTAATTCCTCTCCTCTGCTCCCTCCTCAGTTGCAGGGCTTGTGGTCTTAGTGTTAAGTTGTCAAATATCTCAGTGAAACTACCACAGATAGCATTTCAGAGAAAAGCTAGTGATCTTATTCTTCAATCTGAATGTAACGGTGGTGTTGGAGGTGCAGAGAAGGGAATACAGGGGACATTCACACTGGTTTCCCTGTCACTGGCAGCATCCTATATGACTATAGATAAAAAATCTAAAACGACTCAAATGATTTCTCAAAGCTTAGGTCATGCCAAAACTCAAATTTGACTTAGGAAAAGGTCTTCCAGTGTTTTTGGGAAACCCAATCTGGATTCAAGATTTCCTGATTTCTGGGACGTTGCTGAAAGCTTTTCCCAACCAAAAAAACCTGAATTGTAGCTACTCTAGCTTCTCAGCAAACAGTTTTTGGTGGCTTGGGAAGCTGTGAGGGGTCTGAGAGCTCAGTGAGTACAAGTACCAGGGAGAAGATCATGTACCTTCTCAGGGAGATGGGGTCCCTCTTCTGCATCTCTTTGTTAATGGTGTACAGCCAGTTCCTGGATGCTAAATAGAAACCAGTATCTGCTCCACACCCAGGTTAGTGTCCTCACTGCCTTCCCCCAGGAACTGGTGTGAGCCACGTTGCTACTCTGTAGGTCATCATGCTAGGCTGGGCTTGGGAATCCCATCTCAAGAACACATATCAATCTTCTACTATTTAAGATGCATGCTATAGGCTACAACAATAGAATAATTAGAATTCTGTATGTCTAATAATTTCTCCTGTTTTAAGTAAGCAGTTTAAGTATTTCAGTTTTATAAGAGCAGTTCTTTGGCAAACGTACTTGTTAGAATTCCTATGTCAGCTTTTTTTTTTAAAAAAAAAAATTTTACTTCTGCATGTTGTTTTGAAAGACTTGAGAAGGCTTTTGGCTTGGCATTTTTTCCTCTACTGTACTGCTTGCAAAGATAGTTTACAGTACATTTTAAAAAGTGGTTATTTAATTGTGATTCAGCAGTGTAAGCCTGTTACTTGTGTCTATGTAGTCACACAGCTACACAAGTGGAAAAAAAGAAACCATGGTAACAATGTACTCAGAAATAACACAAATTGGAATAATCAGTTTAGGATGGAAGAGCATTGCAGAAATTATGCAGTTTATAGCAGGCAACTTTGCCCAAATATTTTCAGATATGTGTGGCTACTATCCTTATGAGTGGCAAAATGCTTTGAAGAGGCAAAAAAAAAAAAAAAAAGAGAAGAAAAATTCTAGTATTTGACTAGTTACAGCAACAACAACATCCCCATCTTTTCTTCACTTAATCCTTATATAAAAGTTCATTTTTGGGTACGTGGAAATATATTTCAAAATTCCTCTTCTGATTGAAACACAGTAAAAGTAGACTGGAATTTTTTTCCAGACATTTGCAGTTTAAAGTAATATTTGAAGCTAAAACTAGTGATTTTAGAGACCTGGTTTTGGTAGAACATGTTAAGAAAGTAATCAAACAAGTTAGTAAATTCAAGAAGACTGAATATTTTTGAGCAAACTAGTACCCTCCTCCTACAATCCAATTAGCAAGAATGGCACTTCTAGCTGTCAGGACAGGAAAATGGCCTTTGGTAGTATAAAAAGTTTTAATTTAACTGAAAATTCAAGAAGTAAAATAACGTGTGCTTGTATCTTTGTTTAGGAATCTTTTCCTCATTTTCTCTCCTCTGTATTTTCTTGTTTCTCTACACTCCTCTGCACCCTTGTTTGGAAACATTTTAATGTGATTTTAAAGATAGGCTAAAGGTCTCTGGCACCGAAAAGCAACATTCTTGATGTGGCAAATGTTCTTCAAATACACCTCTTGTAACCATTTCCATACTGGTACATGTGAAAGTAGACAGCATTTTTAGTGGGAATTACTTATGCTTTTTTTTTTAATGTTTTTTTTTTTCTTAATATAATATGACTTCTCTCTTAACCACGAAGCATCCACAAGCCTTGTGAAGTCAGATGACAGCAGCAAGAGCTTAGCACCTTGGAAATTCTTGTCTGTTAGCATCTAACAACTGTACACATTTAATACAATTTTTGAGTATGGTTCTGTGAGGCTCGTGGATACAATGCAGCAGAGGGTTTCTGGTGCCTTTAGAGAACCCACTCTCCTCTAACACCTCTCATAATTTCTTCACACTCCTGGAGGGTGACACTTTGCCACATGGCAGCTACCTCATCTTACCCCTTCTACTCTTCTTCCTCCTCCTCTTTGTGTCGCAGTAACAGCTTCCTGGATTGGTTGGAAGGTCAACAATCTGTTTCTGTGTCAGTGATTTGACCCTTCCACCACAACTGTCTCTTAGAACAAGGTTTATAACATAATGAGTTTGAATTCAGGCTTGAGAAGAATAAATTTTGCTAGCTCGAGACCAGTTGAATAGGAATTCCTCATAATTTTTTGCCTTTCCAACAAGTTTGGGGGTTTTTTTGTCTTTTCACTTGATATATTAACCATGACTTTATTTTTTAATGGTTTTCTATCAAAAACCTCATTCCTTTGGAGAACTTGCTGTTCAGCAACTGTACATAGGCAAACAGCAGAAAACAGAGAGTTCCTAAAAACAGCAGCAGATACTTCCCTCTTTATCTTCAGTATAAAAAACCCTGCAAAACCAGCTGTCTGATGATAGTGCAGCATCTAAACCAAAGTACTGTTTTGCTTTTTTAAGAGTTGAAATGCTGCACAAGTAGTGAGAGCAGTATATTTTTCCTTTGGTTTTCGATAATACTGGGTTTACAAAGAACTTGTGCCTATTCTGCTGTTTTTACTGGACTTTCTGCCTTCATGTCTACTTACTGTCTTGAGATCTGTCTACTACTAATATGCAGGAATTAGCTGAAAGTTTCATTTTAAATGACTTTTTTGCCTAAAGATACGATATTACTCCTTAGGGAATGTTTTCACATATGCTCTTCAAATTACAGATGCTCAGACAATCCTCTGACATCTGAGTCATGCAAAACAATGAAAATTGTACTCATGTTATTGAGGCACAAAATGTCTTTATATTTCATCAGGAAGTTTTTTAAACCAAAAACAGGCAGAACATTCATGATTAAGGCTGCCATTTTGTCCTCAGTTCAGATAGTTTTTAAACAAAATACTGTATAGTTTTTCTGAAAAGAAAAAGAAAGTGTTGTGAAATTAGATGTGAAACCTGGAATATCTGGGAAGGAAAGCAAAGTTGACTCTTCAGAAATGATGCATTAGGGGGCTTGTAGAGTGACTGTCCTTGCTGCTGGCATTCCCTTCCTCCTATAGGCTCAAAAATGCCCTTGGCCTTACTTGCAAGAAGCACTTTTACCATGACAAAAGTATTTTTAATAAGTCTGTCTGTTTGGTTGGTTGTTTGGTTGGTTGGTTGGTTGTCTGTTTGTCTGTTTGTTTTACTCACAGGAATACAAGTTCTGTTTCCCTCTGGGTCTCAAACTTAGCCTCTTGTGTTTGGATAGCACTATTATCTTAACTCTGTTCTTGATAAGGTAGAATTTGAACCTCTGATCACTATACTCATTTTGAACTCAGCACACCACCAAGAACTGTTTCACTACATTAACTACCTTAAATGCTTCACCTTACCTGAAATAAGGAAAAATGTTGGCCTTAAAGAGGCAGTATGCATTTGAAGTCTTCTCATCTTCCAGAAAGTGATTCAAGACAGCCAGCACAGCTTCATCAAGGCAAGTCCTGTCTGACCAACCCAGTCATGTTCTATGATGGAGTGGACAAGGGAAGGGCTGAGGATGTTATTTATCTGGACTTCTGTATCTGTTTTCTCTGACATGGTCCCCCCCAGCATCCATCTCTCTAAAATGGAGAGGGATGAGTGGCCTCTTAGATGTTTAAGAAAGTATATGGATGCTTGCATCCAGAGGGTAGTGGTCAATGGCTCAGAGAGATGGACATCAGTGACAAGTGGTGTCCCTCAGGGGTCCACACTGGGACCAGGGTTATTTAATATCTTCATAAATGTCATAGACAAAGAGATCGAGTGCACCCTGGGGTACCCAGCACAGGAAGGACATGGCCCTGTTAGAGCGAGTCCAGAGGAGGCCACCAAGATGGAGGCTCCATCCATAAGGATGGAGCACCTCTCCTATGAGGAAAGGCTGAGCAAATTAGGATTGTTCAGCCTGGAGAGGAGGGCAGGGTGACCTAATTTTGGCTTCCCAGTACTTGAAGGGAGTCTCCAAGAAAGTTGAAGAGGGGTTATATACAAGGGTATGCTGTGCCAGGACAAGGGGGAATGGCTTCAAACTGAAAGAGAGTAGGTTTAGATGAGATATTAGGAAGAAATTCTTTACTGGACAATGGAACAGGTTAACCAGAGGAGCTGTGGATGCTCATCCCTGGAAGTGTTCAAGGCGAGATTGCATGGGCCTTTGAGCAACCCAGTCCAGTGTAAGGTGTCCCTGCCCATGGCAGGGGAGTTGAAATGAGATCCTGTTGAAGGTCTCTTCCAACCCAAACCACTGTGATGTGATTCTATTATTCTATGAAATTGAAGTAAATTTCAGTCCAGTTCTTTTTTCGATTTAAAATTTTTCATGTCTAGTTTCTCTTTTCCTGTAGTTGACCATTTAACTTGTCCCATTTCCCATAGCAACACAAAACAACGGAAAGCTGTCTGTGTACACATTGGAAAAGGCATAATCACAAAATTTTGCGATTACTGACAGAACTCCAAATCACTAATCAGTAGCAAAAGTGTTTGTCATTAATGATGAAAAGCTCACTTTCTTTGGCAACTGGCCTAAAAATGACAAGTTGGGGCAGACCCCTACAGCCATGGGGAGGCCAAGGTTCCCTGCTGATATGCATATACGAAAAAACAATCCCCTGCTGGAAAAAAGGACAATAGGACATCTCCACACTTCTGGTTTCAATTTAAATTCTTTTTTTTCTAGTTTTACAGTTTCCTGACTGCAGTTATATTTATACTTATACTCTCTTATGCATAAATTGTTCTAGTTTACCAAATATTTAAGCAACTGTTATAGTACAAGCATTATATGATGACTCTCTGTAGCAGAGATGTATAAAACTGCCTTACTTTTGCTTTTGGTTAATCATTCCCAATTTTTTATCTTTACTCCTAGCTTTTCAGCTGTCTGTGGATTAATTAATTTCAAGGAAGCATACAAAATGCTAACAAGATTTTAGTTAGGAAACCCAAATACTTTCCTTTTCTATCTGTTTACAAATGATGCTTATGAAGGCTCAGTGGAATTTAGCAGCAAAACACTTCCAAAGGACATTTATAAAGGTAGCATATTTGCAGGGCTAAAGGTGTTACAACAGGCATCTCACTGTCTTTAACATTTATCAGCAGGCAAACTATACATTTCATGGAATCACAAATAGTTTGTAGCCTTATGTTTGGTTTTCCCCATCCTTTATCTGTTAATTTTTTGGATGGCCTATGAAGTAAGCTGTATTCTGAAACAGTTGTAAAAAAGCAGTTGTCACCCAATTAAAATGAATGCAAAGACTTCCTGATGGCCCTTTCCCAATGAACTGGGCTGTAACCCTTTGGGAACGCGGCTTGCACTTCCCTGCAGATGTGAAGGGACCCCAGAGCGCACGGGATGGTGGCTCATCCCCTGGCAGTGCCCTGTGCCACCAGCTGCGGCGTTCCCACTGACGACTGCCCCCACGGGCAGCATCCCCGGNGGGCTGGAATCTGCCCTTCATTCCCCTTTTGCAGGTGCAGCCCCAGCTCGGGGGACCCCGGCAGGCCTGCACACCCCCGGGGGGATGCAACCCCTGCACAGAGGGGCTGCCCTCGGAGGGCTGCCCCAGCTCAGCTGCCCCAGCTCAGCTGCCCCAGCTCAGCTGCCCCATCAGCACCGCTCCGGGGGCAATCGAACCAGGCTTCTTCAGCCACTCCCTGGGCAACCAGGAAAGCCACTTGTGGGGAACACCCGTAGCTCTCCTATTCTCAACTTGCATCATTTTATCAGCTGAAAGAGATTTGGGGAAAATGTTGTGACTGGTCAAATTTTGTCAAAAATAAAGCGCCTCAGTATTAAGATACATCTTGACAGTTCAGATCTGTAGCAGCAGTAAACGGCTGGAGTATTTATATGTTAAAGACCTGGATGTAAATGCAATTTTTGACTCAGACCACCTTTTTTTAAACCTACACTGATGTGGTCACAGTTATCTGAAGAATGATTCAACAGCTTTTAAGCAAGACAAAGACAAACCATCCATTCAATGGTGTACTCAGGTGCTGGGAAATCATCAGCAAGTCCCAGGAACATGCCATAATTTTCAGATTGGAACAGATTTTGCCCAGCAGTTTTGCTCAGTAACGAGCAAACCAGTACTGGGCTAAAATTTCAGACAATATATCTAATAATATGTGGATCATGTTTTAGTGTTTAGGAGAAGAAAATTATTCCTCACTAATAATTCCAATTTCATTTTGTGTCCACACTTGGACATATCTACAAGGTGAATCAAGAAATATGAATGTGCATGTCAAAACCAGTATGTTACCTAATATTTACAGTGAGTGGATTGACTAATATTTATGACCGTCTTATAATTTTAACCCAGAGCAATGCAAGCAATAATTTATCTGTGGGATCCTAGGGGTTGCCTGTCTCCATGAATCATATCCAAAATCTCAAACAGCTGTAAGCATATTTAGAAAATGTGAAGTTTTTCCTAAAATTCAGCACCTGTCTATAGAAATGTCTGTATGAAAAAACATGAGCTGGAAATTGCACACACCTATGGGAATTAAAAGATATTTAACCAGGACTGAGTTCTGACTTAGCACTACATTTCGGTGTGTATAAGGGCAAAATATTTTTGAGTATTCAAACGTGTTGTAAATTATTTTCCTTTTGTTTTTTGTATTTGTTTTTACTGAACTTATATACACATGGAACTTGGTTCAAATATCTGAATGCTACCTCCTGCAGAAATTGCAATAACCATCAATGTACTTTAAAATCATAGACAGTGAACAATTCAAAGGCAGAAATGACCCCCATTTTTGAAAGACAAGTCATATGCCAAGAATGTTACTCAAGTTCAGTGATTTTTGCTGTTTTCAAGTTGCTGTCTTTGTCAGTATCCCTGTATTTCCATGAGGGCTGCTAAGTCCAAACAAAAGACATATTTCTGAAAGGTTGCAAGGATGGAACATAAAAACCAACCTTTCAAATGTCACTTAAATAGATATAATTTTAATATTAAGATCTATACCATGGCTCCTAGAGAACTGAGATGACCAATAAGCCTTGTTTTCGTGTTGCTAGATAAACACATGATAAGAAACACTTCTTGTAAAAACCTAAAATGTGTACAACTTTAAATTTTCTATTGTTTCCTCTTTTTAGGTGGCAGAAATATGTTTTCTGGCATAAAAACTTTTTCTACTTGGTATTTAGAAGTAGTCCTAGTACACTGAAAGGCAGCAAGTGGAAGAGTAAAGCTACCAAGAAGCCTGTGCGTTCTGTCTAGCTAATTCACTGAATGTGTTTTCACTATAAGTGCCTGGTGTTCTGCCTATGGTAATGACATAAAACTCACCATCAACAAACATACAGCAGTATATTGCATGCTATTTCAAAACTATTCCCTACATGAAGAATGTCAGGCCAAGGAAAGATAAGATATTAGATACTGGAGCTGGGAAATGTGGAATGGTTTCTTAATCATTAGTGGAAAAAAATTTAATCTCAGCTAAATCCATATTAGTGAAATTAGTGGTCCTTCTAAACATGTTATGCAGAAATAGAAATACAAAACTTTATTGAAGTGTACGCAAACCTACACTTTTTTTTTCAGTACGTGAAATATCTGCTTATTCTTCCTGTAATGTTTTACTCATACATGATTTCACAGTAGCTTAAATTTTCTAGCACAATTCCTCAAATACATGCTCACATCCAGATCTGCAGTCTCATTTTAGAAGTACTGAATTTTCCCACAGCTCCCACTGAACAAGCACAACTGAGCTGATGCCCAATTTAACCTAATTATTTATGGTCCCATCTGACATCAAGTGAAATAAAAGAAGGAAATCTCTTGTGTGCAGTAAGATGAAGGAGTTTGCTACATCCTTTAAATTTAGGCAAGCAATAGTTTGTGAAAAGAGTCTTTAAAATGCAAGAAGAATTTGATTTAAAAGTTTAGGTTTGGAGGAGAATGTTTATTTCTGATCATCGACACTTATTTTGGGAAATGTGTTTCTAAGTCTTTCCTACTGTAATTTATTCTTAATAAAGAACAGTGGCAAAAGAACTCTATATTACTATATTTCTAATTCAGATTATCACACTCACACAAAAATTTTCCTTTCAAACTATTTGGGAGAAAAAATGTGTTTCAGTATTCTACCATAAGGCAAAAGAGGCAAAATGAAAATAGCCTTGAGCAAATACACTATAATCATATGAGCAAATGGACTATAATAGTACTATTCAAACTATTTTAATTTCTCAGTCTACCAATGAAGGGAGTTTTCTCACGGCCTCTCATATAATCTGTTTTGTGTCTGTCTGAACAATATGTGACTGAGAATGGTATTTATTTTACTTTTACATCATACTGGGAAGCGTTCATTGCCCTCTTTTAAATAAGCATTTAGAACTTCCTGTGGCTTTTGGAAAAAAAATGTTTTCTTTTAAATTATGTGCAAAGCTGGATGACTTTGGAGGAAAAAAAATCACTTAGTGAACAACTTGCTCCAAAGAGCAGGATTATTTTTTAAATAAACCAAATAAAAGCTGTTAAATATGGGAAATAAATATTTGAGGAAAAAGCCTTATAAAAAAAAATCATGCAATGCCTATCTAATAAACAGATTTGCTTGCTAATTTATGAATGTCCATAAGACTTCTGCTTCTATCAGGGCCCATTCTACATAAGCTACAAAAGCTTTGCAACATGTCTCTGATAGCCTTTTACTCTTCTGTTCTTTTTGTACCCTGAGAAATCCAAAAACTACAACAGAGCAACCAGCTGCAGTGTCCAGCCAAAGCCCTGTCCGGCAGCGGTCAGTGAGCAGACAGGTTGTTTTCAGTGGCCTCTGTGCCACATGCAGGCTTGAAAGGAGTCTAGTGCTCACTGATCTTATTCTAGTGTTCATTCCACTCTGTCATTTACCTGTCATTTAGAGATTTTTAGAAAGTCCACTTCTTAAATCAAGAAACTTGGAACATAGAGTTTACCTTGTAACAATGCAGGTTCCTTTTTCTAGGAGTGACCAAAGAAGTTTGTCAGTGTGAAAATAGAGAGAAGTATTACCCTGTGGGAGTGTTCAATTGTATATATTATTAAAGTGTCTTTGGTGAATAACAGGAGAGGATATCAGAAAAGTATATGTTCTAGGGGAGGAAAACTTTAAATGACTCAGTCTGGTGAGCAATAGGTGTAGCTAGTATTTTCATCTTTCTCCATTTAGTACTCTCCTTGCCCCCTTTTCTGTCTTATGTTTCTGTTCCGCCTTTAATTTATTTAATATTTTAATTTATTCACATTCAATGAGCTACATGATGCATTTTTTTCAAAAGAGACACTTATTCCCAGGTACCACTCATTATTTATAGCACTATGTGCTAAGGCGTAAACCTTTCAAATATTCAAGGCATACATATTTTTACATACCAGACTGACTTACATTTAGTGACATTTACTACAAAATATAATGAATACAACTACTTTGCCTTTCCCATATCCACCCTCCAAGAAGGGTATTCACAAGTAAATATCTGGATTGCACAGTCTCTTCAATGCAGAAAAAAAACCTATGCTGTTTTTATATGTTTCTACAGTCCTGTTGAGCTGCAGTTTTAAAGTTGACTGGCTATTCTTTCATGCCTACAAATCACCTGATTGCGTGTCTCAGCATTAATATGTTCCCTCAGTAACTGGTTCATGTGAAATGGATTGCTATAAAATCTGCATCCACGTTTTCATTGTACCAGCAAAAAGAAAAACTCAGGCTCAATGACATTGCAAATTTACTCCATAAGGTCTGACTTCAGACACATTAACAGATAGGAACAATTTTTGGGACCAAATTAAACAAACCACAAGATTTCTCTGAAATAATTTGTCCTTCCAATGAAACATTTACAAATAATCTCTGCAAGGCTAAAAAGACCTAAATCAATCCAATTTAAATGACTTCTGTAAAACCCAGTTATTATAGTTTGGACATAGCCTTATATTAAATTTTGTTCTGCCATATTTACACCAGACAACCTGAAGAGATCAAATTTGCAATCCCTCAGGAGAACAGTAATCTTTGTGCATGACTTATTTGTTGTGAAGTCTCAGAAAGATTTGGTACTTCAGACATTTGAAGTAGATGTCCAGGGTCATTCATCTGCTGTTAAATGCAGAAGTGTTCAGAAATAACCTCCATACCATATGTATATTTTTGCTGCTGATCTCTGCCTCCAAGACACACACAATGGAGTTTGGCTCAAACCTGATCAGAGCTGATTCACTGGGTTCTGCTAGTGTTTATTGAGAAGTGTCTGTGGTGACTCCGAGCAGTCTCCAAGTACCCCATTTTAAGATTTAATTAAGAGAATCTGTGGGAGAATCATAAATGTTTTGGACTGGAAGAGACCTTAAAAATTATAAAGAAAAGAATAAATGAGTAGTCAGAAGATTTGGATAAAAAGTGTAGCAAGCAAAATGATTAAAGGATTAACAGTTTGGAGAGCAGGAAGGAAATGATGACAGTTCAAGTACACAAAAGGTGCTATGAAGAAGACTGTCATGAGATGTCTCATAGAAAGTAGAACTAAGTGTAATTGGCTTAATTTGCAGCAGATACTCATGTTTGGTATTGGGAAAACTTTAATAACCATCCGTAGAGCTGAGTTACTGAGTTAAATAGGAATAAAATAAACGTACTTGTACTGAAATTACTCAGAATCCTAGAAAACCAAATATTGAATGAAATTTTTTTCACAGAAAAGTTTGGGCTCCTCATATAAATTGATAGATGAAGATGAGTCAAGAAAATCAGTGGTTAAGTTCTGAAATGGCATAAAATACAGGATGCTGCAATTTCAATAAGATGGTATGAGTTATGTCTTCTGGAGCTGTGTCCCAGCATGCTCATAAATTCATCTATTACGTATGAAGATCTAAAAAAAAAACAACCAGAAAACCAAAAGTGAGACAAATAAACGTAAACCAAGAATATTCATGAAAAGAGTAGTTTAATTTTTATTCAGCTGGAACGCAATGGGTGTGTGTTATCCTCGAAATTAAAATGTAGCTGGTCTTTTTGGAACACAATATTCCTGAAGGTAACTGAGAAACAAATTGTAAAGAAGGAAATAAAACACTGAATAATATAGCAAGATGTGTAGAAAAAGGATAGCCTTGATTGTTTTCTGATTACCAATTAACATTCCACTGTAATTCAGCAGCTGAAGGAATTGCCATCACATTTAAAGTTTTTCCACGTAGAATTAAACTCTGTGTTGTTTAGAAAACCTAACTATGTTTTATCCTGGTTGGCTATGGAAAATTTCTGTTGAGGAACATCAGTGCAATTTCTTCGTGCAATCCTTCGGAGAGCTTATTTATGAGAGTAAAAGTAGAATGTATATGCTTTAAGTAATAGCCAAAGAAAAGCCCATACTTGGTTAAGGCAAGTTAAAGTGAATGGCTCTTCAATTGCTTAAGGAAATACAATGGATATTTTAAAGACTCTCCCCAAGTTATCCAAAGCTTTTATTTTTTAGTCGTTATATTGTAAAAATCATTTTGAAAGCTTCTACTGCACTCTTTTATAAACTTTTATTTCACCCTTCTTTCCTCTATAATGAGGACACACACTCCATGCAAAACTGGTAAATTTTGTGATGATGTTGCTTATATCTTCAGTCACCATTTTGTATGTTTAGCTGAAGTTAGAATTTTTTATTCCTCAACAGATTGCCAAAAATGAACATTTTAATACAGAGGAAAAAAACCACAAAACCTTAGGAAAATGTCCCTTTTTTCTATTCTGCTCCTTTTTTTTTTTTTTTTACTTTCCTCAGTAGAACAGTCAATAGCTCCCCCTGAACAAGTTTAGTCTCTGTGATGACTAAATTGGAAATGCAAGATGACCCTGGTATTCACATGTTTTTCATAATCTGGGAAGAGGCTGTTCAGAGCTGCACAGGATGTGCCTCATTTCGAATGCTGGTTCATAACCCATGACTAAAAGAGTACATGCAAGGAATACAGTTACAACATTTGCATGAATTACTGTCATCCTTTTCTAGGGTATTGTGTAATTCAGCTGGGATGACGAAGCTTGTCCAGAGCATGATCTAAGGGCAATCAAAATGAGAATTAAGGTTTGGATTTTTCATCTGAACCTTGAAAATAGTTGGACTGCAACTCAAGATACTGCAAAATATAGAGAAAGGCCAAAATCTGATGAAAAGGCTGCTCACTGGAAAGAAAATTAATCTACTCTTACCTAAACTAATCCTCTCTCCTCTTCAGTCATCACCTCCTCTTTCACAGCCCACACTCCCAAAGTGACACACTTTTCTGGGAAAGTGTCTTTCACGGGGACCTGTAGATTCCTGGAACCTTTGCTGAGGGGTATCTGTCAGTGCACTCTTTCTTTCACGTAAGAGATTTTCTGGAGGACAGGAGGCTGCTGATGCTCACCTGAAAACCAGGCAGGAACAAAATGTAGTGCTGTCTCTCACTGAAGCACAGCAAGTGGAGCACCTGAGTACTGATACAAAGGTCTATCAATGTGTGTGATAGCAAATGGTTTTGCTTATGTTTTCTCCAATTTCTTCAACTAAAGGTGAGGAGTTGAAGTTACAGTGAAGTTCTGGGATCTTTCATCCACAATCGCTTTTACATTTCCCTCATTCTTTGCTTGCAGTATGCCTAGGAGCTGGTAGGACTCATGCAAAGTCTAGTTTTACCTATTTGCTGCATTTTTGAGGGAGAGAGGTAAGAACAATCTCAAAATTTACATCTACACTACAAAAACATGAGGAATAGCCAGCAAATGCTTCGTCCTCAAGGGTGGAAGTTCAGAGCGTTTGAAATCATAGTGAGCAGTAAGGCTACATTGATGTGTGGTTAACTTCTACAGCTGCTAGATAGACCTGGAAAAAATTATTTGATTCAGGAGAGACTAGAAAAGCCAGTGGAAATGAAAGCCAGGGTCGAGTACAGGAACCAAAGAGACCAAAGTGAAGGATATGATCATGTCAGATACTTCAGTTGAGGAAAATTTGAGTTAGTTTCCTAGAGTGACCTGTAGATTCCACAGACTCCCGTCAGAAGAGAGACATGACCATGAGAGGTACACAGTACACACTCTTGCAGAGTGGGAAGGGAAGAGATGGGAAAACAGACAGTGACAGAAGAGACTATTCCTCTGAAGAGAGCTCTCTCTTTTGAAGTTTGACTGTATTTTTTTCAAACATTTGTACAAGAATTGCTTTTCATGGAAGCATAAATAAAATGCTACTGGTAGCACACATCCAATATCTGATACATTAGCCCTTTTGATCTGTAGAAATGTGAAGGAGTTCAGGCTCATAATTTCTGAGGTCACAGAGCACTGAAGGAAACTTTCATACTCAGAACATCCAGAAATTACATTTCTTCTCTTTAACTACCTTGTTAGACTGTGCCTGGGTCAATATTTACCTGGATCGATGTTTACTAAGCTGGGGTGCATATTTACTCACATTTTTAGTAAGGGAACTGCACTGCTAACTGTGAAGAACAGTTTATTACACTTGATTGGAAGAAATTATTGTGCCTAGTGTAGGAAGAAGAGACAGGCTGTAGTACCCAGTGAATGTGCAAGATGAAATGCTAGGAAGCGAGTAAAGCCCTCATCTGAGATACCGAGGAGGTGGAGAGGGTTCTCATGAGGCAGCCAAGCAAGGGATCTGTTTTCATTCCTTCCTGATGGGGATTGGCACTTACCTGATGGGGATTGGCACTTACCTAGCTGGTTTACAAGGATTTTGAGGGAGACTTGCCTGCCCTTCTTTACCACAGCCACCACAACCATGCTAACCAGTCTTTGATCATCAAAGCTGAGATTTATTAGAAGGCAGCCCAAGAAAATGCCTTCTTCTCTAGTGCAAACTTAGAATTAGGAAGAATCTGAATCTCTGGGATACCATGTTCCTGCAGAACAGATCCTGTTCTCCTGCTTTTGTTTCATTCCAGTAGCTTTCTGGATTGCAATAAATGCTACCCATTATTTCCCATACTCCCTTAAAAAAAGTCTTTCTTTCCACTCCCAGGCACAGATTATGTCAGTTCCTCTGAGGAGTCTGCAACCTGTTCTGGCAGCATTGGGTGCCTGCTGAACATGCCTCTGTCCCAGCTCAGCCCCACCCTCCAGGAGCAATTTCCCCAGGAAATGCTTGCTCCTTACAGGGCAGTGTTCATCTCTTTCCTGCAGAGACTTCCACTGGATCCAGGTAGAGCACTCACCTGCAGGGAAGGCTTCCTGCCTTTCCCACCACTGTCCTTTGAAAGGTTCACAAAATAAGCTAAGAGCAAATGAAGCACATGCTATCCATCAAAATTTAATAAAAATATTGTTATATAAATAACATTAACATGCAATTGCCTGTGACTTTCTGGGAATCAGTATTTGGAGCAGCATGTAGCCCTAAAAGTTTGTTAAATTGGAGTAATAAAATCATATAGAAACCAAGACTGTTCTAGTAATGACTTTTTATATTGACTAAGCAGTAGTCAAAGTAGATCAGACTGAGAAGGACAGCTGATTGATGCTAGGCACTGTGTATGGTCTAGGGTCATAAAATTGCATAGTGACTTAACAGCGTTCTTTTGTTCTTTTTTTTAAAGTTGTTTATCTTCTAAGTGACACAGCAGGGGGCAAAGAGTGGGATTAAAGGAATAGTTGTTTCAAAAAGGATCTGCATTCCCATGAAAGCACGCAAATATTGTGTGTCCAGAGAAAGGCAACGAAGCCGGTGAGGGGTTTGGAGAGTAAGTCCTAAGAGGAGCAGCTGAGGGAGCTGGGGTTGTTTAACCTACAGCAAAGAGGCTCAGGAGTGACCTTATCGCTCTCTACAACTGCCTGAAAGGAATTTGTAGACAGGTTGGGGTCAGTCTCTTCTCCCAGGCCACCAGTGATGAGGTAAGAGGAAATGGCCTCAAGCTGCATTGGGGGATGTTCAGGTTGGGCATCAGGAAGAATTTCTTCATGGAAAGGGTGGTTAAGCATTGGAACAGGCTGGCCAGGGAGGTGTCCAAGAAAAGACTGGACGTGGCACTTAGGGCCATGATCTAATTGACAAGATGATCAGTCAAAGGTTAGTCTCAATGACCTTGGAGGTCTTCTCCAACCTAAATGATTCTGTGATTCCTTGATTCAAAACAGTAGGGTATTACATCAATATTCAATGCCATGAGTCCTCTCCCGTTCAGTTGCTCTGTCTTCACCTAACTCCACTTCTCATTTCAGGAAGAGCTGGACACATAACACATACCTCTTCTACTTCTGGATATCAACATGTAGCATAACTGTTTTCCATCATTCCTAAAGCTGGTAACATCTTTTTCCATCTGAGATTCTTGGAATGAACTTCATGAAAGAAAACGCAGCCCCCAGTCCACCCAGCAGGCACCCTGTGCTCCAGCTGTTCCCGCCTTTATCTTCACATTTTGGTTTGAATCTCCTTGATGCCTAAGACTAAAAGTAAGAGAAATGGCTGTTCATCCCCCCTCTGCCTACAAAGAAATTACTGAGGCATTAAATTGCAGCACCTTTCAACCCCATAACAGGTACCAGAACAAATGTATTAGAGCTTTCCTGGGAAAGAATATGAATGGGTTTTGTGACGGAAACTGACAACAAGTTTACCCTGACCTGTTCCTCATCAAAATCTTGCTTTGAAATGTTTTTAAACACCAGATGCAGCTGGTGACCAAGGTTCAAATAACTGACATTACTAAGATGCAGCCAAGATTTCAGCAAGCCTCATGGCGACACTTCTGGACAGAGATAAGGCTTTGTTGTGAGCATAAAAGCTTGGAACACCACTAATCATACGTAGAAAAATGTCACAACAAAAACAGTTAGTAGTCTTGAATCCAGTGGTGTGGAAGGGAAAAGTTAGCTTGAGGACTGGGGGTGAATAACTGATCCTTAACTTTTAGAGAGAGCTATATAAAGAATCTGTAATGTAAGATGTCTGATTACACCTTTGTTCTACACAGACCAAAACTGACAGACAATTATTCTACCATGCTTTCTTCCACCAAAGGAGAGCAATCATAAGATCTCTTATAAGGGCTCTTCTTGAGTTTAAATGAGGAGGACAGCTAAAATTTCAAGAGTCTATTGTGTTTCTAAAAACTCTGACTTCTTTTAAACATAATTTTACAGGCTTTAATTTCAGATTTGCACCTGGTCTTAGCCTAGGGGCATAAATAAAAAGGATACAAGTCAAAACACACAGACACAAGCCTTCAGTATTTAGATAGGACAACTAACAGCACAGTGAAGCTACTACACATGTTCACAACGTGTTTGGATGACTGAATAAATAGTAATTATTGTATTTGCTCTCATTTCAGTTCACTAGACTTTTAAAATTGTGCAGGAATAAAGCATTTTAGCTTCCACTGACATTTTCATAAAACCAGAAATTACTAAAATAAAATATAAATATGAACAATAAGTCAGATGTATTTTTCCTTCCATGTTTTAAAAAAAACTCTGTCTCTTAAAAAAAAACCCAGCTAACAAAGAAAAAACCAAAACACTAAAAAAAAATTTAAAACCACAAAAAAAATCAACCCAAAAACCAAACAGTTAAAGCTAATTTCCCCTCTGTTTTGCTGTCCTGGTGAGAAGGCAGTGAAGAAAAAAAAAAAAAGCAAAGTTTATATAAAGCAGCTCTAACCACAAATGTTAGAATCATTTTACTAATGAAAACATGATTTTCATATATATCAAAACCATGCTGTAGTTTGAAAAAATACATACAAACTCTATTATTAGACAGGATAATAATATATTAAACTATATACTACTTAGTTTGACAATGATTATAACATAAGCAAAGGCAGGTTGATATCTGTCTAAATAATTTTACTTACAGCTAACCCTTTTTTTCTGGTCTTAATCTCCACTTTGCCTAACTCAAAGATTAATTTTATATCATTTCCTTGATTTCCAAATACTATAAACAAGAGGAACAGCTGAACAGTTTTTTCATTAATGAAAAAACCCCCCATAGTTAAAACCAAGAAAACTTTCCTAAATATATGTTGTAGGTACATAAATAAAATAAGTAAGATGAATTACAGCTAAGAATCTGTCTTATAATGTACAAGTAGTTTGGGATTGTAAACAGATGAAAGAGAAATAAAGCAAATGAAAAAGGAAAAGCAGGAAAAGAAAGCAAAAGAGCTGATAAAGTTTCTGGCTACAATACAGGAGACATATCATTACCATATGATCTAATGTGGGTGTCAGCCTGGATTGTGTTCATTGAGAGAAACCTTATTTTTTAACTGTGCTATGGAATAGAAGCAGGAGGGTTTTCCTCCAAGTGACAGTCACTGAGCTGAATTTACCCCCTCCTCCTTTCCACACCTGCGAAGCCTTTTGCCTGGGTTGAATATTTAGTTTAATTACATCTCAGCTTTGAGAGCTCCTGTTGCAAATCCCTGGATTAAAAGGTACGGTTTTTAGTAATTCTCCTGAACTATGCTGCATTGAAAAACTTCGGGCAAGTCTATGGCAAGAACTGTTTGAATTTTAAGAGAAGCAAGTTAAAAATCTTACTAAATATTTAGTAATGTTAAGTTTTCTGACCAGTACTTTTGTTTCTTGGAAACATGAGAACGCATTCTCAAAGACTGTGCAGATTTCCTACTGTTTATTTGACTATTCTGTCTCTTGTTTTGATTTGTATAAGCACTGCTATAGTCCTTTCTTTTTCTTTGCTGTAAACTTTTGCAGCAGTATATTCTCTGCAATCCAGTGTTTAGAATCGGTGATGTAGAGAGTGTAAAAAATGCATGCGTGCTTACATTTCTGCTTTAAACTGCTCTCTGTAATCGTTTTTTCATGTGTTTCTTCATATGTATTTCAGACACTGATGAATATAATTTCAATTTTAGAGACAAAAATGAGTAGTAGTAAGTGAAACGGGCTCTGTGTATGCCTTTGTAATGTTAGAAAGTGCTACGTTACAGGGTACAAACAAGGGAATCATGTTTAAAGAAGGTTCTTATGAATGAAATAGTAGAAAAGAAAATTCCTGCAGTTGAAACTCCTGTTAACAGAGTTTTATTCTCTTTGAAACTTCCAACTCCTGTGTTTTCATATCTAGACTTTATTGCACAAAATGGGCAAAACATAAAATGGAGGGGATTTTTTTGAAACTGCAAAATATTGTTTAGCTTGTCTTTGTGGACTTTTAAGAGATTTCTGACAGTAGGTGAACTAAGAATATAACCTTAATATTAAGGTAAACTGACAAGAAGACCACCAATAGAGTGGTGACGTGAACTGATGGAGCATTTTTTCAGCGGTATTTTAAAAAGAAATGTGGCCAAGCCTATGGTATAGTTTCCTCTGTTTGTGGAAAAGTCTTCTTCATTGTAAACACATAATTAAAGGAATTTTAAACAGTTATGTCCTGCAGACATAAATATTGTGTCACAGAATTCAGAGTTTTTGCCCTCTCTACTCTTTTCTTGTAAGTGAAGTGTAAACATTTCTTGGTAGTCCGGTTTTGTGTATATCTTTTCCTTTGTTTTTGTGCAATTGCACATGCAAACAATAGGAACAGATACACGTCTCTGCAGAATGAATACATATGACTGAAGATATCTATTGATATATCCTGATTAATATGTAGCTTGTGTCTGCTACTTTCTCTGCTGTATCCTCAGATTATATACTTGATATCCTTTGTTGTCCTACAGTTTTCCTTTATAGCTAGCTCTTTCTGATTTTATGACAGTTTTTACAAAACAGGGACCAAAGGAAGGGCCTTCTACAGGGTTTAACTGAGATAAATGAAGCCATCAATATTAATGTGAATAAGAAACAAACTGTGAAGACACTTCCAAAGTGCCTTTCTGGTTTTGGTGGGGTTTTTTTTTTTTTTTTGGCTTCTCTGAGTGGTAATAATTAAACTCCAGGATAAGATCCTGATTGTGCATTCTTGGGATGGGTGGTACTTCAGCAGTAACCCTGAGAGGGAGTAAAAACATTTTAAATATTTTAAAATGTTTTAAAATCATATTAACACATAAAAAAAAGCTGAGGAAGGTCTTTAAAGGGTCCTGACTGCCACTGTCATTCAAGGATTAGCATACAGCATTCCCAATGTTTATTGTTGTTAATATACATTCTGAAAAATAATTTGTCCTGGGGTATGTTTTATTGATCATTTTCACTAGGCAGCTTATTGTGATGAATGGTGATGATTTAGCAAATTTTTCTTTTCATTTCAGATTATTAATAAATTGCAATGTTATATTACAATGATTTCCACATGATGATTACTATTTCAAAAATCTTGTTTTAGATTAAACCCTGGTAACATCTCACTACCATGCACTGACAGCACTTGGCTGTGACATCCTGATGTGTCCCTGTGCCCTCTGCCTGCACTGGCAGGGGTGCTGCTGGCAAAGGCACACAGCCCCAGTGTCAGTGGGGAGCCAGGGCAGGAGCAAGCACAGGAGGAAGATCCACATGGGGACACAGCCTGCCCCTGCTACATGTCTTGAGTTTACACAGCACTGGCTGACAGAACATACTAAAAACTCTCTAGTTGGGGTCTGTGATACCCCTCAGTGCATGCAATGAGTAAGATATCTGCTCCATGGACAGAAGTACTTTCATGTCCAACTAAGAAAACAAATATATCTCTTAAAGAGACAGGATAAACAGTGTTTTACTCCATGTGATTTCACTTTGAAGTCTTTGGGGTATCTGAAGATGTTAGATACATATCTTCCTGTCAGGTAGATCACAAAAATGTAGGCTATGATTTTAAGCCAGCAGCATATTTTATAACATATCCTTATCATCCTCTCAAGGGACAAAACTAAAGGTTTCTGCAGAACTGTATTATTGGCAACTGTAGGTAAAAATTTGTAAACAAAAATGAAATCAGGCACAATATAAATTGTATCTAATTCCAATCTCATGGTTTTTTCATATATTTAGCCTTTTTCTTAAAACTTATCATTCCTGTTTGAGTACCTGGTTGTAGTATTTCAGAAAGACAGGCTTCAGTAATCCACTCTCACTTAATATCATCTGTTCATGTTTGCCATCTACCTGGTAGGTTCCATATGACAATGTAGAGATCGAGAGAGCCCTCCTCTTCTGCCTCTCCCAGTTTTTTTATCCAACAATGAATATGGAGCTGAAAAATGCTCTACCACACCCCTAACTGTCAGATAACTTCTTCTAGAAAAAGAAATAATTCCAGCTAGCACTCAGACAAGGTGCTTTTAAGATATTGGCCTGATGAAGGAAGTGGACATTTTTGCTTTCATTACAAAGAGCAGCATCTGTATTCAGGACTGTGCCATCCATTTTAAGAAAAAGCTCCTGTATAAATTACAAGTTTGCCTTCATGTCACTTGGCAATTTGAAGGCAGATTTTTTAATTTTATCTTTTTGTGGGTTTTTCAAGACCAATTCAAGTTTTTAAAGTATGAACTTCATGATATAAAATACACAGTAAAAGAAAATTTTCAGAAAATTAGGTGGTCTATAGAGCCTTGATACAAAACCTGCAGTTTTGTAATTTCTCCTTAATGCACAGCAAGAGAGGTAGCACAACCTACAGTGTGTTGAAATGCACCTAGGCCTAAGTCCTGAGAACATGTATTTAAGCAGCTTTCCTTGTTAATATCTATGGCAATACATACTTGTGTAAAGTTGATCGTGAAAGTCTACAGAATGAAGCCCTGAAGTCCTATTAGAAAATGTGCACACAGCACTACAAGCATCAATTCAAATGCTTATGCAGTGCAAAGCAGAGGATTCTCAGGGTGGTTGTCAAAATTTGGAAAGAAAGCCAGAAATATTCAATATAACACAACACTGTATTCCATTTTAGTGTGCTGTTTAAACTAGGAAAGAAGTATAGTGCATTTAAACTAAAGATCTTCCCCTCACTCTCCACCCTGTCACTAAATCCTACTCTTTCTCAGTCAGTTTTACTAGGCTATAATTTAAAACACACAGCAAGCTGACACTTAAAAATATTTCTCAAGACATGAAATACTGAATTACAGTGAGTTTGGGAACCTCAGGTTTGTCCCCAGGGATCAAGCACATTGCTATGAAATAAATGCTAATGAAATCAAATAGACTGTTACGTTGGCAGAAAAGAGGCACGTGGAAAATGTGGCTTATTGCTATGACTCTTTTGCATAACAAAGTTGACAGGGCTCCCTGTTCCTAATAAATATTACTCTGACTATGCAAACAGATGTGTTTACAGTTGCCTTCAAACTGCTCTGTAAAAAAAGAAAAAAAAAGGCCTATTGAAAAGCAGTTACCAGACTCTTATCACATAACTGTCCTATTTTTACAATTCAGTTTTCTTTTATTGAAAGGAAGAGTTATGCAATTGGTGGATGTGCTGGACTTCCTTCAGGAGGATCTGTGCAGCTATGGGAAACTGCTACTTTTGTTGTTAATCTGCTGCTTTGAATCCTAGGTTCTGCTGGGAGTCAATGAACTAAGCCATGAAGAGGCTGGCTCTGCTCCTTGTCCTGCTTCTGCCAGCATGCTTGGCCAAGCCGTTCCACCAGCAGGGCCTCTTCGACTTCATGCTGGAGGATGAGGGGTCAGCCGACATGGCTCCCACGGATGATCCCGTCATATCTGGATTTGGACCAGTGTGCCCCTTCCGCTGCCAGTGCCATCTCCGCGTGGTGCAGTGCTCCGACCTGGGTAAGCCCAAGAGCATCTTCAGAGGCTCTGTCCTCGCATTCTAGTCACGGGCTAGCAGCTGAGTTGGTGAGGCTGCTATGCACCGCCACTCCATAACTGACTTTTTTCAAAGAAATATGCTACAGCTGCGGTTAACTAGAATTTACTGTACAAAGTAGGCCATAAAGCCCTGGCAAGATGGGCGTTTGTTGTGATCACAAAGAATGTTTGATTTTTTAAAATGTGTATTCTGAATTTGTACCTTTTATCCGTTCTTTGAAAGACCGCAGATTTCTCTTGCAGAGAAAATAACTTTTCAAAGTTATTCCTCCAGATGAATGTCAAATAAATTCAGTGATGTCAGATGTGGGAATGGAAACATTTTAAAAGGTTCTAAATTACGTGGTCCAAGGTACAACACCTTTAATCATACTGTTTAGTACCTCAACATAGAAGCCATCCCAGTTCCACTGGAATACCTGAGTATGAAAGAACTAACTAAATCATATATCCTGGAACCAGCTCTTTGGAAGAAAGAGCTTGGAAACACTCCAAAATAATGAACACGTTATGGAGTTCCTTATTAAATGTCTTTCTTAGACACTACATAAGCTGAAACCATGAGAACCTTTCTCACAAACTTTCCTTACTCCCTCATGTAAGGGAAGGGCTTGTGTGTACAGTCAGAGTAGCAGGCTATGAAGCCATGACTGCCATCACTGTATTTGACTTTTCCATGCAGAATTCTCAAGTAATTAATCTGACATCAGTGAGACTGTGCTTGGTTTAAACCAGTATTATTCAGTCTTATTCAGTGTACAGTGCAGAAAATCAATTAAAGTTGGTTTTACTCACAAGGAAACAGACCAATAACTTCTCATGGTTTTATAAGGTTTTTTCTTGAAGTCTTCTCTCAGCTCTTTAAATGTATAGCTGGGTGTTTCTATTTTCCTATGTTATAGCATTGGCTTTAATAATTACTGTACATCATGGCACAAATCCAGCAATTAGGAACTTTGTCTCATTGTGGTGGGGGTTGTATAGTTACATAAAGGAGGGAGAAACTTTAGCTACACCCCTAGAAACTTCTGTGAATTTATTAGAGTGAACCACATAATTATGCCACAGATATGTTTGGCAAAGACCCAGGGAACAATGCAAGCCAACTTGCACAAATGAGTGTGGGCTAACCTAGCCATGCATTCATAAAGCTTCTGCAGTACTGTCCCTCTTGAAAGATATTTCCTTTTTTTACTATTTAAGTGCCAGAGAGAGCAAGCATGGAGAGGGGAGTGGGGAGGAGGTTGCCCCACATGCCATGAAAGTCTTAGGTTTTATTGTTGTTACACTTAGTAATGCTGATGGAATTTAAGTTATTTTGAGAACTTGTTCTCAGTCTGCTTCAATTCTGCAGAATGTAATGAGCTTTCCCTTGGTAAAAAAGTAAAGACATTCACTCAGGGACCCTTTGCTCCTGTGTTTGCTCCTGTGGTCATGTCCTTCTCTTTCATACGCGTGGTTTACAAAGGGTTGCACTACAGCCCACTGCATAAGGTACTTCTGAGTCCCATACTGACAAGGAGACTCACAGCAATTAAGGCCCCAGGTCAGTGTTCCCCAGATAATGTCAAGTGGGGTGAAAAGAAAGAGCTTTCTTTAAACCCACGTGCTGCATATCATGCAATGAAAATACTGTGCTTTTGGAGCAGCTGGGCTGATAACATTCAGCCTCTGGGTACAAAGGAAAAGAGATCTCCCTGGGCTCAAAATATGCAGCCCTGAAAAATAAATAAATAATCTTTCCCTGGCACAGCTCAAGGAAGTAATTATCACTCAGTGCCAGCCTTGGCATTAAGTTTCACCCGTCCTTGTTGCATACAGCTGTGACAGCCCCTGGCAGGACGTGGCCCAGCTGGGAGGCTCATGAGGACACAGGGCTACTGGCTGCCCTGCGAGCGGGGACGGGAGAGCTGTGTGTCACCAGCTCACAGGCAGAGCTGCCCTCTACTCTCTTCTGGTCTTGGATTCAGTTCTGTGCGACAGAGACAGGCCAAGTCATATTTACCTACTGACTTGAGGAAAGGCAGTGGCTGGCCTCTTGTTTCCAGCTGTGGAGGTGACCTCGCATGCTCCTGAGCTGTGGGATGAAGGGTGCTCGGGTTTCAGGGATCGGGAGGGCAATTTGCACACAGAAGCCATGAAACTAGCAGTGACAGCTCTGCCTCCCTATTAACCTGTGTTCCTGGGCTGCCTCTCCCTTCAGCTCTGGGCATTTCCAACCCGACCAAATTAGCTACATCCGTCCTCCAAAATTATCAAATTTAGTCATCTAGTCCCATGGGTACAAATTGAAGAAAACATTCAGACAATAACAAGGCTCCTCACAAGGACATATTAAGACTTTACTAAATAAAGTCTCACAAAGGAAAGTTGAAACCTGAGTCAGGATCCTTTTTCCTACTCACTCTCTGGCATGGAAAGGCTCTTTACAGCCACGAGCCCACGGGTACAGGAGACATGCCAGAGCAAGGCAGCTGGAGGAGCCTAACATGGGCAACATGTGGAGAGGTCTTCTTTTCCTCAGCCTTTTTTCTTTTGTGCCTAAATGGGCATTTGCTATTTGTAGACTCTTAGAAACAGCTAAGGAAAAAAACAGCTATCTGACACAGGGTTATGTGAATAAACCACAGGAGAACTATTGGATCCGGAGACCAGAGATCAGGTTTGCCCCTTTTCTTATGAGCACTGCGTAGGAATAACAAAAAAAATAAAATCCGAGTTCAATAAAAACAGTGAAAAAAAATGCCCAGTGGTCCAATTACACTCTTGTCAGCTGAATTTTTGCATTCCTATAGTCTTCAACTTCAGTCACATCTTCCTAAGCACACACCTACAAATTAATTTTTTTTGCCTCCCAGCCAAGAGCTGAGTTGGCAAGAAGGAGAATGCTGCCTTCTCACATCCTGAAAAAGAGTTCTCTCCTAAGCTATGGTTACTGATGGATCAAAAACAGAACCCCATGAGCCTACATTTCATGAGATGTATTGCCTTTGTGAACTGGCTCAAGGATCTCATCAAGAAAGGCCACCATGCTATCTTTATAAAAGTGCTACATTTTATGAATCTGCCTCCAGTTGCTAAAGGGGAGCCACAGGTTCACCTTCTGATCATGCTTCAGTATGAGGCATTGCTATGTTTCATCCAGGCTTTCCTGGATGAAATCACAAACATCTTCCTTATTAGAGCACAGTACAGGTGGGGAGTAGCTGATATAGCTGGTCAGAGGCCGCTTTTCCTGTTTTAAAATATGTACAGGGGAAGTGTGCAGTCAGCTGGCCAGGCAAACACTCCTCATAAAAACCCTAGCACGGATTAACAGTTCCATTTAAAGTCTCATCCTCCCAAAGGGAGTCTCAAGTAAAGTTCATCCCAGAGTGCCCTGGTAGGCAGGAGGATGCGTGTGATTACTCATCCCTGAAGCAGATGCAGAATGCTTCACCAGCACACTCAGAGGTGGTGGTCAGGGATTTATTTCACCTTCAGGTAAGTCTGGCAACCTCTTCTAAATGGGCAGTGTCTCTATACAGGATGCAATGAGATTGCCCTCCCTGGAGACCTTACAGGACATAGTGGGGGTCTCTCCATCTCTGCTGCTGGTTTTGTGGTTACTAAAAGGTGTGCAAGATAGACATGTCAGCAAGCAAAGTTCAAGCAGTATTACAGCTAAAATTTCAATTTTGCTCACAGCTCAGAAATGTGGAGTTTCTTCTACTTGTATAAAGAAGGGTACATTAGAGCTCAGCATGGATGTTGGAGTGTGTGTTTGAAAAGCACTTTGAGATCAGGAGATGAGAAGCTCACAGATGCGTAAAGCAGTATCACTGGGATCTGGTAACATGAGATAGTTTATCTGAACACATAGAGTATCTCAGTGTATTAACTGATGGCTCTTCCACACCTGAATCATGCCAATTTATTTGTTGACAAAAGATAATTTATCTCACTGTATGAAATCTTCCAGAAATATCTCAACACCCATTTTCTGATTTTGACTCCATGTCAGGACCTCATTTCTCACTATAAAAGAAATTATCTTTGCAATAAACCTTGATTTGAAACGTAACCTTTAAAGTTAAATGTTCAACCCAAAATCTTATAGGTTACTAAACATGTAATAAAAGAAAGCATGTATCCTTAAATGGCCAGATATTAACAAATGCAATTTTTAAATAAAAAAAAGTTTTGGTGAATTTACATTGTCACTGCTGAGTCTTTAGGACAAGCTATTTTGTGTTTTATGCTTTTTTTTTTCTGCTAGCAATAAGGATTAAAGTCTTACTCCTGTTATGGAAGCTGATACTCTCATGAAATCCCTTGGCTTCATAGAACTGGATCATTTAACAACACTATTATCATAGCCATGAAATCTGTGGAAGTGTACTGTTGCTTATACTGAGAATAGCATCTACATCACAATACCCTGGCCTTAAAACTGACATTCTTTACCCAAACATAACTTAGGCTGTCATCAAGCACCAGTCACTGGGCATTCCACATGTGAACTGGAATACTCTTAACATGTTGGAGGTCAGACTGGAGGATCCATATGAAATATACAGGCATTATCTGAAATAGAGGAGTGATCTCAGGTGATGTTGAGGATCTAAGAGTCATGTGGTTTCCTTTCACAGACATGGGGTGAGTTAGGCTGCCCGTGCAGTGGTTCATGCTGTCTAAGGTGGATGTCAGTGGGGGAAAGGATACATCACTCTTGGAGAATCAAACTCTCAAAACAGGGCAATGACCACTCGAGTCTACACAACTTACTTTCAGATTAATGAAGTTTTGTGCTTTAAAATTAAGGCAAGGAAAAATAAACTCATGTTGCCAACTTTGTTTTGTGATAAATTTGGCATAGATTATTAAATTTTTTGTATATGTTCTGCTTCAAACAATTTTGGGGATGCCCTGGAAGTTAAAAAAATATGAATTAAAGCCCTGTGCTAAGTACATTCTGAAAAAATATTAAATTAAGAACCCAATAATTAGAAAACACTCTTGAAAAATTGTCAAGAAAAAAATACTGGCCTGGATGTAGACTACTTTATATTAACAAAAAGCCAGTGTGGCAGTAAAAGATGGATGCCACACTGATCAGGCCTTCTTGCATCACCACCTGAATTACTGATGTTCCAGTTTCAGTTGATAAACATGACTCTAGATGAAAATTAATTTACTCTTAAGTACATCCCTTCCTTATTTACTGCTTACTCCAATGTAACAGTGACCAGCTTTGTATGTTTTCTTTTTAGTCTTATTTTTTTAGATTTTTTTGCTTGCTTCAGGCTTGGAAATGTAATTTATGAAAGCCTAGTGGCAGGAACAGAAATCCAGACTGCCAAGTCAAAGTGATTCAAGAAGTGACAATTTTCTGACTTGCTCTGTGACAATGGTTCATTTCAAAAACCTCCCAATGCACAAATGAATAGCTAATAGATAGCTAGTAAAATTTGAGTCAATTATAAGTCATTGTATGTGATTAAAATGCTTAAAACATGCTAAATAATCACTCCTTACATGACCTAGTGTTATGGACTACTAGGTGCAACTGGTGTCTGTATTATCTTCTTAATACCTTTGTGTGGTGGGTTACTTGGTAAAACATACAACTATTTTAAAAATACCTGTGTTTTCACAACAAAAAGCTATTTAATTGTGGAAGGTTCCCAGCCAAGGAAGAGATAAAGGGTCCAAAAACTCCTTCCTAGTGTTTACTGAGAACCCATAGCAACAGGCAGGAGATTTAGGAATTCGGGTTCTGTGTGAAGTCACCAATGATAACAGCACTGATAACACAAGAAACTTCTGATATTAGCACCCAGCTCTTCAGGAAAATTGTGTTCACACAGTGCAGTTACCATGGTATTTTGAAAATAATCTAGTTTTAAGCAGATTTTCAAAACACCAGTCTCAAACCCAGATTGGAGTGTCCCAGCTTTATTAAATTTGGACTCAGTGGTCTATATTTTGCTTTAAACATGTCCTGAATCTTTGATTAAAAGGATGTGGTCCAAAAGAAGATGTATATATAAGTTACAGGGGAAAAAGTATTTTTCTGAATATACTTTAGTCTTTTCCTAAAGTTCAAACCAAAAACTATATTCTTCAGAATATGTTGCCATTTTTAAAAATTTATTCGTCCTGTTTTCCATGCCTGCTCTGACAAAAGAAAATTGACAAATGCTGGAATTATCTGTCTCTTTGGCTGTATTGTATTTAATATGCTCACACAGAGCACTGTTGTCCTTTACACTATGAAAGCAAAGTAGATAGATAATCACAGAATCACAGAATATTCTGAGTTGGAAGGGACTCATCAGGATCATCAAAGTCCAGCTCCGGGCCCTGCACACGATGGCCCCAAGATTCACACCATGTGCCTGAGAGTGTTGCCAAGTTCTTCTGGAACTCTGTCAGGTTGGTGCTGTGACCACTTCCCTGGGGAGCCTGTTCCAGTGCCCAACTGCCCTCGGGGTGAAGAACTTTTTTTGTAAAGCAACCTAAACCTCTCCTGGCACAACTTCAGGCCATTCCCTCAAGTCCTGTCACTGGGGACCACAAAGAAGAAATCAGTGCCTGCCCCTCCTGTTGTCTTCATGAGGACGCTGGAAATTGCAATGAGGTCTCCTCTCAGTTTCCTGTTCTCCAGGCTGAACAAAAGAATAAAACTTGCTCATTGGCTTCTCTACAAGGATAGAGGTGGAAAAACTAAACACAGACACACAGGGACCTCAAGACTAAGGACCATGCCCACATGAAGGTTTTTTTGGGGGTGAGGGGGGTAAAGATGGGATTTGTGTTGTGGTTTTCAACTTAGGAGGTCAATTATGAGATTCAAAGAGCTCTGTACAAATGACCCTGATTTTAGTAAGGTTGCATTTGCTGTATAGGCAAATCTACTGCGAACCTTGTATGCAGTCAATAGGAAAGGGAAAAGGTGAAAAGCAGTACTTAAAGAATTTAGGTACTCTCTGCATGCATATGAGAGGGCACCCAGGAAAGCATCCTGTACCATCTTTGTGTTTGTTTCCTGAGACCTACTTAGACTGTTTTTGGCTTCTACAAAAAGTCTGTTAAGGAGAGGATGCTTACAGTTTTAATTTCAACAAGGAATGTAATAACTATATTTAAAAAATAGCAGTGAAATAGCAAGAAACCATTTCTGCCCACCTGATAGCAACTTTAAGGACTTAATGGCAAAAACCTCGAATGGACAGATTATTTATAACAATGCTGCAGCTTTTAAAACATGTGCAAGTGTAAATGGGGCTATGGTCTGGTCCTGTAATACAACATTAGCACAACAGAAATGTGCAGCAAGGCATCCCAGAACCAGTTTCTGCTTGCACCTCCTCTACCACCTAAAACATAAAAGCCTAGAATTATTTCAGTTTCTATGCTGGAGTACATTTTCCCTTCTACTGCTCCAGAGTGGGCCTCAGAAATTAAAGAGATTCTCAATGAATTCATACTTCAGGGTAACTTGGAAGAAAAGTGTCTGTTGTGGTGCAATAATCAAACTCGTTGCTGAGTATCTCTACCTAAGAGATATTGGAGCAAAGGCAAAAACTAAATTAAAATCTTAAAGTTTTCAGGGTTGGGGGAAAAAATCTTTCTTTCTCTTCTTTATTTTTTCACTCTGTAGCAGAGAGTTTACATCTTCTGGGCTGGAGATGACTGTTACAGTTACAGCAGACCTATGGAAGCTCTATCACTAAGTGGCTGACAAAATAAAAGAGGTTACAAAGCAAATATGTCTAAGAGTTACAAGGGTATATATAACATCTTGTAGTAGAAAGAGGGAACTGACAGATCTGCAGAATTCCTGATTCAGTCAGGAAATTCTCTTCCAAAATTTGTTTAATTGTCGTTCACTGTGTCCAGACATGAACACAGAAGCTTCTTCCACTGTTTGCTTGCGTGAGAGTAGATTGATAACAATTCTACAACATTTATGAAAAATGGCTGTGTTCTGTTTAGAGGTACCTGAAATAACCAGGAACATATCTCTGCCCCTAGGTTATAAACTAGGGCTGTGTAATGACCATGTGGTCAGAACAGGAAGGGGTGAGTTTACCTGAAACCAGAGAAGACCTCCCCCAAATGACTCTTTATGACATTATGTTAGAGCTAATTCTGGTAAATCCCAAACTAAAAATTGAGGGAGCTATCCTCAAATTGTCATCTGTTGCCTGTTGCTAATTTAAACGGCAACACAGGTAAACATCAAATTACATTACTCCAAAGGGTCATTCAAAACATAATTTGTTAGATAATGCTCACTTTTCTGAGTCACTGAAATGCTCTGTTATTACTGAAGAAATAAATGTTTCACCTTACTGCCCGAGTACTCGTAGATTGTACATCTGCACTGCATCCACTTTGAGTAAAGCCACCGTGCGCATGGTGCTGGCAGAGTGCACGAATCACACGGGTCAGGTGCTCTTCTCTGATGGGATGTTTTATGTCTGCAGCCATGGCAGTGGGAAATGTAAAGCTGATGATTCTAGGAGTTAACTAGAAAAGTCATAATACTTGATTTTTATTTCACTTAATGTCTTAATCCCTGAAGTCTAAGGATTATTTCAGAATATTTTTATGCCTACGTAAAATGCTAGTGTTCTTGAGAAGACATATACTTTCGAGGTCATTGCAATTAAAAGTCAGAATAAGAAGTTGCTTGAATTTTAGCTTCAAAAGTATATCATTACTCTTAGGTATTAACTTTTGGAGCCAGGAGACTAACTCTATCTGTACCAAAAATGTGACTAACACTGAAAAATAATTCATAACAGCTGTGGCTTTCAATATCCGTTATACTCTGAAATATGTGTTCACTACACAGGGTGGGTGAAAGTGAAAAAGAGCAGTTAAAGCAATGCATTCACTTTTATACCTTTGTTAAGGGTTTTATAATTATTAGCACTCTCACAATTGAGATCTATGCACTTGATAACAATGTGTGTGAATTCGTTTCTATTTTTCTGTGTTCCTCACTCTGCTCTAGGAAGCAATGTTATAAGCGTTTGGGGGGAAAAAAAAGGTCTGCCCTTGAGATGGGCCACCTCAGCAGGGAATGGAGTTTGTTTTCTTGTTTTTTTTCCTATGGGAAGGCCCAGACATGCACAAAAACAATAATCCATGATAAAAATAAGTCCAAAATATATCTTATGAGTCTTGCAGATTGCAGAACAGGAAAAAGGTCTAAAAATTAGTCATGAATCACCTTTAAGAATATATATTTTAAGAGTTTTATGCATTCCATAAGGCTCTTTTATATCTGTTAGAAAAAAAATACTACTGATTTCATAGCAAGTAATTTGAAAGTGGAAGAGAGAAGGAGGCTATGGATACTCCTCTGTAGAAAAAGACAAGTGTTTCTTATTTTATGGAGGCAAATAATGAAATTTCTCCTATTTGCAAATCCCACACAATAGAGAACACATTTCCAGTAAATACTGTAACACATAGCCTGAGAAAGTATCAGTAAACTTTTCTAAATCAAAGCATTCAAAGTTCCTTGCCATCCTTCCAGAAAGCAGTCCTTGGATCCAGTTATTTTTCCGTGACTAAGTATCCTCACCCTGTAAACTTGCCTTTCGCCTCACTTGCCCCAGAGTCCACTCAGGGCACTGCTAAGGTCATTCCCCCCGGGGAGGACGGCTGCCTGTCAGTGGGATGCAGCAGAGCTGGGCTTGGAGCGAGGAGAGCACACAGCAGTGTGCAGCCCTGGCAGCTGCTGGAGAGGCTGCCTCCACTGGGAGTGCAGCCACTGATGATCACGGCTGGGAATTACATGGAGCTCAGGCCAAATTCCTCAGCTGGCAGCAGCTGTTTGTGGAAACTGAAAAGAGTCTCGAAACGAGCCCCATTTTATGGCCCCTGTGACAATAATCCTAAGTGTTGCAATGTAATAACACGTGTATCTGAGCTACAGCGTTCAGATGTCTCTCTGCCTTTTGGCCCATGTTCTCCAGCTGGGAAAGCAAAGGTTTATTCAGAGGAATAAACCCCATCCCTGCTGCTTGTAAAATGGGTAGGTGGAGGAAAAATCTCCCAAAGTACCCCAAGCACACCAAAAAAATCAAACCACAAGCTCTGTTGTACTGTAAAAATTGTTTATAGTTGTCACTGTTCATATATTTGTTATTTTGGCTTTGTGGTCTCAGTGTGCAAAGATGCAATTCTCAGGAAAGTGTCCTCATCTCTGGGCTACACTCAGACTTCCATTTGGTTAGTCTCCCTCGCTGGCCCCATAAATCTTGCATTCCTTTTCCGCACAGCCGTATGGCTTCAGCAGAAATGTGGCTCCATGCCAAGATGCAGACTAACTTGTGGCTCTCACTGCCGAGAAGCTGGAGCAGTGGACTGAAACCTGTGCACAGCAAGGAGGGTTCAAAATTCACCCTTCTCCTTTGTGGGTTAAACGATCCCATGGCCGCTTGATCACAGCTCCAGTAGCTGAGCAAGTTATTCCCTCAGCTGCAGAAATAATAAAGCCTGCTGTGTATATCCAAACCCATAACATCCTCACACTCTTCCCAAATTCTTGCTACATCTCCTACACCTGTTTGGCTGGCTAACAGCAGCATGTGCGAGTTGGGCTGGTGCAGTGCTGCACAGGAGATGGCTCACCACTGATTGACTCTCTCTCAGGGACCAGATACGGGATGAATTATACCAGTCTTGGCTCTTCTCTGCTTAATTTCTAGTCTCATAAAATCTCCAGACCCATCAGCCTTCTGTCCTCTCCAGGAGGTGAGGCAATCACAGCTAAACAACCAGACACTGCCATTTGTTTAAGAAATTACAATAAAAGACTACAACCCACAAGGATGAGATCCCACAAAGACAAGCTTGATTTCTGCAAAGTTGCCTTCTCCAACCTCCCACTAAACAGGCATTCCTGATCCATGTAACATCTCCCCTCCAAAAGTGACTGTGGATGAGCTTTTTTTGTGTGAGAAAGAAATTTGTTAGTAATCCAATTATTCTGGCTTTTATTGAATACATTTTGATGGTGTTTGTTATTTCAAAAATCTGTGGCGTAGGAAGTAAATGTACAAAAAATTAGGAAAACTTCTGTCATGAATAATAAAACTCATCTTATCCTAAGAAAAGGAAATATTCAATCTTACTTA